>VXBW01002926.1:3152150-3326648 GCA_013400375.1 Thinocorus orbignyianus
CTATATTAAAATATCAAGAAAATTGTCCTTGGCTACTCTCTTCTAGTGAGTGAGAGACTTCAGCTACCATTAGTGGTATCTTAAATCATATATGGAGAGCAGAAAATAGGCCCTTCTCTGTTCTTAAAGGATCAGGAGCATGTAGGTAAAGTGAACTAGTGAGCACCCAGACTAACTCCAGCAAAGTCTGTGCAATTTTTTCTGCAATACCTAAGCAATGATACTGGTTCTGTGTCACACCTGAATAAGTCTTTGAAGACCAATTCTGATGTTAAATAAATTCACGTCAACTGTACTTCAGGAAATCATGACAGGGCAAAATCTCAGTTCTACACTGCAAGAACAGTTAACAGTTGTTGTAAGGCCCTAAATAAAATCACTTAGTGCCAGGTTCTAAGAGTCCTTAGAGGCACCATAAGTTGTGCCTTGCTGATTATATCTCCTACATTTATATAGTGATTGTTGTCCCGTGGGAAAAGAGATTAGATGGGAATCGTTTCACCCATCACCAAAGAAGCTCTTTTGCAGAGAAATTCAACAGCTGCTNGGTTTTTTTTTTTTGGTGTTTGTTTTTTTTTATTTTTTATTTCCTGATGCCTAATCTGCTGTTAGCAGGGAAGAATTAGGACCACCTTTCCTGAGATGAACCGATTTGATTGTTTTCTCAAGCATAAAAATATTCTAGGCAGACGTATGGATTTTGGAATGTAACTTGTTCTCTTGATGATGCTGCAGAGCACTGGGCAAGGCTCCCTCCTCAGAGATCAAGGGGTAGGTCATTAACTTGCAGCGCTACTTGGAGGGGAACAATCAGGCGGGTTGTGCAAACTCTCAGGCAGGGCAAATGAAACCGTCTTTAAGCAAATAGAAGAGCAAGAAATGAATGGCCTTTGTAAAGGAAAAAGTGGAAATGTTTTCTAGTTAAACAAGCTGTCATTTAGGACTTAATAGCATGTGCGTGTTGGAGAGCCAACCCACATGCCAGCCGTGCTTCAGAATAAATGGGCAGGGAAGAGGAAGGGGAGTGCGCAGTTCCACTCCAGTGCTGGCTTTTTCATTGAAAACCCTGACATTTTGGGTTGAGTGCTCCAGCTGTTTTAAAGCTGGAACTTGAATCAGACAGTTAATGCAAGTAGACTTTCATCCTTGTTTGCATCTGGGGGAAAAAAAAACAAACCTTAGCATCTTTTTTTTTNAAGTGAACTAGTGAGACCCCAGACTAACTCCAGCAAAGTCTGTGCAATTTTTTCTGCAATACCTGAGCAATGATACTGGTTCTGTGTCACACCTGAATAAGTCTTTGAAGACCAATTCTGATGTTAAATAAATTCACGTCAACTGTACTTCAGGAAATCATGACAGGGCAAAATCTCAGTTCTACACTGCAAGAACAGTTAACAGTTGTTGTAAGGCCCTAAATAAAATCACTTAGTGCCAGGTTCTAAGAGTCCTTAGAGGCACCATAAGTTGTGCCTTGCTGATTATATCTCCTACATTTATATAGTGATTGTTGTCCCGTGGGAAAAGAGATTAGATGGGAATCGTTTCACCCATCACCAAAGAAGCTCTTTTGCAGAGAAATTCAACAGCTGCTCAACCATCTATGCTGGCTTTGTGCAGCATTTTCAAATGGTTGGTCCCAGTAGCCTGGCAGAAAAGGGCATTCCCTTCAGCTGTCTTTTACTTTAATATTCTTGAGGGCTGGCTTGGGAGGTGGCATTGGAGAAGGTGCTGGAGAAGAAAGCAGAATACTGTATTTTATAAGCTTTGTGGAAAAGGAACTGGTCTCTGTATCCTTCTTTCATGAGCCCTGTGTTCCAGCAGTCATACCACAGCAGCACCCTGATTTTGTGTAGGACTGACAAAGCCACCCTAATCCTGGCAACAGAGAAGTGCAGGTTTTCTCCCTTTCATTACATGACGTCCCAGGGGACACTTATGTTTCTAGTCTGGCCACAGTGACTGCTGTTTGTAAATGAAGCAATGAAGAGCTCATTATTTTGCAACACAAACACTCAGATGGAATTTTTTTCGGCATGTTTTCATGAGCAACATGATGTTCCAGGAAGACTTTTAAGGAACTGTAATTCAGAGCCAAAAATCAGCAACAGCATAAGAGCTGGGCAAGTCTTCTAAAGCCAAAAGAACTATGCTTGTATCCATTAGAGACGAACTGGCGCTCAGCATTGACAGAAACAGTTTGCCTTGTCGGACGGAATTAACGGCTGCTCTGATATGTACCAGGTCATTTTGTTTGTAATCTCTGGAGTACAGAAATTTTAAATGGCTTCAGCAAGATGACTAGTTCTCTGCTCCCCAGCAATAATGCACAAATAATTTTAGTATAGAAAATTGCCTGTTTCTTTTTTTTTTCCTAACCAAGACAACAAACAATATAACTCTGTGTGTGCACTATTCTAAAAATATCTCAGCTCTGCAAATGTGTCTCTGATGTGGGAGGAGAAGGCTTTCAGTTTGCTGCACTCTTTGTGAGAGGCAAGTGAATAAAAACTATCCAGCAAATTCTGAAAGGAAAATTATTTTCCTAACCTCCAGAAGGAACAGGGAAGCTGATGGACTTATGTGTTTGGGACAAGATTCCCTTTTAGTAAGACAGAGACAGAATCCATCTCTAATTCTTAGGTACATGCTTTATACATCAAACACCATGGGTGGAGAGGTCCTTCTGGTGGGTACCGTATCTAGTGGTTTTATAACATGCCCATTGCCATGGGAAACCCAGTGCATTCACTGTATGCCTACAGTTGGTGTGAAAGAAGGGACACTGAGGGCTACCCAGACAGAGGAGAGCAGACAAAAGCTACTAAGAATAAGCATGTGTTGAGGTATATTTCAGATCAGTGGTGAGGGTGAACCCTCTCCTTTTGGTTCCTGTTGCTTCTTACCTGGCATGGAAGTACTCCTCTTGGAAAAGCCTTAGACCATAAGCTTGTATCAAATATTAACAGTGTAAAGCTTACCAGTACTGCAGAGCAGGTTTACTCTGCACTGCGCTGTGCCCCTCGGTCCTGTTTGCTGGTGGTCCGGATCACGGGCTTGTCTGGAACACTCTGTAGCTCCCTTCCAGCCTAAGCACTGCTTTTTCGTTCTTGTGGAAACCAGAACTGTGGGAGAGGATGAGAAAGAGTACACAGCTAACACTTGGTCAGAGAGACGTTGAAAATCTCACCTCTAAAGTTTAATCACTAAATACACTGCAGCAGAGCAGCTGACCTAGGTGGCTAATTGATTGGAATCAAGGTAGCATGGCAACACCTGGGACACCTTATCCTGTTTCTCTTAGCTCAGGTGTCTCTGTTCTGCCTTTGCCCTCCATCCATTTGCCAAATGAAGAGTACATACATATGGAGAGCATATGCCACTGAATGCAGATCTGTGCATCAGACTCGATTTGGTTGGTGAATGGAAAAAGACAGGGGAAATAAAACTAGAACAGGCTCCCTTGCTGTGATATGTCTGTTTTCAGGGCAAGGAAGCTGCTTTTTGGGATAGGAATCTGCAGAATGAACTCAGAGGTGCTTCCTGTGTGCATTTTTTCTGGGAGGGAACATTTTCTTCACATGTTACTGACCATACAGGCACAGTCTGTTGACTTTTCCACATGTTGATTGTGTCCTGCTTTGAAGCTTCTTCCTGATGTTTTAGTTGTTTGTATGTCTGAATGGTGGATTAGATGTACTGCTTGTTAAACAAACAATTAAACATTGGGAGCTTTGAAATCCAGTATGTTTAATTAATGAGCTTTGCTCACTTGATGAAAAGGATGTATACTTGATTCATTACCAAACAAGTATAGTTTCTTCAATAGTGAACTGTTATGACAATTTGAAGTGCTTACTAGTTCATTAATATATTTTTTTCATTAAACCTTAAAAAAACACCCAAGCAGAAAATCAGGGCTTCACACAACATTTGCTATGTAAACCCATTATTAGTGTCGTCTTGTGTATTGTCTCACCCACATTCTCCATCTATGTGCTTTCTCCCATCTCCTCCTCTGCAAAACTGTGCTGCCTTACAATCTAGGATTAGAGTTAATTATTACTTTTAGATCTTGCTATACCTTGGACCAAGGTCTGTGATGATGCCCAGCAGTGCTGGGTGCTGTACAAGTGCGAAAAGAAGCGGTCCTTGCTCAGACGCCTTTCAATAGATCTCATAAATACAGGCATCTGCTGTGCTGCCATGTGACATCACTTAATTAACTGCTGCACTGACTTCCAAAACTTAAACACTCACAAAAACTGTATCTGCTTCATCTTGTGCTTTAAGTATAAGCTTTACTTCCAAGTCTGAATGCGTTTTGTATAGGAGAGAGAGGAAAGTGGAGGCGGACGAAGGTCACTGTCTTGTAGTCTATGGGGGTTGGATATTAAAATGAGCTACTTTGTGGTCCCTTGCTGTAACAGTGGGATTGCAGGGCAGGTTGCAGACCCCACATGAGCAAGCTGCTGCAAGCTCAGGAAGATTGCGGGAGAGGGATTAGGTTGGCACATTTGCACCTTGAGCACCAGAAGAGCCATCCAAATTTCTGTTACTGGCATCTGTCTCCCACGGGCTCGAGACTCAGTGTTGATCCTCCATGTGGGCCACCTGCAGAGTGAAACCATCTATGAGATTTTGTTAATTACATTTTTTTTCCTCTAACCCAGAGAGTTTGGCAGCAGGAAGGACATACTATTTCCATGTCTCTCTCCAGCAGCATCACCTGCTCGGGGGTGAGCGCAAACAACAGTGAGATGGGCTCACCTTTCTGTGTGCTGCAGGATCCAGCATCCCCTCCCATCTCCAATTTGGGACACAAAAGAGAAGCAGAGGCCTTCAGAAATAAAACATTTTTTTCCAAAAGCTAATGAATACATAATACTCATATAAATACCTCCTTTTCCAAAAGGCATTTAGGCATTTACTTCAAATGAACTTGTCAGACTTCAATAAGCATATTGATGAAGGAGGCAGTGAAAGAAGAGGGTCTTCAGCCTGAGCTTGGTTGTGGGCTCTAACGAAAATCCTTTCTTTGCACCCCGCTGTCTGTACTGTAATGTGCTGCTGCTACTGCGGAGCCAGCGCTGAGGCAGGAAAATCACCTTTTCTGGCCTCCTCCGGCTCCTTTGGGTATTGAATCACACCCATGCTCCCGCTTATTAAATCACACGCTGTGGCACCGAGCCTTGCCAAGGGCCCCCTCTGACTTAATTAAGAAGTGTCCCTTCAATGTAGGACTCTGCAGTACGTGAGGGGCTCCTGGGATGTGGCTGGTGAATCATTGGCTTTGCAGTAGTGGCAGTTCTCACCTTTAACTAGTTCTGCAAACTCCCGGTGCTCCTGTGCTAGTGACGTTGCAATTCAAACTGTATTTATGCTCAGGGAGTAGTAAGCCTGTAGTGCCTGACCATCTTCTAATCCTCCCTGTTCTTGGTCCTCCCACTCAAAATCTTGGAGTTATATATCCAGCGAGGAAAACAAACACAGAGTGTGATGGACCCCAAGGCAGGAGTGAAGCCCTGCATTGCTCCTAATTGTTTCTACCACCAGTTGGTTAGAGAGGGCATGCCACCCTACAGATGCCTGTGATGGTGTCTTCACTACAATAAAAATGGATCCAAACCACCCCTTTCACCCAAAGTTGGAAATCTCTAAATATGTGAAATGTCAAGATCCAGATTCTGCCTCGAGAATTACTGCTCCCCAGGCAGATTTCCCATGTCTTCTCTCTCTGTTTTATGGCTTTTCCATAATAAATGGGGAGCAAAGGCTGAAAAAACAACATAGCCCATAATTTCTGCTCTCCCATGACTGTAAGCTTCAAGGAACACCACTGAAATCCATAAATTTACAGCAGCATAGCTGAAGTCAACATCTGACCCCATGTTTCCCCTGTCACCTCATCTTCCGTAGTAAAACGTTCCTGCTGAAGCTCTGAGCATTGATTCGGTCCACACCTGAAGGTGTAGGGTTGGACTGCACCTTTTTTTAGGAGGGTTTAGCACTAGAAAAGAGAAAGAACTATGTATAGTGTATGGCTTATATAAAAGTTGGTATTTAGAACAAAAATTGTGCTAATATCTGAGGGTGGCCGAGGTGTGCTGCCGTGCTTCTCCATCCCCTGGGTGCTAATGAGCCCCAGGGTGTGTAGAAACAGGCACTTGCAGGCTCTGTTGATCTTATTCAGTATATTTAAGGGTGGATTTCTTAAGCTATGATGTAGTGCCACAGCCCCAGCACAAAAGCATCACGCTGGTGGAGACCCAGCACAACTTCCCTCATCTGAATGACTCTGCCCAGCAAGCCCAGAATCGGGGTGCTCGTTTCTTCAGCCAGTTGCCATTTGACCTTCACTGAAGGGAATGAAGTGTTGAGTTCCACTGTGCTTTTTTATTTACATTTTTTTCAGCGTAACTGCAATCCGACCAGCATGTAACATTTTCTGAGACATGTGAGCCAATGTCAGCTGAAGAGTCTGGCTGCTTTGGTGTGGCTTTCAAATGCAAGCCCCACAGCACAAGAGAATATGGGATTTGAGGAATGGACGGACTTGTAGGAATATGCATTTTCAGGGCCACAAGATTCCTTATGCATACAGGGTGATACCTACGTGGTGATATCACACTCCCCAGAGCTCTCACATCCTTGGATATTTCATCACTGAACCCTCAGCTTTGTCTTCCTGCACAAGCAGTCAGCATTCTTCCATCCAGAGAGGTGTGTAACTTTGGAGTATCTATAATCATAGGTGAAATCATGCTCTGAAGTCATGCTTTCCAACAGGATTGAGTGATCACAAGTTACTGTTCTTGTCTCTACAGTGGCAAAGCTGGAGTCTGAGCAAGCTCATGCAGAAAATACAGAGGGTAGAACTTAATAGCTGTCACGTACCAGGCCAGATCACTGCAGCTTTTATTTACACTTTGCTTGAGCAAAGTACATTATCTTGCAGTGTTGTGGTTGGTTGGAAATGGAGGCCTTTGACCTTCTAATTCTAGATTTGCAATTTGTAAAAAAGCATTTTGAGTTCTTGTTTTTAAAGGCTCGCATTTAGGAAGGGGTCCCCCCAATTGTCTTAGTACACGCAACCTGAAATGGTTTGTCAGTGAGCTACTACAGATACATGATCCTAGCAGTGAACTGTGGAAGTGGGGTATGAAGACAGCCATATACCAAACATATTCAGCAGGTTTTGAAAATCAAGTGTGTCACGTGGATGTGCACTGGCAATAGCAGCTCTTCACAGTTGAGCATCTCATGGGTATAACTTCACATCACCCCATTGAAACCAGGGGCCCACGGGAGAGGGTTATGATGAGGAACTCATGGAGCTGTGATTCTTGTGACCATTGTCTGTTGCCTCCCTCGGGTGCTGTGTCACTTGGGTGTGGAGCAGCCTCTGGTTAGTTCCAGTTCCCAGGAGCAGGCAGTTCCCTTTCTCCTGTACCCACTGTTTTGCCACTGGCACCGTGGAACCACTACATCAGATTCATTCCCAGCAAAACCAAAAGCAAATAGCTTTACATCAAGGATGAACCTGACCTTTCATTCTTAATAGCTCTAAAGGCAAAAGATCAGAGGAAAAAATGTCAATATTCTTGACTGTATCGATGTTTGGTTGTGCACATGTCTTTCATCTAATAGAAGAGGTCTTAGTTCCTTTCCCTGAAGCTTTCTCAGCTGGGAGATTGAAACTTGAAATAAATAATGAGCTAACTCTCTGGTGAAGTAAGTTTGTTTTCTTGGAGGGGAAGAGAGAAAAACAGTAAGATAAAAGAACACAATCCAGCAATGCCATCCGGAAAGCCTTGTGCAAGGGGCAGGGGTAGTATCAAAGCAAAGAATTGCCTGGCCTTCCTTTACTTTACACATAGACAAACTGCTCCTCAAGCATTGCTCTGCGCCATTTCAGTGGGGAACAGCAGTTTAGCAGTTAAAAACTAAGTCAAAGGGTGAGTTCATGAAGGTGTTAATAAAAAGCCCCAAAATGTGCAGAAATCCAATCAGATGCTCATCACAGCTATTGCACAGGTATTTCCTGGCTTCTACAATCATAATGCTGACTGTTACGAGCAGTATTATTGTTATGTGGTAGAACCAGGGGATTTTCTCCACACTGAGCACCCAGGAGAGTTTCCAGACCTGCCTCTGCCTCATCCAAAAATAGAGCAAAGCCTCACAGCTCCACAGCAGGGAGCCGTGGCCCGTATACAGACCTGGGCCACCAGGGTTTGCTATTTCTGCTTGCTCAGCTGACTGACACAGACACTCTACAGGAAGAGATACTAGAAGCAAGTGCAAGCAGCACCAGAGAAAAATGAAGTGGAAGTGAGGAGCTCTGCTAAGTAGAAATGTTCCCCTCACTGGATTGTTCACTTCATTTTAACCTGCTAATTTTGAAGTTAAAATAATAGGTAGATAACATACCTGAGGTCCACAAAGTGAGTGGTCTGGACACGTATAGAAGTTGAGGAAAGCTTGCTTTCCGTCTGTAATAAAAATCAGTGTAAAATTAATAGATCCTCCACACACATGGCTTCACTTCTGTAGATTATTGCAGTGTGTATTTTAAATGGCTCTTCAATTTGTGGCTGGTCACTGATCCACAGAGAATGTCTGCTATATCATATTTTGGCAGGAACTGAAGTGTGTACATGGAAAGCAGGACAGGTAATACGTTATTTATAGTTGACCAGCATGACACCTATGGGTTAGCTGGCAGACAGCATGGCTGATTGCAGTGGTCACTGCCAAGAGACCCAGCTCTGAAGAGCACCTGGAAGGACGAAGGAAGAGCAAGTTTGGGTTTTGTTGTTCTTAAATGGAGTGTGTTTAGTCCAGCTTTTTGTTAGAAGTTCTGTCTAGTCCAGAGGGTGATTTTTTGGATGGCCTGCAAGAAAATTTTTAGATATACTGATTTTTTCTGGTATGACCTAGTTGAGAAGCCTTTACCTTTCAAGCTGGGTATGCAATGTGTTTCTTTGTTGAGCACTAGAGGGGGTACCATCCAGCATGTAAACTTTTGTCAGCCACTTCACATCCTTTGACAAATTCCTTTGTGCCTTTAAGTATGCCTGAGCACCCATTGGAGAAGGCCAAGGGAGACACACGGGAGGAGGGAGGTGTTGTTTGAGACTGCCTTTACCCTGTCCCATATGGATGGGATGTGTTTTCCCTTTCCCAGTTTTTCTTAATAACCGGCATGGAACAGAAGGAAGGAAGGAGACTGTTTTTAAAGAAAGAATCCTGTTTGTGATAGATAATAACATGTATCTGTGATCAGGTGAACGTGCAAACTGCTTTCCCAAGGTGATACTAATTTTAAGCCTTTGCAAGCTCAAAATTGCCTGGGACTGTGTTTGTGGTGGTGCTGGCTCCACCTCTGCCAGGGATGCCGCTGTTGCCATAGCAACTCACCATCTCCCATTTTAGTCTTTCCCTTCCCTTTGATCAGACAAGATAATTCCCAGATACAGAATGCACGAACAGCATCTAGGTGCAGTACAGTTTGCAGTAGCACTCGTTTAGGAGGACCACGACACTTGATACTTTCCCACTGCAAGCTCTTGCAGCCACTGTCATTTGGCCTCCTCTGCCGAGAGCACTTCACCTCCTAGCAGAGAAGGTTTCCCGTCCATCCAGCACTCCAGGGTAGCAGTGAGAAAAGACAGGACTCTACAAAGCTCATGCACACCAAGGCACTGGAAAAAGCTGTGTCCATGGCCCATTAAGTTTATAGCAACCATATCTAGCCTTCGGAATTTTTCTGTTTCTTGCCAAGATCTACACAGCAGTTGGCTGGTGAGCCCATCAGACCCCATCGGTTATGATTCCTGGGGCAAAATCCCATTTCCCAGGATGCAGTGACCTCCCATCCCTACAGCAAGGCAAGACAGCCCTTTGTTCCTCCTCACCCTAATGCTGAAGGCTGCAAGATCAGTACTTTCCATTTTGAAGGGCAGGGAGAAACACAAGGGAATATATATATATTTTTTTTTTTAACCAAATCATGGAGAGTATGGCACTTTTTAAATTATTCCGTGCAGCTTCCGTTGTATTTCTGCAGCATTCTTTCTGTTGAGAGATGACTGCAGGAGAAGATCAAGTTAGGAAGGTAACAGTCCAGCAGGCATGTTTCTGCTGAGCCTCTCTCAATTGCAACCACTGCTTCAAATGACTTAGGTGCGTGCTCTTCTTTTCCCCTACAGTTGGCCATGGACAGAGCGAGGGTGACCGTATGGTTGTCTCAGATTTCCACGTCTTCGTCAGGGACAGCTTGCAACACATTGATCTCATGAAGAAAGAGCACCCCGGGCTGCCCGTTCTCATTCTGGGGCACTCCATGGTAAGCACCATCCCCTGCCCCTCCTGGCAGCACCCAGGACAGACCACAGCACGGTGGTTTTCTTGTGGATGGCAGGAAATCACTCAGCCCACAGCAGGAAAAACAAACTACAAGCAACCTTCCCTTCCGCTTCATTCACTGAGTTGCCAGTGTGCCATACCCCATGAGATCTGCCTTGAATATAGTCAGTGCTTAACTTTTCTACCCGGATCATGGCCCTAATTAGTGTCATTTGAAACAGTGGGTCTGTTTTTAAGTAGAACTGTTCATTGACACCAGGTACACGATAAGTCCCACCACCTCCCTCAGCATTGGGCTTCTCCTTTCATTGTAAGCCCTGTAAAGCTTTCTGAGTGGTTAGAGGATGAAGCATGAAAATACCCTGTAGTCTCATTCTGTTAAACAACCTAACAGGAAAATGTACCAGGGATTAGGGCTGCAGAAACAAAGGCACTGATTTGGTGAACAGATCTGAAGTCTGATTCTGACAGCACTGGCCAAATCCCTTCATTCAAGCTAGCAATATTCCCAGTGATGTCATTGATCTGCTCTCCCTGCCTTCCCAGAGGAGATGAAAATGAGTAAGTACTTTGGGATTCAGGCCATGCTCAGATAAACAAGTGTTCTTGCATAAGAAGGCATGGCATGCTCTGAAGTGCTCGCTGCGCTCCAAAGCTGCTGTAACAAGGAGCTAATTTCCCAGTGAGGTCTTTGAGATGCTTCTCACTGCCACTCCATTTAACAAGCCCCTGGTTCTCCGGCAGCATGGAAGTTCACCAAATATTTCCCTTGGCAACTAATCCTCTGCAAACTTTCTTGAGAAAGCCAGCCAGGTCCCTTCTGTTCCCCGCCTCTCACACCACCAGCCACTGTCCTCATGCAGCCTGGCATTCAGCTCAGAAGCAGGCCTTGGGCACAGCTCTGTAGGCTGGAAGGGCTGGGGACACCAAAGAGGAGAATATTTAACTTCCAGTAATTAGTGAAGTTTTTCACGTGCTGGGTGGCAGCGTTGCTGTTGCCCGGGTTACCGGTGCCACAAGCACCAAGTGAGCCCGACTTCATGGCATCTTCCCAACGCAGCACTGGTCTGCCACACTGAGAGAGCCTCAACGTATTTTTCAAGTCAAAGAATCATAGAATGGTTTGGGTTGGAAGGGATCTTAAAGATTTGTTTCCAATCTCCCTGCCATGGGCAGGGGCACCTCCCACTAGAGCAAGTTGCTCAAAGCCCCACCTGAATATTTTCTTAGTCCTTTCAGCTGAGGAGAACACAAAACATCCTATGGAGCTGACAGACATTGCATGGACCATCAAGTTCGGTGGGAGGTGAGGGTTTGCAGCATGAGAGAAGAAACTAGGTCTCTTCTCCCCCCAGAAAACCCAGCCACTTCTAGTCACCCTGCTCCTCCAGCCTTCCTCACTGACCACACTGCACTCTCACTGGGGCAGAAGTAATTTGCTTGTTTGGACTAAAACGCTTCCAGTAACAAGATTGCTATATAAATGGGATATTGACACCTGTATTAAACTCTGGGCTGTTATTTTGCACTGCAGGGAGGAGCCATCTCCATTCTGACAGCTAGTGAGAGACCCAGCGAGTTTTCAGGCATGCTGTTAATCTCTCCTTTAGTGGTAGCCAGCCCAGAAGTCGCCACTCCCATCAAGGTAAGAGCAAACCTGCATTGCATCTAGTCACCCTCGCTCTTCCTCTGAGTGAAATGCATTAAGACCTCTGGCTTTAAAAAGCAAAAGCCCACTGAGATCTGTGCCACCTGGATGCCAGTCAATGCTTCTCTTCTAAGTGCCTCCCCCACAGTCCCACCTACTTTTCAGAGGGGAAGCAAATCCTGAACTCATCCAGAAAACCTTATTTGAATGAGAGTCAGAGAACCTCAGGAGGTGGTAGCAGACTGTGCATTCTTCACCACACCCTGCGGCAGCCCACACAGTGCTGTCCTTTCCCTTCCTCTCCTACAGTTTTCTTCCTGACTCATACAGAGTCTGGTTTAGTTGCAACACAGACTGGTGGCTAAGTCAGGCCGGGGTTATTTTTGGCGTTTTGGGGGATGACCAATTTCTAAACAAAACTAGAGCTCCTGAGTCCCAGGAATCCTTCATGAGCCTCAAAGGAGGTTTCCAGCTAAAGCATCACTGCCCCAGCAGAATCCCATTTGGCTTGGTACCGAGGCTGGTTCTTGTCCAGACCATCTTCAGTCTGCATTTAGGCTTTACCCCCTGGTCTCATTCCCATCTCTCTTCCAGATCTATTTCTGATCCAAATTTGCACTGCCCGCTCTGCCCTTCCCCAGAGGCTCTGCAAGACAACTGACCCTCAGTTCTCCCCTCCTTTCTGGATTTTTAAATAAACAAAAATCCTTAAAGAGGAGGACCAGCAAAACCAGCAGGAATGACAGAACATCTCATTCCCACGGGATCATTCCTTTAACCTTTCTCCCTAGAGTCTTCTGCTAGGGCTAGCTTGTTTTAATCTACTTCTAAGCTATTTCTCCTGCCTTTTTTTTCTTCTCAGAGAAAGGAAACAGATTGCCTCAGCTTTCGGTATAATCCTTTCTCACCTTCTTCTGTAACCAAAGCCATCTACTGACCCCACCGATCATTACAAGCACCAGAGAGTGCTTTTTAATCACCTCACTATTCCACTGAAGGAAATGTGTTAAGACCTCTAGCCTTAAAATGCAAAATGCTGCTGAGGTCTGTGCCACCTGGATGCCAGTCAGTATTTCCCTTCTAAGTGCCTCCCCTACAGTCCACCTACTTTTCAGAGGGGAAGGGAATCCTGACATCATCCAGTCCAGAAAAACTTTTTTAAATAGGAGTCAGTGCACCAAAGAGTGCTTTCAGGAGGCTGGTAGCTGATTCTCCACAGGTGAAGCTATACCTGACTTGGCATAAGCCAGTGCTTTTCTTACTTTGAAAAAAGAAAAATAAATATTAAGAAATGGTAGAGGGTCTGAACCTGAGTGACAGTGTTATCCACCTGTTTCTAGTCAAGTCAAAGGCAATATAGAAAGATTTTCCTCTAGAGCCAAACATGCTATACATTTTGCCAGATGCTAAACCCTTTCTGAAATAAGGATTTACCAGTTCTGTGATAGACTGGTTCTGTGGGAACTAATATACTGTAGTCTGGTTTCTTGCAGATCTGTAGCAGATTGTTGCTTTATTTCAGTGTAGGAAATCCTAATCTCTAACTGAAGTATTTTGGAAGTGTTTATACAGTCTTTTTCCTAGAGAGTCTCTCACATGCAGCAATACAAGTGCACAATGAGTTTATTTCTCTTTTCAAATCTATGGTTGCATCTCAAAACTGATAAAAAATTAATTATTCCTGAAATATCTCTGCTCTATGAAATGTAGTTGAAAGCAGTCCTGGAGTTGAAAAGGTATTTTCAAGAGGAAGGAATGAAAACAGGCAGAGTATTCCTGTGTAAACCACTTTTTGCCATTAAGCTGAGCTGAAAACCCTTGTCTGCTTTTTTTTTCCCCTGAGAGCCAAAAAATATTTCAGTGGCGTTTGTGCCTCTGAAGCATAAAGGCTTTGGTTTTCCCTTGGAACTGGTACGACTCTCGGCCCTGGGCCATTTCCCAAGGACCATTGCCTTCATCCCTTTGCTGGGGAAGTTTCCAGCTGAGCAGGAATTTACCTTGGCCTAAACAAACGCGGGTTCAAGGCAGCAATAACAGTGGAACAGATAACACACTGGGTCCCTCAGTCTGTGTTTGAAATACTTTCCCTTGCTGTCGAACCAGCCCTGGCAGCAGCAGAAACACTGTGAATTTGCAGGCGACGCATAGGAAAATCAAATTCTGCTCTTTGCAGAAACACAATTTTATCAATACCCCATAAATCCTGTGTCCTGATAGAAGCATCGACCTACTTGTTAAATTACACTTCCAGTCAAGAGGAATGTTCAGCCATCTATTTCAATCTTATTCTGAGATCTCTCTTGTAGAGTGGGAAGGGCTGGATTTGAACACTGTATTTTGCACACCTGCAGTGGCTTTGAGCAGCTCTAATAACCCCTGCTCTGTAGTGCTGTCCTCAACCCAACCACTGATATCCCCATCAATGCATTACCCATTCCTGATCGTTTGGGAGCTATTCTGTCAAGAACTGACATTGCCACTTTGAACCAACAGGGAGATAAACTTTCATCTAACTAAATACAGCCAGCAGTTCAACAACACAGCTTTCAATTGAAGTCAGGCACATCACAAACTATCACAGTGCTCGCAAAATCAGTGAAGGCCTAGGAGAACCTTCTGAATTTTTGATTATAACATAAAATATTTTTCTGGCTATGACCTTGCCTCCAAAAATCTTCAAAATTACATCTGCATTTTGAGGGTGCTGGGGGGAATGGAGCATTTCCTACAGATCTGAAGACCCTTTAAAGGATGGTGGCAGAGTCTTTTCACAATCAGTCCTATAGACCACAGTTAGTTCTGCCTGTGCATAAATCAGAGTTTCTATGCACATAGGGAGAATGTGTGAGTATGTATATCTGACATGTCTATGTACAGGGCCTGGTGCTTCTCTTGTAGAGCTGCACACCAGAAGTGTGCAGCTGGTGTCACCAATCCAGGATGATACGTGCTGCTATACTTGTGGTCAGAAGCCAACTCTATCCGCGTGGCAGTTTAGCAGAAAGCCTAGGGGAATTACACTTCTTCTAAGTTAAATGCTTCAGTGAGGTATCTGAAGTTACTCTTATTGTAAGTGGTTTCAGAGAAGCAAAACTGTTATAGCACTGTCAGTGCACAGAGTCCATAACCTCACCTAGGATTCAGAAAGGTGCATTCCCCAAATCACCACTGCCTGGAGTTAACACAAAACAAAGAAATCCTCATTCTCACTTGTTTGCAGTGTCAGTGTGGATGTGATGTTTTATGGGTTTAACTCCAGAGACCTCAGTAGAAATTAGTTTTGCTGACACAATATCATAGCCAGTGAGGGGTTCAACACACTGGTGGGCAGAGACACCAGTTCCTGGTCATACCCACCCCAAGGTACACACTATGTTGTCAAGTCTGATGTGAGCCTTTACTGCTTTTCACTCTTGAATGACTTTGGCTTCAACCTTGTGTTATTCCTCTAATATCATCACTACTCTGTCATGTATCATCTGTGATCTGAAATGTCAGGGAGTGCTTCAGAAGTGATCCCATTCCAGCAGAAAGAGAGAACATAGGTGACAGCCTACCTGCGAGTGTTAGCGGTGAACATGAAAGGGTCACAAAACAGCCCAACAAGCACTAATTGCACATTTTGTGGCTTAAGTGGTGATCATTTAATTAAAGACAGCTATCAAAGATGAGAGCAGAACCCTAGTATCACCATGCTTGTAGTGCTATTGAAATGAAAGATGTTACCCTTTCTTCTACCCGTGATTTCGAGCCTGGGCTGCTGAATGCTTTTGTGTTTCGCTCCCAGGAGACAAGTGAGCAATGGATTTCCTCAGCCAATGCATGCACATTTTGCTGTTGTTTATTTACAGGTTCTCTGGAGAATATGCTTATCAAAAGGAGTGCAGCCTAGGCAAATCGCACCAAACATCAGCTATGCACTGCAGCCTGAAATCAGAGCTGTGGCAGCAAGGAAAGGGCAGTAAAACAGTAAAACCCAGTGCTTCTTAGGGCTGGAAATGGCTTTTCCCTATCAAAATACTTAACTGAGGCTTTTTGAGAAATTAACTGGAGAATGAGAAAAAGGCAAAGTACAATGAAGCTGTGATGCTGCTTGTGGACGGACAGCTGACAGCATTTCAGACCAGCACACCCACTCCCCAGTCCCAGAAGCAGTTTAAACACTTTCTTTTTAAGAGAAGTGCTTTAAATATAGGACAGATCTTTCTCCAGTGTCAGTTGGCATTTCTCAACTATTTAACTTCAGTGTTGATTCCCACCATCTCAGGATTTGGCCCTCTGTCTTATCTCCCTTGCTCTAACTAGCTCTGTAACTGCTTGCTTTCCTCTTCCACAGGTTTTTGCAGCGAAAGTGCTCAACTTTGTTCTCCCAAACCTGTCACTGGGATCAATAGATGCAAATGCAATTTCCCGGAACAAGAAGGAGGTGAGAACCTTAATGCAGTTTAAAGTCACTGTATAGTTGGTATCCTGTCCCAGTCCTGCCATTGGGCTGGGTTTGTTTTTTTTTTAAAAAAAAGCATTTAGCTAAAACACAAGGGGACAATCTATGCTGGTGTAAAAAGGTGAAACAGCTCTGAAGTTAGTGGAATGAAAATTCAGTTCACTGTGGGAAATCAGCTGTTCTTCCCTGCACCCACAGCCACTCTGCACACAAGACATACCAGAGATCTGTGCTACGGTGGTGGTGGAAAGCACCCAGAAACGGCATTTGTCTCTGCTGCACCACTGCCTCTCATTGCAGCGACAAATTCCTGCTCATACAGGTTGCAAACACACTGCTAAAGTCAACTTTTGCAACCCTGCACTTTGCAATGAAACTGGGCAAAACTCTGCAGTCCCGGAGATTTGTTTTCCTGCTCACAAGCCAGAATCATGTTGTGCCAGATCAAACAGAGGAAAAGAGCATGCTTGCCCCAAAGACCTACAAGGCCTCCTAGGTTACACACTGGCTCTGCTACAGCCTTTCCAAACAAGTGGGGTATTCTTGCTGCACCTGAGAACAATACTTTAAATTAGCTGCAACTGAAGCAGCCGCTGTAACAACCCAATTCCAGCTTCACCGCTGTGACGTTTTTGTAGTGTCACCACAGCTTGGGACTCTTCTCCCATTCATACCTGCTCCTGATAATAACTGCTCCAGCCTGTTCATGACATCCCTGGCAAAACCAGATGCCATTGATTCGGATTCAGCCTCGGCACATCCCACCTCCTTGACTCACTAATTCAGTAAGCTGGAAAGCAGTCCCCTGCAATAGCCACAAGGTGTTCAGGGCTGTTTCTTGGCTCTGCCAAAGAGGTTTCTGGTCAAACAGCTTTCAGTTCTCTTATCTGTGAGCAGAGCATATTGTTTCACTGGGCTGAAGGCAGGAAGATTTAAGAAGCTGAAGAAAGGAAGACAAAGTAGGTTCTAGGAAACTGTCGGGACAAGCATGGAGCAAGTTTATCTGCATCCACTGATGCACCATATAACATATGTTCTTCAGTACCATATGAGGCTGCACAAAATACATACTTTGGAAGAAGGCTGATTCCAGTCAAGCGATATAAACCTGTTCTTAATTACTTTCAGCTGCCATAACTTGTTGCATATAATTCAGAGAAAAGATTTAAATTAGAGAATTAATGCACTAAAATCACATGGAGGAAAGTTTTCCCTTCTGTATTTGTATTTAGAGGATAAAAGCAATCAGTGCTCTGGAAGAGGGAAGGAATTTGAGTGTTACCCCCTACCTGAAGAGTGACCGTGGCTGGGACACATGGGTCTTTGCCTGCTTCTCCACTGATTTGTTGTGTGGCGCTTGAAATCCGTGCCACGGCTGGTCCTTAAAGGTAGTGGTTTTAAATACACCTCTGACAGCTGGATCCTCTGCTGGAAGGTGCTAGAGCTGCAGTAAATAGCTTTGCAGGGAAATATGACAATGTGGGGACATCCAAACTACTAATGCATTTAGAAGAGTTTCAGTGAGCTCCCTTAATCTGGTGCACAATATTGACTAAGCATGTCCATGTTGGCTGTTGGGGTGATGTTAGGAATCACCACAGCAAGTACTGGACATAGTTTTTAATAAATGCTGTTCTGTAGACTTTTTACGCAAATATTTGCTGCTGCTCCCTCTGCTCTATGGTGCTCCAAGTCTCAAGAGTGTTGAGCATTGTTTTTCCTCTGCCCTTTCCCTTTCTGTGGAGCAGGAGCAAGAAGAAGCCTTTTACAGTGAATAAAAACAGGTCTGCTTCACTAGAATATGCTTATAATGGAGTAGTCATCAAAATGAGACAAGAAGCCCCTTCTTGCTGTGCTGCCTGGACACCTGCAAGCGAACAGACAGCTGACATAGCAGCTGTGGATTGCAATGTAAAGCCCTTTCCTGACCACCTTCAGACATCAGGATTTGAGGCCCCAGGCACTCACTGAAGACAACCCAGCATCTCGGTCCTCTGGCTGCCTCTAACACACACTCCACCCTCCTTTTGGACTCAAGACGCGCAGCTTCAAAGCACACAGTGTGCTGGAAACATCCATTATTTATATGTTAAACATATTCTCCTGCCAGACCAACTTTCTGTTCTCTAGAAATATTCTTGGGACATCATCCAAGAATTTCCTGACGAGTCTATGTTCCCAGCACACTGTCCTCGGGGTGTAGGGACTGAAACACAGGATTGTATGGCGATGTTTGTTTGATCTGCTTGCTGTATCAGATGTAAGAGACACAAAAGAGAGCAAGGAGCAACCTTAAAAACCCAGTCCCATTATTCCAAGGAGGAATAACATCGCAGGGGTGGGCACCTCTTTACTCCATTAATCTTTGTTAGCTGCTGTGGAATTCAGTGGAATACTCCCCCTAACTTTAGTCTTGCGCCTGCAGAGTCCACATAGGGTAAGGATGTAATTACCTTATAATGAATTTATTGCTCTGCAAAATGCAAAGGGAATATACAGACCTCTAAGCAGGGGAATGTAATGCTGTAGGAGCCCTGACGGTTGCTTCTGGCACATAAAGAGAAAAAAGCTGTTGTGATGGACTCTGCAGAGCCTTTGCTAGACCGTGGCTGGAAGCAGTGGCAGGCTCTCCAGGGGACATCAACACTTGCTTGTCCCTCTCTCCCAGAGCTCAGTGTGCCAACAGGAGCTATGGGCTTGCCAGGTTTACAGTTTATAACATGCGGAATATAAAGCCCATTCCCTGCCTTCTCTTCTTTCCCCAGTGACGGGCTGCTTTGCCCCTGCCCCGTGTACTGAACATTAACTCTGACAAGGATTCCTGCTCATTGACTGGGAACAGGATCCTCCCCCAGCAGTGCTGATCAATCTAGGTTAAGATTGGGTTATTATTTTTTTCTCTTCCCATCATCTATGCAAAAATATTTGTTGGCTGCTCAGTAGCTAAAAAATCCCTGTTCTTTCAGAAAAGAATAAGAGAATGAAAGAAGCCCACTAGGTCATTCTCTTAGCGTTTATGTGGCTGGGGAGGGGTCCAGCTCGGATGAATTCATCAACATTGTTTCACTCCATGGGAAAGGAAACTTCTGTCAATCTATCCGCCCACCCCTCCTGATTCGCCCCCTGCAAAGTCCCTCATTTGTCACTTTCGATTAAAAAAAAAATCCTAAAAAATAAAAGGAAACCCCCCTCAAAGCTGTGTTGCTTTAACACATAGATCCAGACATGGATCCAGACAAGCAACTCCCAGATTAGGCTGAAGCCAGTTGCTAAGTAGCCAGTGCAATACGGTGTTTTTGCTCAAAATGCTTATGAAAAGTCAACGTGTTTGGCTGAAAATACCAGGGTACACCCAGCTGTCAATGGCAGAGCTAGCCAAATTAGAGGTGGTCGGTGTTTTGGAAATCAAAGCTGAACTTTTTCCATGAGCATGTTCACAAGAGGATGCTTCTTTCTAAACACAGGCAGCTACTTGCTCTTTTGAGGCAGTTTGCAGAGCAAGGAAGGCATGGCAGGCAGGCAGGCTGAGCAGTGTGGGGAATGCAGGATGCAGGTGGAGGTTTCTGCACCAACAAGCTGGTCAGGCACCAGGAGAGTCCATGCAGAGCCAGGAAGACAACATGCATTTAGCAAGAGCAGCCAGTGCTCAGCATGTCTTAAGAGTGGATCCTTAACTGCAATCTCATCTTTGCAGCGACCTCTTAGAAACAGTTTTCTAAACCCTCAGAGTGCACAGGCTCTTGTTTCTTTGAAAGGGAGATACTAGACATAAGACCCTGTGGTGAGAGACTGCTGTGTTTGTCTTCCTGCCAAAAACTACCCCTGACTTCAGAGCATCCATGATCTTGCACAGAGGCCAAAACACAACAATGGCCTTAATCAAATACTGGAAACATCTGCTGGATCCAAGGGTCCCTAAATAAGTGCTACAACAACTTGAATTTCTTTGGTCCAATTCCAGCACAAGTTAGAGTGGCTCTACAGCTCTCTGACCACTGTCAGTGCTTTGGGCTGGGGCTGACAGTTAGGACCAACTGTTAAGGTGCTAGCTCCCAATAGTCTCAAATTCCCACCCATTCCTTCCCTTTGCCACACTTGGAGATAAGAACCAGGGGTTCAAACAGCAGGAGATAGTGGGGACTGGAAGGAAGAAGGGGATGGGGAAAGACTTATGTGCTGCCAGCTCCATTTCCCACACTTTTTGCCCCAACACATTTGAGACAATGAGGAGAGAAACTGGCTATATGCCCCTGGCAAATAAACCTCCTCAGCTGGTAAAGCCCCACCAGTGTCCTTCTGTGCTGATAACTTCATCTCACAGGGAGATGAACACAAAATCCATCCCAACGTCTTTCTGGCTTCTTGGTGAGGACCAGGCAGGCCACGCTGCTCTGCTATAGCACATGTCTGTGTCTATGCTTAACGCATAGCTACATCCCTGGGGTGGTCTTGTGGGTCACCTCCCACTTGTGGTCCCCTCAGGGCAGGCACGTGCAGCAGCAAGAGGACCTCCAGTTTTTGCAAAGCAAGGGACAATTTGAACAGACCCCACTGCCTGTGAGGAGAGGAAGAGACTTTTGTTGGTTAACCTATAAATAACCATCATTTCTATAAACATCTGCCAGGGTTGGGAGAAACTGGAGGCTGTGCCAGAGACCAGCCCATAATCAAAGCATTCTGGCAAATATTGAGATGGCAGTGGCTGTGTGGGCCGTCTCCATGTACAGTATACAAATATTTACTGTAGATTTGCCTGCTGCGGTAACTACTCATTCCTAGCAACTTTCTGCACCAGCTCTTGTACATTTTTATCCTCTCACAGTCTGGCTGAGCAAGTTGTTGACTTTTTTTTTGCCTGCCACCTATTGCCATCATTTGCTGCCTTGTCTGTGCACTCTTTGCACCTGGAGAGGAGGACCCCTCAGCATTAGAGTGATTTGCAGTCAGGTGTGTCACTTGTCTGTAGGTGTGGGTCATGGGAAGGTAGAAGAAAACATCTGAGCCCTCAGCAGAGAGGATAAGGACCCAGAGCACATCAGCTTTCAAGTAACACAATCTGAAGAACCCTCTGCAGGAGAGATGACACCTTTGACTAACAGAAGGCCATGGCAGAGCAGAAAAATGCAGGCAGGTGCTCCCATGGGAACAGACCTTGTCCAGCACTGGTTGTTTCCTGCAGGAAGAGCTTTGGCTTGAATATTTTCTAGTAACATAAGAGAGAAACACAGAGCATGGAGCAAGCCAGGTTGTGTGAGCTGTTTTGAGTAGCCACAGTAAAGATCTGGACCTTGACTCTGATGACAGGATGTCCTGACAGAGTAGGAAATGACCATACAAGTCAAGGGAAGAGACTCCTTACCGCCAGGCTGACCTGCTTTGTCTTTTTTGCACGAACTACTGCTAACCTTAAATTACCTCTTTCTCCCTGCCAGATGGAGTCTTACACATCTGATCCCCTGGTCTACCATGGTGGCATGAAGGTCTCCTTCGTCATCCAGCTGATGAATGCCATTGCCAGAATCGAGCGAGCTCTGCCCAAGCTGACTTTGCCCATCCTGGTGCTACATGGCTCTTCCGACAAGCTCTGCGACATCAAAGGGTCCTATTTTCTGATGGACACAGTGCAAAGCCAGGACAAAACGCTCAAGGTCACCTTGCTATCTTGATTTTTGGGGTATTATCCTGTCAGTTCTGGCCTGAGCATAAGTGACTCTGAAGGGTAGGGAGCCTGCTGAGCTCTAGAGAGCTGGAGGCAAAGCAGGGCTGATGCATTGGCAAGACCAAGCACTTTACAGCCCCTTCCACCAGGGAGGCAGCCCTCCTGAGGCACAGTGCCACGGCCTTTCATCAGCTACAGCTGGGTTGTGGTCAAGACCTGACCCAGGGGTGGTTGTGTACCTAGGAGATCTCTTGGACATGAAGCAACTTGGCATAGAAGCAGAGCAAGGCTCATAAACAGGTAAAGTGCTGACCCCAAAAGTTCTTCTGAACCATGCCAACTGTGTGAGCACCAACCTTATCTCATGCCCCAGTGCGTAAAGGTGCAGAGGGGCCTTTCCAAAGCACCGCACAACAAAAGCCACTTCACATCTGCTCATTTCAAGAGAGCCACAGCTGATTAACCAATTGTTAGCACATGAATGAGCCTGAAAGAGAGACAGGGAGACCAAGGGAAAGCTTTTGTCATTGGAAAAATAACTGGATAGTCTGGGCATAAAAGGAGTGAAATTGCACAAGGCATGATGGGAACATCCCCCATTGTCCTTTGAACTCCAAGGGCATGATAAGTATTTCTTCTTTCTTACTGGGACAAGCAGCAATAAATGCATGGGGTTGGGACATGCATTATCTTCCGAAAGGGCAGCAGGGTGCTCAGATAAGGTGCAGATGTCAACCTGCAACGCCAATACCTTCCTGCTCATGGAGGGCCAGCACTACCAATAGAAATCACTTTGATTTCATAACCTGCCACATCTAGGAAAAAATACTGACAAGGTGTGGGCAGGACGTGTTGGACCTGTGGGTGTTGACAAGAGGGGACTGAAGGCTGTTTTGTTCATGCAGATTATTTCTTTTTTTTTTCTATGCTAATCTCCATTCTCTCCCTGGTTGCAGGTGTATGAGGAAGCCTATCATGCCCTCCACAAAGAGCTGCCTGAGGTCTCTACCTCTGTCTTCACAGAAATACTAACATGGATTGGCCAGAAGGTCTCAGCAGCTGAGGAAACCAGCCATACTTAAGAGCAATTGGTTCTGCAGCTCTTACTGGGTCTTTCTGAGAATTGATGCTTTTCTTAATAGCAGTCTCTCTGAAAAAAATCTGATGTGGAGAGACTCTTGGGATATTTTATCGTGCACAGCATAAGGGAGGGTGGGGGGAGAGGCACAGGGTGGGGCATTATTTGCTGATATAAATGGCCATTGCCCTGACCTGGGGAAAGATTGATAGCTGAGGGAACAGTCATCAGAGTTTTCCAGGTCGGGTGATTTTACTGAAATACCCCTCACCCACCAAACTTCCCCCATCATTTCCCCTTCTCTGCTTTTGCTGGGGCAACAGGGGTGTATTTATACTGCAATAATTTTTGGTATGTTAAAAAAGTCAATATCTTCCACTTCATGGTTTTGATTCCGGGTGCATATAGTCTCTTCCCTGACCCCACCATCCAGTACCTTAAAAGCCCTGGTCCTTGAGAGAAGTAACAAAGGTGCTGGGTAACAAGAAGAGTCTAAGGATGGAGTTGGCAGCTCCCTGAAGGTGAAAGGCTGGTTTTCAAGGTTAGACACCTTCAGATACTGCTTTTATAAGCAGGCCAGGCCAGGGGAGAGCACAAAGAGAGCCCTCCCACCACCCTGCACGTCCTCTGTGAGTTTGCACTCGGGGAAAGCATGTTGAACAGCTCTTTAATTTTCATCATCAGAGCAGGATCCCAGGGGGGAGAGGAGAAATGTGGAATCAAACCCACTTAGCACATTCAAAAACCATGCTTTTCCCAGTGCCAAACTATCTCCTCTGCAAAATTAACTATTCTGTAAATATTCCTAGGGGCTGCTTTTTTTCCTTTTTTTTCCCCCTCCTTTTTTTTTTCTTTTGGAATTAATCACTTGCGCTACTGAAACTGAAAAAACAAAGTCAAAGTTATAAGAGAATATAGTAATATAATATATGGTGTATATAGAGGTGGCTGGGAGCTGGGGAAGAGATGGAGCAGAGTCTAAAGAAGGGGTTAATTGTTTCCTCTCTTGGCAAAGAATAATGTTGTCCTACCGGGATCCAGTCCTCTCACCATAACTTTACAGTCGTAATCTGTTGTTTTCCTTCATCAGTTGGAAAATGTCCTGAAAATAATGCTAGAGAGAAGCACAGAGCATCTGGTGGGTGGGGATTAGCAGTGAGAGTCCTCATGGTCCACCGGTTTAGCAGAAGACCCACCGCGCGAACAGAGATCCCATCCAAGCTTGTCCCAGTCTCCTCCTTGTCAGCACAGCAACCTCTGGGGCAGATCACTGAGCAGAGGAGCTGCGCTCAACCCTTTAGGCAATGTGGGGAGCTGAAGGCACAATTTAAGTGCAGTCATCCATCTAACATCTGCCTTGCTGCACTGGGGGTGTTCAGGGTCACTGCTGTACAGGCTGCCACGGAGGAGCTTTTGGACTGGTCCAGTGGTGCAGACAAGCCAAATCTTAGAGCTGCTCAGATCTCTGGTAGCTGCAGGGCTAAAGGAAAGACTTAAGACCCGGTTATGGAGTAGGGGCATTGTACTGACGCAGCAAAAGCAGCGCAGTGATTACAGCATGGCTGTGTGGGTCAGTTTGTCCAGCGTGGTGGCCCCAATTACGAAAACGCTCATGGCACTAGCCAAAGGGAGGGGTTTAACCTGCTCCCACCAATTTCGCAAGAATATGCCTGCAAATGTTGCACTATGAGAGAGTGGGATATCTCCCCCAGTGACAAGCCAGCCCCCTTGTTGCCTTCCCTGGCAGTGGTGGGAACCATTGCTACATCTTGTGCCACTGCCCCCAGGGCTGGATCCCACCTGTAACAGTCGCGGGGGATCACCCACTTCTCCTCCCCTTGAAGCCACTTCTGGCCAGATTCAGGAAAG
The DNA here is from genome assembly GCA_013400375.1 of Thinocorus orbignyianus. Classification (NCBI taxonomy): domain Eukaryota; kingdom Metazoa; phylum Chordata; class Aves; order Ciconiiformes; family Thinocoridae; genus Thinocorus; species Thinocorus orbignyianus. The sequence continues at coordinate 3,177,220 of VXBW01002926.1, forward strand.
GGACCTTTGTGCAATAACAGTCAGAATCAGGGCTTGGTCCCATTCAGTCCCAGCAGCGTGGATGGATGAAGGATGTGTGGATGCAGGTTATGTCCGTGTAATGGCCATAAGGGGCCTGAGTCAGGAAAGCTCTTTTGTACACGTTGATCTAGGCACTTTCATACTTGTGTTTTCTTGCTTCTAAAGAGAGGGATGAGCTGTGGTTCTCCCACCAACACTAGCTTTTGATTCATTATTCCAGTGCAATCAGCTCTTCCCTCAAACCCCTGCTAAACCTCTGGTGATGCTTGCTCTGGGCAGGAGGCGATGCACAGGTCACTTGCTCAGTGTCTTCCAGCAGCCTGTCTTTTTCCAGCTTCTTTTCCCTGAGCGAGATCCCTCCTTGTCAGATGCTGCTGGGGAAAGACAGCAAGAAGAGAAACACTACAGCCGTGATAAACCTCACCTGCTTCTTCAGCTGGAAGGGGAATCAAGTAGGCGTGATCCAGTAGTGACAGACGTTGCGGGGGTAGTAGCAAGATGATGATTTAAGGATGGGATTTTTGAAAGCACTTTTCCCGAGGAAGTCAGGAGGAGCAAATCAATGCCCACATTCTTTACATCCCTTCCCAAACTGACAAGCACTTTGTGGGGGGGAGGGAAGTGACCCTTCAGCAGGAAGGTCAGAGCTCGGCTGCTCCCTCCAACCCAGCTTCAGGCAGAGGAAGGTCTGTGGTCAGTGCCTTTGATAAAATGTGTCTTTTCACCCAAGAAACATCTGCAGCTCAGCAGAAATAAAAGGAAACCAATTACACTGATGTGGGGAAGGCTTCTCCCTCTGTCCAGCTAAGCTCAGCAGTGGCATGTGGCCTGGGGAAGCTGTGTTTGAAAATCAGGTTAAACAGAAAGTTCAAAGAACAACGACAAAAAAAAAGCCAAATAAGCCCTGAACCCTGGCACAGCAGGGGTCACTGCCACCCTCAGTCAATTTTCTGGAGAATTATCTTCTGAGGAAATTAACAGAAAGAAACCTACCCAAAAAACAAGCCCCGAGGACTCAGCATCCTGCCTGGCATCGCACAGCTCCAGGTGATGGCTGCAGAGCGGGAGCAGCCCATGGGCAGGTGGGGAGATGGGAGCCAGGGCCAGGGGTGAATCTGCCCGGCTGAGCCAATGCCCGTTTGCACCAGCTGTGGCCCAGCCAGCACGTCCCAGCTCCGGCTGCTGTGGCTGATCCCTTCCCCTGCCCGTAAGCTACTTTATATTGACCCAGTTAGGTTTTGCCATGCCCCAGAGGAGTTCTTCCTTCACTGACCAGATTAGTAATGAGCAGAGCTGCCGCCAAGGGAAATGTAATTAAACTCCATTTTCAAATGGCAGGTACCATTTGCAGGGAGCACAGCCGGCCTTACGAATGTTGCTGTGCGGAGCCCATCGGAGACCGGTCTGCCTTTGAGACTAAGGTGGCACTCGTGACTGAGCAATAGCAACGTGCAACTACTGTATATCTCACCACCTGTAGCACTGAGAGACCGTTCCCCACTGCATAACCGACCCATCACATTTTCTATTTAGCCAGTTCTTTTTATACCACTCACCTTAGCACACTGCCAGCACAAACCCATTGAGAACACACTTACTTTTTCCAAGTAATTTCTGAGCTTGTCTCTCTTGTTCAGTTGTGTTCCAGTTCAATAAAATACATTTATATATATATACATATATAAAAACATATATACATACACATGTATTTTCAGTGGGAAAAACCATATACAAGTTTAGGATTCTTAAAGGAATATGATGTATATTGCAACTAATAATAAAGTTATGTTTTCTGAACAGAGCGTGTCTGAGGGCGTCTTTGGTGACTGCCATCCCTTAAGAGGGTGAGAAGGGAAAGCCAGAAAGGTATTAAATGGTCATTCAGCCTGGGGGGTGGGGGTGGGGGGGGATGCTACAGCCCCTGGGCGCTGCCAAATGGCCAGCGTGGCCAGCACCTGCTCCCCAGCCACTGCAGGCTGGGGCTCCGGGGACAGCCACATCTCACAGAGGCCTGAGGTTGCCTTTCTGCTTCAAGGTCAGCTTTTTGAAGAGCCCTGAAACCCACGACCTCACGCCACTATCTGCTATTGCCCAGAGTAGCACAATAAAAATTAGCTTGGGGCACTGCAGGTGTAAGATGCCTTTACATCCAACTTTGACCTAACAGGGCTGGCTGGCTGGGTGGGTAACCCCAAGGAAAACCAGCTGTACCCTCTACTCAGAGGCAATGCTTGCTCTTTTTTCTTTTTTTTTTTTTTTCTAATTGTAGCTGAGGTGCTACCTTTAAAAAAAGTAAACTGCCCTGGCCCAAGTGCTTCCCCCACACCAGACAGAACAGCAATCGGAGCTGGTGGAGGAGCCTGGAGTAACAGGCAAGCTCAGCCTGCTTTGAGACCTGGTTCCCGTGCATTTACAAGCCCTCGAAAATATTATCTTTGTCCTGAACTGTACCCAGTTCAAACAGGAAGCATCTGCACCATGGTCAGGAGCAGCAGCCATTTAAATCCTACCTTTTGCCCCGAGCTGTGACTACAGAGAGGGCTGGGGAGCAGTGTTTGTTGCTCTCAGCTCCCACAGTGTCCTGGTGCTGTAGGAGTCCCAGGTCCATCTGAACACAGGGTTGGGGCTGTCAGGGTGTCCTGTTCTGCAGAAATGTCCCTCCTGCCCAGAGAGCAGGGCTGGGGCACAGCCCGACACAGGGCCCTCTCCTGCCTCCCTCCCCACACAGCCTTCAGGACAGGCTGCTGCATCCACGAGGGCTTCCTGGCAACTCACCTGCACTCCAAAACAGGTGACAACTGGCACTGCCGCAGAAGGGGACAGTGGGTCAGAAGCTCTGGACATTGACTTTGACGCACATCCGCACAGAGAGAGGCACCAGGGTTTTTTCCCAAGCCAGCAGGCACACCGTGGCAGTAAAAACCACCAATAGTAACAAGACCTGCTTTAATACTGCACATCCCCACCTCTTTCACCTAGCATTTAGTGGCTCATTAAGCTCCCTGCAGATGTAAGGGCTGACAGAGGGCACATGCCATGGTGCCATCAGTTTTCCTGGTGTCCTCACCCAGTGCCCAGCAAGCTCTCAAGGCCGTGGGTGGCCTTTCTTGTTTTGGCATGTGCTCCTAGTCTGATTCTGTGAGTCTGCAGGAGGACTGAAGCTTTTTACCTATTTCTTTCCCCTCAGCCTGTGCTTAGTCTGATGTTACCTTGGGGGTTGGCACGAGGTGGGGACCAGTTGAGAGTAAAGCAGGAGCTAGAGCAGTGCAGGGGGGTGAACCCCAAAGATGTCCTCTCTGGTTGCCCTGACAAGGCTGGTGGGGATAGACAGCCTGCCCTGCTGTTGGGGCATGGGGCAAGTGGTGCTGCATGGGGTCACATCACTGCAGGGACTTTGCTTCTGTCAGACCTCCTTGACCACGCAGCCCATCACTCCCAGACCAGCCTCAGGCACCGGAGAAGAGACAAATGCTGCAGCTCCAATGAGCAGTGGGGAATTTTAATTTAGAAGATCTTCTCAGCATATAAACCATCAGTGCTATGATTGCACTTTCTGCTGGCAAATGGTTAAGTGTGGGATATAGAGGCCACCAGAGAAGGAGGGAGAAGTTGGGGTGCAATTCACTCCAGAGTGAATTGCTGGTGGGGGTGAGCGAGGACTTACACTTCTCTGGCTGCTGCCATTGTCCTGCCCAGCCTTGGAGAGATCTCCATCACAGGGAAAGGTGATGGAGATGACAGGACCATGCAGGTGCCACCATACCATCAGAGACCACCACTACCCCACACCGTGCCAGCAGCCTGACTCCCAGCTGCCACTGTTCCTGCTCACTCCAGGCTCTCAAAAGTGGGGGGTTTTGAGCAGTTGTTTGATCTTCTCCCCTTGCATGAACACAAGTCCCCTTCGCACACAGAAACAGGACAATGCTCTCCCAGCTTATCAATCTGGGATCCTCTCTTTCTCCACCTGATGGGGAAGCTGCTGATGTGGAGCTAACACTCACCTTCCTGCAGTTCTCCTGACATCTGCCTTATTAAACCAAAGGACCACATCCATGAGCAGACAGTGCAGGGCCCCCATCTTCCAAAAGGAGCAAGCCAAACAACTGGCCTTCCTGTGGCCACCGCTCCTTGGGAAGGAGGAACACAGGATTAATTTCCCTTCACTCCAGAGGAAGCTCTTCAGAGTCTGGAAACACTCCAGGAATTCAGATGAAAACAATTCCTAGGAGATCAATTAAGAGTTTGGATGGATCGCATGATATGCACTGATGTCTAAACAGAGGAAACTTGGCAATGAAATTTGCTTGGCCTGAGTGGAGGAGCAGAGGGGAGGGCAAGAAGTCCAGCATGGAAAACACTTGTCTTCTAAGAAAACAGGAAAATTACAAGAATAGCAGAGACAAAGCAACAGCAGCTCAAGTGCAAAGAACAAGGTACCTTTCCTGCATCAGTTTAGGAAGGGTCCATGACCAAAGGCAACCAAGCCCCTGCCAGAGCATGGTAAACCCTCCCATGAGCTGGAGCCCCAGAAAAAGCAGGGCTTTCCAGCCCTCCCAAGGTCAGTAGCCTTTGTGTCAGAGTTGTGCTTCCATTTAGATGAAAAGACACGTGATGGCAACACCAGCAAAGCTCTCCCAAGGCCAACAGAGTGAACTTGGAGCAGGAGATAGCCACATGCTAGAAGTAAACAACTCTGGTTCCCTGTCTAGAGAGACAAAATAGTCAATTTTTTCGCCATGCTGGACTGCGGGGTCAGCTTTGTGCTGCAGTGACAGCAACGAACGAGCTGCCTGCCCACAGCACAGGGCAGCCCTTGTCTTACCCGTATCAAAAGCCCTGCCGGCGCTGAGCTTCCAGCGCTCACCCCATGCACTTTAAACACCAAGCCCTCCCTTCCCCTGCCCAGCACATGCACGTCTCTTGCAGTGGCTGCTCTGCACCAAAACCCAGCCCGGGGCCACTCGCATGACCAGCGAGCCCTGGATGCCCAGCGAAGGCTGAACTTTGCACGCAAGACTGCTCTGCCCCTTAGGGCAGCCGGCACCATGAGCACTGCAGTTGGCAGAGCGAGAGAAGCGCTTTCCCCTCGTGTGCTTTCAGACCTGGAAGAGTTTTGTTTAATTGCATGCATGATTGGAAAAGGTCAGATAAAAAAGTCAGGAAATAAGAAACGTCATCTCACCCAGCCCTCGGAAGTGAGGGGAAAGGAAGGAGCCATCACCCCTGGAGCAGCACGGCCAGCCCAACAGGCACTCAAGATTGCAGAAACAACACAGCAGAAATAGCTTCCTGGACATTTCGCCTGAAGCATTTTCAGCTTCTCAATGAGAGCCTTTGGGAAAGGGAGAGAGATTGAACTTCCTGGCAACAAACTTGTTTTAAAACTCCTGGATAGAAGTTCAGTCTTAGAGATCCAGGGAGGAGGGGAGTGGAAGGAGTTCTAGAGAGCAGATTGCTGCCTCCCATTATGGAAGCAAGCTTAATAAAATTCATAGAAATATTGGTGGTTCTGCTGTGCTGTGCCAAGAATGTGTTAGAATAAAACCTTCTGAGCAGAAGGGAGATAGAATGTCATCTTAGCCTTGATATGAAAGATCAGCCTTCATCTCATAAAGCATATCTCAAGGAGCAGTAACTAACACATTTACTTGCATTCCCTCCAGAGCAGGTCCCTGCACAGCCTTGCTTGCGCAGTTCATCACTGTCACAGACCTGCACAAATGGTACTGGAGTGACCCTGGCTCGTAAAAAAAGTGGCATGATAAAAGAATAAAGAGGGAGGCATTTTTTCTTACTGGGGTTTTAATGCCATCCCAGTGCAACGCAAATTAGCTCATGTCTTCCAGGGGAGAGTTACATCAAGTTATTTTGGATTTCTTGAAAACAACCAACCCCACCACATCCTGAGCCCATGAACCGATGCATCTTACCACACCAAGCACTCCCTTCACCTCCCTCTTTCCTAAGATGCCGTGCCAAAGCAGTGGCCTCATGTTCTACCATACCAGCAAAGAGAGCAGGGCACAAAGCAGACACCCTGGCAGAGCGCTGCAGGGAGCAGATCTCACTTTCCAGTCCTGCTCCCTTTCCCCTTGAGCTTACTCTGGCAGCAACAGGAGGAGCGAGAGGAAAGCTCTCACACTCACTTCTCCGAGATTATTTTGGGAATCGAGCAGCCAAACCCTCAGGACCAGAACTAGCTCTTTGCCTGGGTACTGCTCCTCTTCCAAGGCTTTCTTTAGTCTCCTCAAATGCCCTTCAAACCTTGCCCTGAACTTGCAGGCTTACAAAGTTAACCACAACTAGGAAAAATGAAAGGCATGTGCATGCTTGCCCCCTTCCCCAGATGCTGCCTGCACGTACCTTGAAGCTTGTGGCCTCAAGAATCTGCATGTCCACAGCTACACTCAAGTGTGGCTGCTGTCCCCTAATAAATAAACTGCCTCTCCGCAGCCCTTACCTTTGTTATTCCAATAACTCACCTCCCATTTCCAACCTAAAACCTTAGAAACCATTTGCACCCCTAGAAAAGGAGTTCTCTGTCCTTCTCCCTCCACAGGTCTTCAAGGCAGGCAGCAACCCTGGTGGAGCCAGGGCCTTTATTCCAAACAGGCCCATGACAAATGATTTGCCCATGTCGACTCTCTTATCTTAGTAAACTTGTTGTGTCAAATCTGTTTCAGCTTAGAAGGTGAAACAAAAACCTGCTCTACCAACACACCCACGCCCAGCCAGGTCCGTTCATCCCTGGGAGCGGAGCACAGACACAATCCATCTCCCAGGCTGTGAGGGCTTTGCCAGGCTGCCCACAGCAAGAGAGAAAATCAGTGTCACCCTGAGCAGACACGTCTGTCAATGCACACTTGCTACGAGCTGGTATGTGGGAAGGTGTCATCTCTACAGTTTGACCAGGACTGTACCAACAGGAACAGCTCAAGTCTCTTTAAAAGCCTCTTTTACTCCAGTTCTCACAACACAATGATACTCCTTGTAAATGCTGTTTGTTGAGTCCCAAAAGCCTGATGAGTGGTTGAACTTTTCCAAAGCCCAGTCCTTCCCTTCAACAGCATTAGTCATTTAGATGCTATTAGTATCCCCCTCTCCCCAAAAATTGCATGTTCCTACACAAATCCACGGCGACAGCCTTGGATCCTCACTCCCCGAATTGCCAGTCACGCTCTGAAGTCAAGAGAGGCTGCACACAGGTAGCTCAGTTATTGCCACCAAAACTACTGCAGCCACCCAGACATACAAGACAGCAGAAGAGAAAAGAAGTGTCTGTGTCCTCAAGAGAGGAGGAGGAGGATCGCCCAGGTACTTCAGCAGACTCGATGTTTTGGAGAAAACAACATGGTTCAGTGGGTGCACTGAACAAGTCAGAATAGTTAGTTAAATAGATAAAGCACAAAGGTCGAGAAATCTGCAGGCCTGGGTTTAATGGACAGTCAGCAATGACCGAGGCACAGGGTGACAAGAGGAGGGAAAACTTACTTGCTGGGGGCTGCCCAGAACAACTTTCTGAGAAGCATCACTCTCTACCACCATCACCACTGACCAAGCCCACATCACAGGCCTGCTAACAGCATAACCCTGCAAAGGAGCCAGTGAAAACAAGCTGGTGCTTTACATCCACATTGTGGTGGCAGTCCTGCCCCGAGCAGGTCACCAAGGGGGGAGAGCAGAGTCGTGCTCTCCTCGCTGCCTGGAAGCTTGGTGGTGCAGAGCAGGTCCTTGGCACAGGAAAATAACCTGAAAGACCCCAGCAAGTCCCTTCAGAAATAAAGCTGCACTGATGTCATCAGCTGGTAATAAAAAGACCACAGTGGGAACAGATATAATGAAATATAGTATTTTATTGCTGCACACATGCTTATACATTTCTTCTTAAATATATTGTTGCTCTGATAAATTTTACAATCTTCTTAATTCAACATGTGGATAGTAGTAAATAAAAAGGACAGAGGCAACAGAACACAAATAGGACACTGGCAACAGAAGAAAAATCAAAGGGCTTCTATTTTGTGATTGTCCTGATTTCTGAGAGGGATAGGGTTAATTCTCCCCTGGCTCTAGCAGGGGCACAGGTATTCCACCCCATGTGAGCCATGCCCAGGGAGTAGCAGGGAGCTGGCCGGGAAGGGGAGGGGGACACAGGAAAGGGGTGGCGGTGCAGGGTCAGTGAGGGTCTGGGCTGTGGTCAGTGAGCAGTTGGTATCATAATCATGCTTGTAGCCTTCTCCATCCATGTTACTGTTACTGTTTTCCTTGTTCAATTTGTTGTTCTGTTAAACAGTTTTTGTCCCAACACATGAGTTTTGCCTTTTTCTTCCAATCCTCTCCTCACAGGTGTGGGGTGTTTGAGAGCACGGCTACCACGTGGTTCTTTGCTGCCCTCTGAGGCTAAACCATGACAGCGATAAAATTATTTGCAGCAGGAGTAAAGTGAATTCAAATCTAAGTTTTGCCCTGGCTCATCTTAATGAGAGAATTTCCCTGCATGCTGGCCATCTGCTTATGCGTGCTTTTTGATAGCCCTATTTTGCCAAAAGGGATGGGGGCCGGTGAAAGGACCCTGCCTAATTGGAGAATCTGACAGTGCTCACAGATGTGACCACTAAGTGCACGCAGACAGAGGAGGCATTTGCTCGGCAGCCCATGTGGAGCTGCACTACTGGGGAGGCAGATCAAAAGGCCACACTGACCTTTCCTCCCACGTGTACAACTGCAGCCACACTTGCTCCATGCTTAAGGATGCAGGAATGGAATTATGCGGAAGCAGCCATATGGAAAATGCTCCCCAGCACCGCTGCCCCTCCTCTGCCTTCCTCGTTCCCAGTGTCCATTTTGCTTTAGCAGCTGAGGGATCTGCAGAGAAAAGCATTAGCACATTCCTCAGTAATCCTGCTTCTGCATCTCGCTCAGCACAAGCAGAAGGCAAAGGCCACATTCTGCTCTCTGGTGGCTCCGTGCATGCCTTGAGCAGGGCTGTCACAGCCACTACCATGGAAAGCTGGCTACTGAGATGTCAGATGCAGAATTTAAGCAGGAGGAGCAGAGGGGATGAGATAAACTAAACATCCTGCTTACATGTTTACTATCATCTTCAGCCATATAGGGAAGAGAAACGCAGGGGAACTGAACCAGCCGGGTTAAGCTGCCGGTTGTCACTGTAGCAGGCTTTCATGAACTTGATGCTCCACTGAGCAAGAAAACAGGCAGTTCTGCTTTCACCCTTCTTTCTCTAAATTATGTGGGACTTCATATTAAAGCCTTCCCAATAGCTCTTCCCCTCCTCAAGTCCACTGAGGTGCCTTTATGAGTTCTAGTTTTCTTGGGCTCTTTGATGGTCCTGCCAAAGCCACACCAAGCTTAGAGACGGACATGGAGGTACACTCCACAAATCACACAACAAACACACAGCTCCTCTCCATGTTACCACCTCAGACAGACACACACTCCTGCTGCTCCCTGCTCCCATACACAACACACCCCTTCAGGGATGCATCCTCCTCCCTCACCCTAGTACAGCTGCAGAAAACAAACTACAAGAACTCCTTGTGCTTCCTCACAAGCACCTCAAAACAGAATAGAAGCCTTCCCTGCTCAAATAGCCCTGCAGCCACCATCCCCTGCCCCAAAGAGGCTTGTTCTGCAAAAGAAACCAGTTAAGAACAGATGACAAAGTGTACAAGCACCTGGTGTCCAGTTAAGTCAATACACCCCATTCCTGACCCACCAGCTCTGTCCCCAGCTTCTGTTAAGTGCAACTCACACATGATTTTTCCAAAGTCCAGCTTCTCTTGAGGACAGCAGGCAAACCCTAGTGTCCCCTCCTCACTGCACCCAAACCCAGCCTACCCAGTGCAAGTAGTGCCCAAAGCCTGCCCACATACACACAAACAATGCACACCAGAAACGGGCAGACACTCGGAGTAGGGGTAGTGTCGCTGCAGTTCACACAGGGTGTGAGGGCATCAGTTTCTTACCTGCTGAGATTAGCAAAGAAAAACCCCATTGTCCCAGTACATCCACACCTGTAGCAAGTCCCCGCTAAACACTGGATGTCCAAAGCCTTTCCTCATCCATGTGAAGCACCACTACAATTACAGAAAACAACACCTTGAAGCTGCAGGGGATCCGTGCCCAGTTCCCACCTCAAACACTAAAAGCACACCTTCAGTGTGCTTCAAGATCTTGCCTCACAAAGTGACCAGAATGACAATATGGGTTAGCAATGGCATAAGACACCCTCTGTGCTTCACACAATGCCTCTTCTCCCTCCCAACTCTCAGCACAGCAAAGTATGCCTGGCCTATGCCTTGAAAACTCAAGTCTCTCAGAACATGCCATTCTGTTTGGTCAGGAAGGTTTTATGCAGGGGCATTGTCTGCTGATTGGTGCCAAGGAGAAAGAACATTATTACCCTCATTACGAGCCAAGGGAGACAACACAAGATAACACGACCTACTGCAGAGATTCAAAAACATTCATTAGTACAAACACTGAATTTCCTGGAGAACAATGAAGCTACAAGGCTCAAGGTTGAGCAAAGCCAGAAGGTCGATGAGTGGGACAGTTGCCCTGCAAGAGACTCAAAAGGCCCCTTTTCCTTTAAAAAACAATTTCTGGTGACCCCTCTTACCTGACCCACCAGCAAGTCACTTTTGCTCTACCACAATGGACCAAAAGAAAGGGAAAAAAGTGCTGTTTCCAAGAAGGTGTTTCCTTCCTGTTTAGGAAGAAAAGGGGTGCTCTACCTTTTTTATGCATTGAAAGCTACTGCTTTCTAGGAACGGAAAGACTCTGGTCTCTACTGCATTCCCAAAGAAGTTTGTTCAGAAAGCAAAGCTTTTTAAATTCTGAGCACTTCAAAGCAACAAAAAGCTAGGGAAGACCTGGAAATCACTTTGGTATTTTCAACTAAGAACTAGAATAGCAGGTGAAGACAGTGCCTTCCACACAGCCAAGAACTCCTGTGTCTTCATTAGGGAATCGCTGCCCACCTTTGCCAATATTACAATGCTGACAATGAAAGAAAGGCTACCACCCTTCTAATGTACTTATTTGGAGAGTTTAATCCAGTTTTCTTCCTCTGCTGGTAGCAATTCAACAAATATCCTGCTATGAATGAGTTTCAGAAATATGCTGTTGGGCAGGAGAACAGGAAGGGTCCTAAAACCAGGCAGTACCAAGCCCCCAGGCAGCCCCCCTACCACTCCCAACAGCTGGCAGTCTCTTGTCCACATTGTATTGTACAAAGGAGCAGCTACTGATTTGGGCTGAGCTTTGGGAGCTACTTCTGAAAGAAGAAACAAAAAACCAAAACAAAATAAAATCAAACACAAACCAGACACGCAAATGTTCAGACATAAATAAATTAAAAAGAAATCATGCCTGAAAGTGGATGGGAACGAGGACAAAGAAGGGGAAGAGAGACATTCAGAGACTCGGATGTTCTTCAGCTCCGAGCCAACTCAGCAAGGGCTACGCCGGCTGTGTATGACAGGCAGGGTTTGCACACATCAGCACTCAAGCCCTATACTGGCCAGGAGGTTTTCCAGAGCTTCAAGTTTCTGGCTGGCTTCCTCGATGGCACTGTAAGTCTGCACGTTGCTGGCGATGTGGAAGCGGATGTCATCAACCAGAGGAATGGAGTCAGTCTCCTGCCGTTCCTCCACAGCCTCCGCATTCTCCTTCACAGCGGCCACAAACTCCTCCAACTCCACCAGCTGGACAGGATGGACAAAAGAAGACAAGAAGACAGATAAAGGGATGTAAAGGGTTGGAATAATGGGCTCAGCCACTGTTGAGGGAACACCCACAAGAAAACAGAACGCTAGGGGCACATGAGGACCCATTCTTCCTATGTGTCCTATAAACACCACTGGGAGATGGCTCCTACCATTCATCCTAAGGAAGCAGTAACACTCCAACAGTAAATGGTCACAACCACAAGCAATCCGCACCTCAGACAGAGCACTGGAATTCCCACTAACTAAGCATCCATAGTTCTGGTATTGGGACATGAGAATATACACAATATTCTCTCCAGAAAGGCTTCTCAGCAGGAACCAAGAGACGCTGCCAGACACTTTTGGGAAATGTCTTGCAACAGGCGAGACAGTGGGTGCCTGTGCCCAGTTCGGAACCAGGAGCCGCAGATGACTATTCCCACCATGGCTCTCAGCCCTACCACCAACAGCTGAGCAGCAGATCACAGCGAGGCAGCTGCTCTGTTCTGCACCCAACCTGACGGAATCAGGTCACTCATGAATGATTTTGCACCAAGTTCCCCGGGAACATGTGGTGAGCTGAAGGGCGAGAGGCAGTTTCCGTCTGTCTCTGCTACCAAACTGTGCCTGGGCACAGCACGCTGCTGAGCCCCGCTCTGTGCTACACACACTGCCAAAATCTCTCCCTCTTGCCATCATCGGTGCATCTCCACAAAGATGCTGGCAGCTGCTGATGTCTGAACAGCTGGGGTGGCTCCATTTCTGCCAACACCCTTAGGAAGGCACATGGCAATGCTGGGTCCAAGGACTCCCACTCAGACCACAGAAGGGGAATGCAAAGCCCTACCTTGCCTCGTTTCTACTTGGCGTATTCATTCAGCTTTCAAACAAAATTCCCTTTTCAGAAGGCAGGATCTGGGCGCATACTGATGTGTCTATCATCCCCAAGCTACACATTGAACAAAATAACAGCCCCAGAATCATTTCCTTCGCTATTTTCACACGCCAAAAAGAATTTCACGCCTTTCAAGCTGCAGGTGAAAATACTACATTCCCATGTGAACTCTACAAGAAGTTTATAAAGGTCTGTCTCAGGATAAGAAGACCCCATAGATTCTAGTCTATCCTTCCACATGGCAACTTCCTCCACGAGTCCTGAATCTTCAAGCTGTAATAACTCAGGATTACACTTAAATGGAGTCCCATAAAGAAAACTTCAGGGCTAGATTCAGCCAGAAGTAGGCTGTTCAGCAGCCACATCTCCCCTGTGGAAATCCCTACTGTTAGATTTGTCATCCTGGAGGAGATCAGCAATCACATTTACTACTCTTTTCTATAGCATTATGCCAGGAAAAACTTCCTCCAGCAAACACTGAACACATTCCTGCACAGAGCTCCCCTGCATGCTCCATTGGGTTCTCCAGGCTGCAGTCGGTGTACTTAAATCAACCCTGTTGATGATTTGGGCCACAGTGGCTGAAAGCTTGGTTAAAGTCACCTGCCCATGGCACCTGAAGAACTTTTTAGGCAGGTTTTACATCCCACAGTCCACAGAGACGAGCTACACAGCCACCAGTGTCTGGCTTTCTGCAGCAACTTCAGGTACTGCCAGACTCCTCATCCTCCATCCTAACTCACCTTGTGCTTTGCTACTTGACTGCTGCTCATTTTCAGGAAGCGCATTTAACCAGAGGGGGCAACCACTTATTGCAGACTAAAGAACAACCATTAAATCTGTTGTATCTATGATTCACTGTGCAGTGAGATTTGTGGGCACACAGAGTAAACACAGCGGGAGGTGTTTCCACTACCTTCTCGATGATCTTTGCCATGTACTCCGTGCACTGGTCCTCCAGCCGGGTCAGCTGGAACAGCTTTGCGATCCTCCAGATGCTGATTATGTTGTCCTCATCGAGAATCTGAGCCAAGGTCCTGCCGCAAAGGCGCTTGAGCCCAGGCAGCAGGTACATGTCTGCCACACACAGCACATCGTAGGCGTTTTCTGGGGACAGCTGGCAACGGAATGAGGAGAATTACTGTCCAGTCCTACACACTCCACATGTCTCTGGGAAACTGCTGCCTTCTCTTGTGTTTTAGCAGAGATTCTCTAAAGTGTTGTCTGGCCCATTACCTGACAAGTGTACTACAGAGACAGGAGCACACTCTTTCAGGGCTAAGTCTTCCACCCAGTTACCATGGAAGAGTTTAAAATGCTGCAGAGGCAGCTTGCTCAGCACAAGGCAAGAAGTTTGCCGTGCTGCAGTTAACCCCTCTAGCTAAGCACAAAGCTGGAACACTGAAGTGTAGCTGAAAGCTGGCTGCTAAGAAATGTTCAATGTGGCGGTGGAAGGGGGTAGCTTTTACCAGAAGTACTGGAAGCCCTTCAAAGAGACAAATGGCAGAACACAGCACCTTGTCCCCACTTCTATTCTTCTTCCCATTTTATACTGCTGGACTTGCATTTTGTGAAATACGTGTGAAATCTCTGAAGTTCCCTCGACAAACTGGCTCTGTGAACTCAGCCAGCACAACCGCCCTGGCACAGGGACAAATCCAAGGTCAGAAAATTGCATCTCAAATAAACTACAGGTTAGGCCCTACTAGGCAAGGAACAGACTCCACACATCAAATACTACTGGAGCTTTATCAGGCACTCAAACTGAACTGAATTCATGTACCAGATAATCAAGCTTACACTGTTTTGAATGGCCTTTGGCATTTGCAGGCTCTTGAGCTAGAGAACCACCCTCCCATTTCCCTCTTGGGTATTTTTCTTCCTTGCAAGTGATCCGAAGATACAAAACACTGTACATGATGTTGGAGACACCACCTCCGGTTCACTCAAGTCTCTTCTCCCTGGCTGGGCAAATGCTATTTCAGTAAGCCATCTGCGTCAGTAACCTGGACCTAGAGCCTCTTCCGCACAGTTCTGTTCCTGCTAACATGAAGTGCAAAGAGCACTGTTACCCACATTCATTTTAACAGCGTATCTGCAAAATGCAGAATACCCTGGCTGAGAAGGAGGCGAGATCACTTGCATCTACAGACCAAGCCACACTGGTCTAGACAGAGGAATGGTAACCCTGGTGCAGCACGGTCCACTGCCCTGATTAACTGCTCAGCAGCAAATCCACCGCTGTCCACATCTACACATGCGGTTGCTCACTCTGACAACTGCAAAAAGCTGACTGTCTCTTCCCCTACAGCTGCCCATACCAGCATCTGGAGAGACAACTCACAGCAAATGTCACAGCTGTGTAACACCCTGCAACAGCTGTGCAGAGGGATGCAGGATGTATTAGAGGCACGCCATGAACGCTGTCGTGCCACAGTGGTGTGACAAAGCTCTTGGGGTTATTAATCAAGTGCTGCTTTGTCCTTTCTTAAGCTCCAAGAACTTCACGAGTTAGAGGCATCTGAGTCAATACTATTGATGGCAGCAGCTTCCAAAGGCTTAATCAAGGATAAACCTGGCAAGTGTTCCTCTAAAAGCTCCCCCTGAAACTACTGATCAGCAACTTCTCTTTCTGTCTGGAACCCTTTCTGTTCTCTGCACGCACTCTTCTCTCCAATTGCAAGCACTGTCACTACTGCATGGCAGAGAGACATAAATCTTACGGAAAAACAGAAGTGGAATTGGGGATGCTGATACCTGACTGGGGAAACCCACAGCAGGGAGAACACTCCACCTAAGTGTGGAACTTCAGCTATATTCCTGTTTTCTTGACCACTTTTCCTAGCAGTTTTTCACGACAGGTGAGCTCTCTACAGAAGCTCAAATCTCAGCTGCTCAGTTTGAAATCCAAGCTAATTTCTGTGATGGTACCATCCTGCATAGAAAACACACAAGCAAGATCCTTTCAACTCCTACACACTGCCCTCTCGCTCCAAGTCCTAACAGGGCAGCTGAGGCACCCTTGGGAAAGGGATGGCTGACTCGAGAGGTTCAAGGTAACAGGGTCACATTGCAGTGCAGTCAGAAAGTCAGGAGGGTCTTCACAAACCCAACACACTTCTTTCCCTCTCTGCCTGCCCTTTCAGTGCACGGCTGAGGGATGTATGCAGGCAAGTGAAGGACCTGCTCTCTGCATACCAATGCCATTCCTGTCCTTGCTGCCATTTCTCCCTACCACACATTCCCTGTTGCTACCCGGAGGTGAACAGATCATCAGAAACAAGGTCACAGCTGCGTGCACTCTCTGTATGTGGCACCGAACCCAGAGCACAAATACTGCTTGGTAGAAGTGACGCTGGCAGGTGCAGCAGCGTCTCTGTCCACTGCCCTAATGCCAGAATGTGTTCTGGCACCCTGTAGCTAGACCTGCTGAAAGCATTTGCAAAAACCAAAGCAGAAATCTGCTTAAATGCTGGGATTTGCTGCACCTTCCACTGGGCTGAAAACTAGGTGGGTTCAGGCCGTTTTGTCACTGCTTGCAATACCAAGCACAGCAAGGCGTTGGTCTCCCAGTGGAGCCTTTTTCCATCCCAGCAATAAATAACAGTGGAAATAATGACTTGCTACAAATGGAAAAGTGGGTTATGATGCCAAGAGTAAATAAGCTGAGTCTATAAACCTTTCCACATCTCCAAATGTGTTCAATCTGCCATCTACTGGCAAGCTGCTCACCTTATCCTTCCACAGAGCCCAAGAGGGAAATTTGCAACACCCTACATTTATCACGCCAACGTACAAAGTGCAACCTAATTTCCCAATTTTTGTTATGGGATGAAAGACTAGGGATTTCCTTCGCAAATGTCATGCATATAAACTAGATTTCTGCCTGGCTAACAGTAAGTCCCAGTACGTGGGTTCCTGAGACAGAAGTGATGGAGCAGAGTAGGGCAGTGGGATTTATAAAACTACACAAACACCTGCCTCCAGATGCTGTAAGAAAACACTGCCCTGAACACCTCCAGAATTAACCAACACAGGAGAAAAGGCTCCACGGCCAGCCTCACCTCTGTATCATCACTGTAGATGTAGTAGAGGACTCTGATGAAGATGTCTTCTGAGATGTTGTGGAGAGTCACCACAGGGATGCTGGGCTGTGTCTGCAGCTCCTCACTCTCACTGAAATGGTCTTCAAGAAGGGCTTTGAAATAATCGCTGCGACCACAGAAAAATGCCTGGAGAAGGAAGAAAGACCAAAACTCTAGCATCTTTCTTACTGCACCAAAGCAAAAAGCAGCTGTCAGAGAAGCTTAGAGATATTTTGGAATTTCAGACTCCATAACTGATTCTCCTTATATTCTGAATCTGCAACTCCAACAAGTTTTCCACACCTTGATTCTATCCATGCCTACCCTCAGAACCAAAAAACCCCAATTTGTAAACTTCAGAGATTGAAAAGTAGCATGGTATAAGGACAGGAGTTTGAGCTGAGGTTGGATCTCAAAATCCATTCTTACTGCTCTTTACTTACAGCTCAAATACTCCCCTCTCCAGACACTGAACTCACAAGCCAGCAGTAGGATATTTTGCAGCTGTGAATGCTAAGCTGAATCCATAAAATTTATCTCCTCACCTCTGAAAGAAAGGCAATGTTTGCCATTTTGTTATATGCTTTAAAGATAGTTTCCAGCTGCAATAAGACTTTTGTTTTTCCAGCTGATGAGGAAATGCTGCTTCTGCAGAGTGTACCCAGCACTGGGCAAGTCAGGGAGACAGGTGGACTAGACTCACGGCAAAGAGGAAAGAGAATGAAGTAATAGCACAAGGACATACCTTATGACACAAAAAATTGTAATCTGCCACCCGGAAACACACGTCGGGACAACTGTTAAAGTTGTCGGTGCTGTCAAATGGCAACTCCCCAAAACCAACCTGGGAAGAGAAACCAGAAAACCCTACCTTTAATATTCATGCATTAAACACAGACTCCCAAGTTTGGAATTCTCAGTCTTCCCAGAAGCAGCCATCTATCTGTTCCCTCCATACAGCACACAGCACCAGAGATGCTCTGAACGCAGATTTCAATGTGAGGAACTGAAGTCCTTGCACTCCTGATACAGATATTCCTGGTACAAGTTACAGCTGCCTCTCTTACCCAAGGAAGCTCCCTGACCCTCCATACACCTCTGGAAATTTTTTCTGTGCCACCTAACAAGGCAGATAACAAAGCAGAGGTGAAATTTACTTCACATAGTGGGTATCATAAGCCCACTAGAGCTTAGGATTAGCCCTTTATTGTGTAGATGTATAGGCAGATGTAGCAACACCTAGATTACATAGATGTACACACCAGTTTGAAGTGGTCTGGCTACAATTACTGTCTCACTTGAATAATCCAACATTTCTAAACCACATTTTAAATTCCTCACTTTGATTTGCAGCCAAAGATAGTGTTGTTGGAATATTAATACTCTAGTGAATTATTTTAACACCAACACACCTCCTCCCAGTCCCCCATGCCAACAAAGACAGTGCACACACACACACACATACACACACAAAATCTGTTTGCCTTATGTTATTTTAAAGTGACTCTTCCAAATATCTTCCCTTTCACCTAGTCCTATATACAGGGTAACTCAATTATAAGAAGAAAAATTATCTTCAGATCATGTAACCAAGACAATTAACCTTTGGAAACAAAAGTTTCCTCTGGTTCTTGCTTCTAAACACTTGTCTGTGAGCTGCGTGGGCCAAAGAGTTTATTATGGCTGTCTCTCATCCAAAAGAGTTACATCTCAAGTTTGCACCAGGGAAAACCATGAAGATCAATCTCCCAGTCACAGAACACCTAAGCACCATTTCCAACATGCCTGCCTCCCTCCTAACGGAAAGCAACTATCTTTTAGCTTTCCCGAGGAGCCAGATGACTCCTCCCTCCCAAACTGAACAAAGACACAACCTGCAATGCTGAGCTGCTGTTCTCAGACAAACTCCATTCCCATGCAGTGGGGTTTCTCTCACGAAGCAGGTTCTAGGATGTGACAAGGCACCAAACTGGCAAAAGCTCACACCACCACCGAACACGACAATCTGGCCCCATTTGCCAGGCTCTTTGTCTGTCCACGGCAACATTTGGCAGCTTCTGGTTCCTGTTCACAGAAGAGTAAGTCCAGTGACATTCAAATTGTGCACGTGGCTGTCACAGTAATGCTGCTTCTCCACAGAACTTCTCCTCTGGCAGTCCTTTCCCACCTGGAAATTCTCCCAGAAGAGACGCAGCAATTCAAGGAACACCAAACCTGATCTATTACCTGCTTTTCATACATCTGTAACACAAAGGACAACTCCAGCACTGAAGATGAGATCGGATAGTCCCAGTTGTAGATTCCCCAGGCAGCTATCTTGCTCTTATCTGTTTCTCATGTTACAAGGCAATGAACAAACTGGTTTGGGATCTGCAGCCACACACTCTGTGGCACATTACAGCTGCTAGTTAGCCACAATCCAACTGCCTGCTCTGTTTGCCTTGCTGCTACCCCCACTCCAAGCACACAGCTTCCGTGTCCTCTCCCACAAGTTCTGACATGACTTTCAAGGCGCTCTGCAGGCACATTACTGGTAAAACAGACCTAGAAACAGGCTTTGATAAGATGACACTCTTTGCAGCTCAAGCATTCTAATTGAGACATAAACTCCACATCTCCTGTGTGCACCCCTTCTATGCTCCCCTTCCATTGTCAAAAGGTAAATCTTTTAAAAGGAATCCATCCCTCTGGAATGGACATGGGAGTTCTATCTGTCTCACAGTTGGCCTGAATTACAAACTCCTCCAGGTTCAATTTCCTGCTTTTAGCCTTGCCTGATCCCCGCTCTGGTTCTCATGTTTACAAGGTCATTTCCAATTCCTACTACAAAAGCAGGTTCATGTCTTTGTCTCTCCTATTCAGCATGAAGTGGAGTTGCAGAATTTTCCCTTTTATGCCTCTACTATTTCTGCTCTCCTCCCTCGTCACGCTTGAGGAATTCCATAAGCCCTGCAAAAAACAGGCTTATTCCTCCCATCCTCCCCAACTCAAGTAACCTCTTGAGCATCCTGCCCCGTCCAGGCAAAGCACAGCTGCCAAAGTAAAGCATGTTGTCCAGGAAGCGCAGAACAGTCTCATCTACAAGATGCAAACACATTCACAGTAACCCATTCACCATACAGAAATGTTCTCAACTGCTCTATAGCATAAGGCTGCTTTCAACATTCACAGAATCTTCCAGCCATCACATGTGGAGGACCAAGTCCTTGCTGCTATGAATTTGCTATAAGTGCTCAAAGAGAAATGTTGCTGGAGGTAAAAAAACATACAAAACCAATCAGTGGCAGCAATTTGTATCTTGGACAGATTATCTCAGCAAGAAAATTGTAAATAAGTTTCAACACAAAATACAGGGGTGAGTGATCCAAGAGAAGTTTACCAGCACATAACCAGATGTGAGTGATTGGATAAAAAAAAAAAAAAAAAGATTGGAAGCAAGTTGTTAATAGTTCAGTTAATTCACTTCTGTCAAATGGACAAAGCAAAGCACAGGAACAACTGCCATGGACAACCACACTACACAGGTGAGGAGACAGGATGGAACCCATCTACTTATTTCCAACTGGTTTTGCTACACGTTACAAGATTTAGCTTTACTCCAAAAGTGACAAATGGTCACAGTTTTTTGCAGCCACACAAAACATCAACACAGATGGAGAGAACTGTATTTATTTCATGGTAAACTCTGATCCTTTTAAGTCTGATTTCATCTTGGTTTGGAAAATAAGATTTCAGTTAAAAGGTAATGAAAAACTGTGCCTACAGTCTCGTATACTGGAAGCCCTGGATCCTCTAACTCAAGAGGTCACCTGGCAGACAGGAGATGAAGAGCGGGGCAGAGAGACAGAGGAAAGTCACAGGTCTTTTGACAGCTGCCTGGCTTTTGATGGTATTTTACTTAAATCTGTCTCCGCAGACAAGACCAAAGCAGCAGCTGTTGTGGTCAGAACAATCCTGGTCGTTATTAGTTTAAAACAAAATAGAGACAATAACCACACCTCTAAAAACAAACACTGAAAGAGAAAAGGCTTTCAAGTATAAACAGGAAAGAGAAATAAGATACCAACATTATAAATGCATTACAGAGTACTAAGAACAGATAGGTCTCTAAAAACTAATAATGAACTGTGATTGGATATCAAATGTTAATTAGTGTTTTAGTCATATAGTATATTACCGAACTATGAAATTGGGATGTGTAGAGGTTTCTGCATCATTCAAATACCAAAGATGTTACATGCAAATTATTTGTTTAAAGTAAAATAGAAAGCTGTATACATTCCAATTTCATGTAATAAGGCATTACACGACATGCAGCAGCTCAGAATGTCTCTTGCCAAATTCTGATCGTTACCTGAAATGTCATCAATAAATGCTGGCTTTTATCCAGAAGCAGAATATCTATTTTGTTCTGCACAGTGTGGAAAAAAATGTATGTTTTTCTCGAGAACATAGATGTTTGCACGTGACTGTTCAGTTTTCCCTGCCATTTTAGGTTACATAGTTTGTATACTATTCCCTGTAGGGCATCAAACCTTGTTAGAATGAGGATGTGTGAATCCTCTGTCCCAGAACAAAGTTCCCTAATTCGTAGAATTGAACAATTTGCAAAGATTAGAATGAGTCGTAAATGGCAAAAAGATGAAGAACTTTGTCTTAGTAAGTTAACAAACAAACAAAAGACATAGAGGAAAAATGGGAATCTTTTAGCATTTATTAGGCTTAAAAAAGCACCGACACTTGGGCATACACACAAATTCTCCAGCAAACAGACATGAGCCTTCTTCACTGTTACAGCCATAACAAGCCTAATGCTGCTGTAACTGCCTTTGTTCTGGTTTACGGACACAGCAAGAAAACCATCGCTCAAAGAGGCATTCATAGTGCTGTCAGATGATTTTATTATTTCAAGTTTCATATTTTCCTTCCAGCTCCTACTCTGCAGAAAAGAATTAGAAGGAAAGTGTTTCCAGTCTTTGAGAAGAAAAGCTTAAACTGACAGGAAGACATCAAGGTCTGGGAACAATCAATCAAACAGAAAGTATCCATTATATTTGTGAAGTAACTTAAAATTTACATAAATCACACTGTTTTGAGGTCCAGGATCCTTTTCTTAATTCTTGGAGAGGTAAATCTGAGGCTTACTTATAGCATTTACCTGCCTTTAAAGTCTGCAAATGTCCAGAAAAGCCTACAAAAGCCACAAATAAAGACATAGTTATTCAGGGGAGGCAGGTTATGTAGCAAAGATTTCCACACTGGTAGATGGAAACTTGATGGAGAAAAACTCCCTCTACAAAGTGCTCAGTACTCAGAGATATGTGCTAAACACCAGCACAAAATATGCTGGCTCATTGCAGGTAAGAAACCTTACCTGGCGGGTCAGTCACAATCCACGCACACACATACACATGCTCTATGTGCCAGGGGACAAAACGAAAAAAAACAATAAACTTTGCTACATCACTCACTCATACCACCTATGGGCACAGCAGCCACTAAGACTGAGTTCATGTTATTAAACTCCGTGTTTGGTATAAGAGAGAGAGGGGGAAAAAAAGAAAAGGACAGATATAAGAGCAAAGTGAATCTACTTATATTACAGAAAATAAGAGCTGCAGGGAGAATAAAGACCATGAATATTTATCCTGTTCTTCTGCAACGAGGAGAGAAGATTCACACATCTGAGCCTAACTAATAATACTGATGGTATTTTGCCATAGTGATCATCCACCTGTGGCCTGTGGGCTATTTTTAAAGGTCAACATGATGGAGTTATGAAAAATAAATGTACTGCCAGTCAAATTTGCTTCAGTGACCCACATTTCTGCTGGAAATATTTTCAGGCTTTGAAAACACTTCTCCACGCAGGATGTCAGTTCCTGGCAAGCTAGCCCAGCATGCCACCTTTGACCTGCACACCCCTTTGGTTACCAATGTCTGCTGATAAAGCATTTCTGATACTCAAGAAGGATTGCAGAGAGAAGGGAAAAGAGCCAGGGACCAATTCTTGTCCTGTTATAGTCAATGGGGAAATCCCCACCAACCACATGGCAAGGGTTTTGTTTACCAAGATCCTCACCGGGGGAAAAACCCAAGGAAAAGAACCAGCACTGACAGCCTCATTAAACAATTTTACTATATTTCTAAGCAATAAAAGGCTTTCAGCATTCAGGGCACAAGCGAGCACTAAACTCAAATGGAGATAATGTGACCAAAGACACATGAACACATATCACAGCCCCACAGAGACCAGAAGTATAAATGTTCCCTACCCGCAGTTCGGCTGGCAGGGCGCAGTCTGCCAGAAGAGCCAGATCCTCCTGCAGCTGGCAGTTACCTGCGGGCTCAATCGTCAGCACTTTCACGCACGTCCCTGGCTTGGAAGAGACTGGAAGAAGCAAAAAAACAAGAACATAGATGCCAAAGTTCCTCTACAAACATTCTGTCCTATTTAGAGAAAAGGCAGACACTCCAGGAAACATCCATATTATTGCTGTTTAGCTTTGTACTGCAAAAACATAGTATTCCTGTACATAAACATGCACACAACACCCCTCAGTACAACTGGTGAGCAGGCCTGGAAGGGGATGCACATACCGTTACCTCTCCTTGAACTTCCACTTAATTTCTTGTGCTGGAATATCAACTGTCGCAAACACAAAGTTGCCCCAGCGTATTTGAAGGGTTGCTCTCTGCAACCCTTGTCATCAGTTATAGTTGAGGACTTTTCATCAGGCTGCCTCTGATCCCTGTAGGAGCCACTCACACAACGCCTCCCCCAACCGACCAGCCCTACCACTGACAGTGTCACCTATGGTGAAGCCTACCTCAAGGAGTATTTAAGTAAAACAAAGCTGCTTCCATGCCTCTCTGCTTGGACACATGCTCTCCCATTTCATCTGTATCATCCTAACTTCAAGCTAGGGAACAAAGAGATTTATTCTTGTTTAGGTAGTAAGTTCTGTTCAACTGAGTCTGTTCTCTACTCTATTTGTAGATCCCCAAAGCACAAAGACCCCCAAAAGACCTGGACTCCTGATCACGTCTGTGTGGTTTGCAACCATTCAATAAGCATTGCTATCATCACCAAAAAAAAAAATAAATTCAAATAAACCATAAAGAGACAGCAACTTAATTTGCCTTTTTCAGATCTAGTGTGTCTTCCTGCCTTACCCTACCAGCCTACACAATTAAACAGCTTGATAAAGGAGAAGCAAAATACTTGATTGTACTTTTATGGTCTTGCTATGACCAAAACTGTGGAGCTCATTGAAGCTTTAACTTCAAACAAGCAGTAGTCCAAAGTACACCCAGCTATTGTGTTACAATACTGCTGCCATCACAGCCTCTCTTCCTTCTGGCCACCTCCCTCCTGCAGTTCACTACCCCAGGTTTGTTTTCAGTTCAGCACACTTTGGGGTGAGGACTGGAGCATGTAAGACATTCAAGACTCCCTGGCATACAGGGAAGCATGTGAAGAAAGATGGAGCACCACCGGAAAACGCAAAGTTGTGGTGAGGAAGGCTCAAAGTGCTGTTCAGAGCCAGAGAGATGCAAAGTTAACTCTCAAGGACAAAAGAGTTAAAGCAGTCCATGCTGAAGTGTTCAGAAAAATTTCTGACAGGTGTGATTCACCGCATTAAAACCTCTCACAGGTGAATCACGCCATCTTGAGACCTCATTTTTCCTGACATTTTGCACAGCATTACATGAGCTCCATCAGATGACTCCACTAGGCTGTGGGCGAAACAAGACAATGATGTGCCTCAAGACAAGTTCTCCCTCCTCCATGTTACTGCTGCACCCTGCAGATATGCCACCACTGTACCTCAAGCAGGCTGAATATCCCAGAAACATACTGGAGAGGGAAGCACGATTTACCAATACAAGACAATCAGGTACCATCATTGTTACACAGGGAGCTACAGCAGTAAGGAGACAGGCTGCTCTATTAGCATTAAACAGTACCTTCAGATGAATTCCAGGGTAAATAAGCCAAGAGGAGACCTGGCACCAACACAAACAAGACTGAGTGCAATTTCTCAAAGAGCCCTGTCCACTTACAGACCAATGTGAGAAGAAAATCTCTCACTGTGCAATTAGAAATTCTTTACAGCAGACAGAATCATTTATATTTATGTAGCACCTATTGTAACAGCTGCCAAATCAATCAGGCTCTACAAGCACTAATGGACACAGCAAGTATTAAGCTGTAGTCAAGAAAAAGAGTTCTTCTCTCGGGATCTACAAAGCATCATTTTAGATTAGGTATTAGGAAGAAATTCTTTACTGTAAGAGAGGTGAGGAACTGGAACAAGTTGCCCAGGGAAGTTGTAGATGTGCCATCCCTGGAGGTGTTCAAGGCCAGGCTGGATGGGGCTTGGAGCAACGTGGTCTAGTGGGAGGTGTCCCTGCCTGTGGCGGGGGGTTGGAACTTGATGATGTTTAAGGTCCCTTCCAGCTCCAACCATTCTATGATTCTATGATTTATGCACTTTCACAGAGACATGAAAGAATAGCGATTGGTCTGAGAAGCACATCTACCATGAAACGTTTCAGATACTGCGCCTCTCAAATCCAAGAGCACAACATTTGGTATCACAAGCAACTCTCTCTTAACAGAAACAATAAAAATCAAAGTGACAGGACAAGAATAAGCTGTTGGCTGCAAGCAACCGGTGACCATCACCTTCTTTCAAGAAGCAGGAAAGAAGGATTTTTTGAAAAGAGCAACATAAATAATGCAAGGAGCTGGAGGGAATAACCCAACTATGGTTGAGAATGGAGGATTTTGCCTTTCTTCCCAGTCTAGCCCAGCTGTGTAACACTGAACGTCACCCACAAATTCATCAGCTGTCTTTGTTCCCACTGCTGAATACTGCTTTGTAGTCTTTTGTTTCAATTGAGCTAATCCACCACAAAAAATAAAAGCCACAAAATCCCCAAACCTTTCCAAAACGATGCCACACTCAGATACCTTCTTAATACATCCTCATCCCAATACCACAACTGGCTATAACCACAGATCACGTATATCTAGTGTCTCCACTATGAAGACAAGCATCACAAATCTTGGTCTCAATCTTTTTGTCCTACAACTTGCAGGAATAACTGCAGAACATTTATTTTCAAAACCCTGCACTTCTGAAGGAGGGACTATGGCTTAATCTGGACAAACCATAGAATCACAGAGTGATATGGGATTAGAAGGGACCTCAAGAGATCATCTAGTCCAACCCCTCTGACAAAGCAGGTCCACCTAGAGCAGCTTGCACAGGAACATGTCCAGGTGTGTTTTGAATGTCTCCAGAAACAAAGGACTCCACCACCTCTCTGGGCAGCCTGTTCCAGTGTTCTTCCACCCTCAAAATAAAGAAGTTCCTCCTCATGTTTAGATGGAACTTTTTATGTTAAAGTTTGTGCCCGTTACTTCTTGTTCTGTCACTAGGCACCACGGAAAAAACTGTCCCCATCCTCTTGACACCCACCCTTTAAGTATTTATTGGCACTGATCAGATCCCCCCTCAGTCTTCTCTTCTCCAGACTAAAAAGACCCAAGTCCCTCAGTCTTTCCTTGTAAGAGAGATGTTCTAGGCCCCTAATCATCTTTGTAGCCCTAAAACCTTGCCTGAGCTCTTCCAGATGTGGAAACAGCTGGGTTTTTTTCTTGTTATAGCCACAATATACACGTGGGAAAGTAAGCCAGCATTCACAATGAAGTCTGTCTCAGGTGCAACAGAAAGCAGTGGGTCATCCTCTCCAGGGTTTTCTAAAATCCTCAACTACTGTCTGTGCTGCCAACAGACTAAGTGCTTTTGAAATGCTGCTTAACTGCAGATAATGAGATTGTAGAGACCTCAATTACCCACTGCAGCTGCACAAGCTTGAGTGCACGTTGTTTTATTAGGCACATTTCAACTTTAAAATACAGATGCAAGCCACGACCCTGCTCTGCAGACCTGAATCAGCTGTCTATTCCACAGAAAACACTTTGAACAAGCGGGCATACCTCCTGCACTAGAGGGAACAGTAATGCTTTGTCACGTGCCAGACACAATGTGATCCAAGATCTTTCCCAATTTTCAACTTCTATAATTCTTATATAGATATTATTACCTGGAAAAACAAATTTCCACGGCTTCTTCATGAGATCTGAAACAGGCATCTAACAGATCTATCAGCAGTTCTGCCTATTCACTTGAATCCAACCTGTCATAAATAAAATCAAGCCTAATACTTCCATCAGAGCTTTTCACCACCCATTCATTATGTCTTCTATCAGACCTCAGAAACCTAGAGCAACTGTTCCCTCCGACAGAACACAGAAATAGTTTGTCCAGTGTCCCCCAGGAAGTTTTTATTACATTTCCAAGTGGAGCTTGTATCCAAAACTACCAACCAACCTGAAATGTTACCTCACCATTTTCCACTTTCAAACCCCAGCAAGATGGCAGCTTTTTGCAGCTGAAATTTACCCACTGGACTTCGGGGTCCTTAAGTTGTGAATGACTTGATAGGCAATGGCTTCAGACAGCTATCCACTTTATTTTTCTCCCACCATCTACTATGAAATTTTAATGTGATGTATTAAGGCAGAATGGTCACTCCAGGATCTCAGCTAGACCCTGAGAGGAGAAAGAGTAAAAGGGAAAAACAGTGGAAAAAAGATTTTCAGCATCTCATGGGATTACTCTGATATCAAGATGCCACAAGGGAATTTTGTTACCTGATAGTCTGAGCAGCTTTTATTTTCTCTTCATGGTATCTACCACTACTCCCCCTTTCCACCACTTCATACACAAACTGTTACATTACTCTGTAGCAAGAAAGCAAGAAATGCATTTCTAATGTCTTCAGATGCACATCTCATTTGTGTTTACAGGGCTGAGGTAACACTTATGATGCAGCCTCCACAAGGACTGGCACCCTGGTCTACAAGGGCACAGCTGTACCATGGTGATCTTGTACCCCAGCACTAGCTAACAACTGCACAGGCCTAAGAGAAGATATACACATGGTAGTATCTTCCATGTGATTTGCAAGATGAGGAATTTCTTGAGCCAGAAGTATTGTCTCTATTTGTAAAACCCCACAACTTCAGGAGACTGAATAATCAAAACTCATAATTCAAAAGGGCAAGGTGGAACAGCTACACCCCTACCTCTTAGGTCCAGGAAGAGGATGCTATTGACTTAAAAGCTACAGACTAGATTCTCTTCTCAAACCAAAATTAACTTGAACGAAGTAAAGGAGTTAACTCAGAGCGTGAAAGGAGAATCAGATGTTTTCAGCCTGAAGGTTTTGTTACAAGGCAATTTTTTTTACTTCATGACTAACACCACTTTGTCCAACTTGTGCTGTTTTGATTCTTCTTCACATGTTCCTCAGCTTGAACTAAGGAGATGAATGACAAACTCCAACTGTTGGTTTCCATACAATAAGCTGATGTCATGATTAGATCACAAGGTCTTTGGATAACAAAAAGCCCTTAAATAGAGGATTGCGTCATTCAAGGTTTGGCACATACAAGTGTTATAAATGCACACATGCTTTCAGAAATACTTCTCAGCTTTTAAAAATGCGATATATCTCTCTCCGCACCCACTTTGAGCCAATTATCAAACGTTTTACCTTGGTTAGGGGTCAGATAAATGTAGAAAAGGACTTTTAATTGTACAAATTTTATCGCCCTGGGGATTTAAACAAGCTCTCTGCTGAAAGGCACTTCCCAATATACCCCACAGTGCTCCACTGAATGTCTGGCAACCACAGCAAAGTCCTCCTGCCTACTATAATGAAAACATTCAATATAAATGATAAACAAGCATGTGTCAGAAACCACTACAGCTCCCCTACGGAGCCCCCAGGACTGAAAACTATCATGCAAACATGGGAATCCCACAACAGAATCATTTTCTGGAAGCCCCAAGGGCACCATGAAACATCCACTTTTCCTCTTTCTCCCTGAAAGGGCACAGAGACACAGCAAAGACAACAGCAAATAAAATACTTACCAAATTCATAGACTTTTTTACATTTGGTCTCCAAATCATCTATGAGATCCTGCAGCCGACACTGCTTGGCTAACCTCTTGCAATCACCTACATATTCAACGTCGATATCAAGACGACCTGTCAAGAAGAAGTGCAGCCAGCTCTTTCAACCCAAACCACTTAGGTGTAAAACCAGCACAAATTAAGGATTGAAGACTTGATGGCAGAAATTCAGTAATCACACACATTGTCTAACTTTTCAGCACGCAGTTATGACTCAGTCCAAGAAACTAAGACTTGGTACCCACCACCACTTCGATGAATCTCATTTTGGGATCTAATTTACATTCCCACTTCCCAGTGTCTACCCCGATAGCTTCATTCAAGAGGGCAAAGACTGAACAAGGCTGCACAAAATATGTCTAATTCCTCAGAAAAGAGAAAAATAGGAGCACAACAGCAGCATGCACAACTGCCACCACTGGCTACCTGGCTTTGGGTACCAAAAGACTTTAGGTCCAGAAACTCTCATCCCAAA
Organism: Thinocorus orbignyianus; assembly: GCA_013400375.1. Lineage (NCBI taxonomy): Eukaryota > Metazoa > Chordata > Aves > Ciconiiformes > Thinocoridae > Thinocorus > Thinocorus orbignyianus. Next base: position 3,206,490 of record VXBW01002926.1, read on the forward strand.
ATCTTTTACCGTTACTGAAAATGTGGCAAGGAACACTTCTGAGAACACTGTGCTGGGAAAGGAGAGCCTTGAAGATAAAGTTATTTTCTAGCACCACCTCCTGGACTGAAATAGTTCATCACTCATCTTGCCTACGATACAACATTTGGCATTTTCATAGAATGCTTAGGATCAACTTCTGTTCAAAAAAATATTAGAAAGTAGTCAAAACAATTGGCACAAATTGCTCAGGTCTGCCAGACTGAAAATGCCTTATGTGGGAACCTGGCTTTTCACCACCTCATGGGACTGTTATCTCATATGACAGATTTACCTTCCTTAAGTTAAAAACCACATTCTCCACATCCATTGAACCAATCAACCTAAGCTGATTTTTTTATTTATTTTTTTTTTCAATCGACTCAAGAGCTATTGGCAAGGCAACAGCTGGCAAAAGGTACAAACAACTTGGAAGAGCTGGGGATTGCTCACATTCTCCCCTTCTGCCAGCAGAGAGGATGTGTTGGCGACTGGTGCACCCAAACACGGCTGTCTGCAAGCATGTGCCACCAAAAACAGTGCTACAGCAGATACACAGACAGCTGCTCACCAGCCACATACACATAAACTAGACAGTAAGTCACTTACCTGTGTACAGATACTGCAGGAGAGCGCCAAAGGCTGCTGGATTAATCTACCATAAAACATAAGAAAGTTACCTTCAGAATTCCCAGGAACTTAATAACAAGCTTGAAACTTGCCTGGATACAAGCATGATCCTGAACAAGTCAAAGAAACCCCACTGAAATAGCAACTCAGACACTGCTCCCAACTTCCTTGCTCCTCCTGACTAACACTGTTGCCCCACCGGGCTTCCAGAGCTCTTGAAATGTACCAACTGACACTAATCCTTGAGCCCAGCAGGGACAGGACCTGACCAACCAGGGTGCTCCAAAGACGCAGTTATAATACAGGGTCTGTAAAATCCAGTCTTCCACTGCTCACAAATATTTCTAAATCTTCTTAATTTGAAAGGAAAGATGTGTTCTTTTACAAAGAGAGAGGAGAGACTTAAGTGATGTCCTGAGAAACTGGAAATATGTGTGCCATGAGAGGTTTTGTACAGCCACAATCAAGCTATAGAAACATATGCCAGAGTATTGGTGATTAATGGATGGAATGCACTTACGGCCTATTTAGTTCTTGCTGGAAAGACAACAAAAGGGACTCAATTAGCACCAATTATGGAGGTGATGTCTTCACTACAGACCACCTGTCCACCAGGAATTAGACAGACTCAACTCATGCCACAGAAGAGTTGTGGCGCAGCTGGCAGATGGTAACAGCTACCTGCTACTGCAATTAATTAATTAGGTTCGAGCCCCTGATAGAGGGAACAAAGAGGAAGTATGCAGTCTGCAGCCTTTTGTTATCCGAGTCAGATGCTATTTTAGTGCATGAAGTGCCTCCACAGGCCTCTCCTTGACTAGGGTCATTCTGAGCTCCAGGAGCTATTCACTGTGGAAGTTAACCCTCAGACTCCTTTCTACTCACCCAGCTGAAACAGAAAAAGAAAGGAAAGTGCTGGAATCACAGCCTTGCTTACCAGTGGATGCTTCAACACTATCATGTTCTTCCCCTTCCATTTGGTTTCAAACATTTCCGCAAAGTAGGCGCTGCGAGCACTGAGAATGCAGCGGTGGGCACAGAAGGATTTGCCATGGACAATGAAAATGATGTCACTTTGGTAACCCTGCTCCAGCAACCTGTGAGGAACAGAGAGGGGAAATTCATTGCAGAACAAGAAAGGAAAGAATGGGGTAAAGCTAGCGGGGGATATAGTAGTTAGGTCTAAATGAACAAATACCATTGCAGCCTCCCCCTGCTCAACTAGAAGACCAGCACAGGGGCTGGTACTTCACATTCTAGACCGGGATCTCTCACTCCCTCCAATAACTCAAAGAGGTTTTGTTAGCACAAGCAGGAGGCTGGACAATGAAACCTTCCTGCCTCAGGTGAACCCCGGAACACAGGGAACAGATTTTAAAGACAATTTGTTGCCCTCCAAACACATCTCTAAAGGTTAATCCTGCTTTTAAATTGTCAGAGGACAAAAAGCCTACAGAAGCACGTACCTTCAAAAAGAATCACCCCACTATAAAGCAAGGTGCAACCTTCCTGCTCTCGGGGCCGTGCCAGTGTGCACGCTTTAACCATGCAGCAAATAGTAGAGGACTTGATGTCACCCATCCTCAGAAGAAGGAAGGATGCTACATACAGCCAATTACCACATTCAAGACGAAGCCTTGTTTCTGACTGTGCCCATGCACATATGTTTTAAAAGGCAAAAACCAAGATCGCTACTTCTAGAGTTTATGGCAACCATCATCAGTGTTTCCCAATGCCCATCACCCCAAGCACACATATATATTCTCACAAACATCCCCAAGAGTTCAAATCAGGCAGACATCAGGCAAGACACTCCTTCTAGAGCCCAGGACTGGTGCACAGCAAGGTGGGAAGGTGACACAAGTCTTGAATGTAGGTCTCAATCTCCTGCCACTAGAACATTCTTCCTACTAGTGTCTTGCCCAAAAACTAAAATAGAAACAGTTAGGCAGTTATTTTTTGCCCCCTACTGTTGCACTTTATTTCAATTTTAATGCAAGTTCTGTTTGGAATGAGAAGCGAAAACCAGCACATTTTAGTTTTCACATGTGCTCAACCCTTTATCGTCTGAGCCACAAACTCACCAGGGGAGTGATAAATCACCCAGCAAAATTCTACTTCCCTGACAGGTAGAATCTGATTTTACTCAGATAAATGAGTTTCCTTCCTCCTCTCTTTCCCCACAGCATCAGAAATTAGGACTCTGTAGTAATGGTAAGATTGTCAGATATTTCTAGGACTTATCTGCTCTCCAATTCTGAGGATACAAGTGCTTAAACCTTGTTGGTTTGTTTGTTATTTTTTTATGTTAGTCCAATGGGAAGGAAAAAAAAACCCAACCAAGTCTGTGTAACAACATCAGAACTACCAGCACAGAAAAAAAAAAAAAGGCAAGAAAAGATTTACACTACTTTTCTACGCCTAGAACATGTCAGGCTTCTTCTCAAGCTCTAGGCTGAGACTACAAGGTCTGATGGGCAGCCATCAAAAACATTGTATAATTAACATATTTTAATGAACAAAAAGAAAGAACTGAGTGCTGTCCCTATAAGCCAGTTTGAGGTTTTTTCAGGTGCTCCCTCTCAGAAATGAGACACCTATTATCACTGCTGGAAACCTTGGCTCACAGGCTACAGCTCTTCAGGCCTGAAACTTAATTTCGGTTGACATTATCCTAAATCTCTGATGTGGTTCTAGTGATCTGATTTCTGTTTGACAAGTCAAGGATGACAGTCTAACGCTACTGCATTACAAGGACCAACTTTCTGTTAGATCTGGAGTCTGTAGTTAAGTCACTGGAGGCTGTATTTTAAATGCACACATACCTGCAAGCCCTCCCTTAGGGCACAACAGAACATCCCTCAGAAAGCTCTATATGCCCAGAAATGACACAGGGAACCGATCAGTTGCCTTTCAAGTCTGCCCTTAACAGAGAGCTTGGGTATCCAGGTTAACAGCTAAAGAAGGATGACATAATGCATTGCTCATGGAGCTGTCTCATCTGCTTACCGCTGCAGGAAGACATCATAGTAGTCTCTCTTCATGCACTTTGCCGTGATCTGCTTGTACTCCTTCAGCAGCCGCCGGATGGTATCGCTCAAAGCTCCGTACAAACAACGTTCCCCATCAAAAGTGTTTGCCTCACATTTTGCTCCTGCAAAATGACCACAGGTACACACCAGCAGGCAGAGTTAAATCCTTCTCAAGTGTCCCTGAATGGTCCCCAATATGAAATATTTTGCTGTGATTCCCTCTGCTACAGAGTGCATTTATAAAAACTAAGCTTCCTTTACATGTGGATAACCTAAAGCTGCTCTCCCACAGCAAAATCCTTTTCCAAGGAAGTCATGACTCATTTAAGCTGACCCCGGTAATAAGCCTCTCAGCACGGCTCCAGTAGTGTTCTGGGAAGAGAATCTCGCTGCACAGACAGTACAATCACCTACTGGACTTTTAACAGCTCCTTCTAAGAAGCATTTCTGCCTTGCACAAGGCAAGAGATGCCTCTTTAGGTTAGATGCTGCTAGACTTCTGGAGGGCATTTGCATTTTGCTATTTTAGAATTACACAAGTGGTTGATTAAGATGCTCTGAATGCAGTAGAAGAGACAAGCCTTTTGAGATCCAATTCCTTTGTCAGAACACAGAACATCACCACTCCCTAAGGGAATTTGGGTGCTGGGAACTAAGCAGGCAGGCACTTTACAAAGCAAGGCTATCAAAACAGTACAAGAAAGTTTTACACAGACAGTTCTTCAGATGAGGTACAATCCTTACATCAGCACACTCCCAAGAGCAATGCACTCTTGCAAAACATCCACTGTGGTTTCAGAAAGTCACGCTAACCTTGAGTCAGCAGGGAAAGCTTCCCTGCAGCAAATTCAAGCAGGAAATGGCTTGCAAAAGATACCATGAAGATGTGTCCAGGGTTCACACTGCAGCCTGAGATAGCTGATCAGATGGCTGGTTGTAACAGAAGGAGTTTCCCCAAGGGACAGCTAGAAGGATATACAATCCCTACAGGCCAGTATGGAGAAAGATATTGTACCCAGAACCAGGACAGTTTTGCTCACCGTTGGCTAGAAGATAGCGTACAAGCTCCTCATGTCCACAGAGGCAAGCATAATACCTGACAATAACAAGAGAAGGAAAATTAAAGACACAATAGGAAGCAAAATTCAATGTCTGGGCACACTACAGCATGCAGACCTCAGCACGGTGCCAGCCCTGATAAGCTTAGAAGACAACTCCTCCTAAGAGTGAGGAACTGCTACCAAATAGCACAGAATTCTGACTCCAGCAATAGACTAAACAGGATCTGTTCCAGGCACTCTTAGGCACTGCTGTCCTGCAAGTGGATCTCAAGGTCCCAGTCTGGGTTCAGCATCTTCTGTCATACCAACAGCTGCCAAATCCACCCTCATTTTCATGGATTTCATTTCATGAGCACTCAGCAATTCCACTGAATTCTCAAAAACACTCCTTCTCTTGTCAGGCTGAGTGCTGCACACAATGAGAACGAAGGAACAGCACCTACACTGGATGCACAGCAAATCCACCTCTCGAAGTTTTACTTGCGACGAGTTTCGTTTTCTCTTTCACAGTCTAAGCCTTTCAGGATTCTTTCACAAGGATCTCAAATTGTCCTAAGAACTCGGAGAATCCTAGTAACCCGCACTGCAGCAGGCAAATGTCAGTTTACCTTGACTTTGGGAAGTTATTTGGTACTCTAAATATACTGCAGATGTCTGAATGCACTTTGGAACTGTTTGCTGTTGTTGGCAGAGATAGCGTTAATTTTCTCCACAGCAGCTACTATGGGGCTAGGTTTTAGATTTGTGCCGAGAACAGCGCTGATAACACAGGGATGTTTTAGCTCTTGCTGAGCAGTGCTTACATACAGACAAGGGCTTTTCTGCTTCTCACACCACTCCACTAGCAAGTAGGCTGGGGACACGCAAAAAGTTGGGAGGGAACATGTCTGGGACAGTTGACCAAAGGGATATTCCATGCCATAGGGTTTCACGTTCAGCATATAAAGCTGGGGGAAAGAGGAGGAAGAGGGGTCACCTGGAGTTACAGTGTTTGGTTATGTAGGGAGGTAGAAAGCTCACACCACCCTCCTCAGCACCAGCATATGGATTCCTCACAACCTACTGCATGTTTACAGCTTTGCCAGACAGTGATCCCACAGTCACTTCGAATTCCATCAAGCCAAGCCTCCACCCAAAAAGACATGCCAGAATACAATAGTCTTTGAGGTGAAAAAAGCCTGATTGGGCCAAGAACAGACTGCTTAATCCAAGTAATTTGGTCACAAAATTAACAGCCCTTCTGAGCACTACTAGAGCAAGCGTCACTCAGATGGGAAGACAAAGACAAATTTAGCACAGCACTCGCAGAGAGGAAAAGCAGAAATATGTAAACAAAGCTCCCAAAAGCAGAACCTGAGACGTTTTGTAACGGTGCTCCTAGCTACTAATGCAGAGAGTGCAAAAGAGCTTTAAAAGACCTCCCCTCCTGCCCAGCCAGTGCTCTAGGCTGCAGGACTCACAGAGGTGTACTGTCCCATTTATCACGGACATTAATTTCCACATCCCGCTGTTCAAGAAGGTATCTGGAAGAAAAGGGAGAGCAAAGTTACAACTTAATGCAGCTGCTCACTCAGTCATATTCTCCTCTTTCAGAAGATATAACTTTGAGTTTACACAGTAAGTTCCAAAGGTATGACAAGATCTCACATTCAACTTGGGGAGCTGGAAGCCATAGCTTGAAGGAGCATCAGTCAAATCCTCAACCTAAAGAACAGCACTCTGCAGCACAGTTTGACAGGTCTCTTCAACCCGTAGCAGTGCACACGGGGAAAGAGGGGAATCAAACTCAACTCCTGCTGACCCCTAACAGGGCAGAAATCACAAAAGAATCCCGAGGACTTCAGCAGTACCTTCACTTTCTCCTACAAAGCTCACAGCCTGGATGCTTACAAATAGTAACCACTTTCACAAGGCCAAGGCTGGCCTCCATCTTGCTTATGGCTTCTCCTGCCACAAGTAACAACATCAGTGTCACTCCCAGATGGCTCTTAATTCCTGTCACTTCCTTGTCCTGCATAATTAGGCTACACCAAATGCTGCCAATGCTCCCTCTTCAGCACCTCTAGAAGGCAGCCTTTGCCTTGCACATAAATCTCCTACACAGCCTGGCTGTTGTTATAGCTTGTCCCCAACTACTGGAAAAACCATCTTTCCTAATCATATATAAAATCCCCCCCAAGCCTTCACAAACATTCTCAAGTTGTTTTTCCCATGTGCCAGATACGCCCCTCCCTTCACTCCATCTTTCCTGTCTCAAACTTTGGCTTCCTCTGACCACATTCAAAATCCCAAGCAACTCAGCTCTTTTCTGCTCAGTGTGGTTAACTTGTCCCCTCTGCTTTGACAGTATTACCAGGCTCACCATTTCTCCACTATCCCTTCAAAGCTGGTCATCTCAAACTTCTGCAAGGCCACCTGCAGGGTCCCCCTTTCTACAGTAAGGCTGCAAGTTATTACTGCTCACAAGAAATTAATCTAATACGAATACATAATGGACAACATTCCCCAGACCTCATATACCTGACTATTCAGCCTTTGATAGAGAGCACCTTGAAACAGAGAGGCTATTTCTGATTAGCTAGCAAGATTTTCATGTTGGGAACTGGAAGAATCAAGTAGGATCAAAGGCAAAGAGAGTACTTAGACTCAAACCATGAGATGCAGCAGAAGAGTCTGCTGTAAATGTGAGGCCTTTGCATTACAACATGTGTTCACCCTGCAGACGAGCCCACCTGACTCCTGATCCGAAATCACTGCAGCTAAGCCGTGCTGCTTCAACATGAGCAAGGAGACTTGACCTGAAACTTAGCAGCCCAGTGTTTCTCTCACATACTGCGATTCTACCACAGTCCATAGCACATTGTGTCTAAATATTTCCATGGTGATCACTTCCCAGAGATTTAGTTTCCTACCAAGTAAACAGAGAAGGCACAGCTGAAGAGAAGAGACTTTTGTAAGGACGTTTGCCACAGACAGCGTTCACACCAACGAAGTACACAACAACCGTGTGATATTCAGATGCCTGAATTTTAAGAAAACGGGCAAACCTTACAGCAAACCTAAAAGCACTAGCAAAGACTCGGTGTACACCCACTTCCTTGGAGGAAAACCAAGACGCGTTTCTTTATAAAGAAGCAAACTCTCCTTTTGGCGCCCCAGGAATCTCCTGGCCCTGCGGCCGCACTGGAGAGACCCAGGACTGAGGGAGCCCGGGAGAAGGCCGGGCAGGGTCTCCGGGCAGCCGGGGCAGCCGCAAGACCGTATCGCGGCAGGGCGAGGTGGAGCTCCCCCCGGCCAGGCCCGTCCCCGCTTCTCGGGAGCGATTAAAGAGCTTAAAGGCCGCGGATCATGAGGAGGACGCCGGGAANTCACCGCACACGGCTCACGTCGCCCTTCTTGCAGCTGATGAACAGGTCGCTGGTGTCCATGGCCGGGGCAGGCCGCAGGGCGGCGGCGCCGCATTGACGCGGAGAAGGGAGGGAGGGCAGCCGCCGAGGACCGGGCCCGGCCGCGGGGACAGACCGGGGCAGCTACCGCGGGACGGAAGCGGGCGGCGGATGTAAACACGGCGGCGGGGCGGGGAGGGGCGGAGCGGCACGGCACGGCCCTGCCCAGCGCCGCCCAACGCAGCGCCCCCGCCCGACTTGGAGGAGCAACTGCAGCCGGGGAAGCGCCGCTGCTCCGCGAAAGGGGGTTCTGCCGGGGTACAAGAATTGGTGGGTGGTCTGGGATAAACCTGGGGGAAGCCTGGGCCAGAACAGTGATGGGAACACATGGTAGAGCTCTCACCTCCCCCAGTTGCGTGGGGTCCAGCTCTGGAGCAGGTGTATGGGACAGTGAGAGCACCTGCTCTGGGACACAGAAGTCCTTGGGGGATGCACCCTATGGAACCAGGACGACCACCACCCCACAGAGGGAGCCAGGACCCTGCAGTACAGCACAACTCAGGGCTTTCTACAGCACACATGAATTCTCCCATCACAGGCTGCTCTCCCCGGCAAGGTTGACACCCCCCCTCCCACCAGAAGGGCCCTGGTCACCATCACATTAACAGATACAGTGGACATGAATTCAGGCAAAGGACTTACGCTCGGGTCAGTGTTCAGACACCCAGGAGGTGTGTTTTATTGCAAAGAAAACAAAACCACAACCCTGTCACTTCCAGGGCCAGACACGAGCATTTCTAAGTGTTCTCCAGCAGCAGTCCCGAGCAGTGGCCAGGGCTCCCAGTGTAGGTCCAGCAGGTGTGAGGGCGTTGAGGAACGGCCAGGAGCCTGGCTGTCAGCTGAGATGACCCCACAAAGCTCTTTTGAGCCAGCACAGATGAAGGTGCTTTTTGCCTCTGACTGTTTGAGCTGTCCCAAACCCTCTGTGAAGGAGAGACGTCCTCCCTGCGTGGCTGCCAAGGTGGACAGGAACAGGTGAGCTGCTGATGGCAGTAGCTGTGGGTGGTATCCCGCTGCGATGCTCCAAGGTCATACTGCAATAATCCATAGGATGATGTACCTCCATTTCACACTGCATCCTTTGCCTAGAGAGACCCTTAGGGTGGTATCTCCAACTGTATTCTCAACCCGCATCACACACTCCACAGCACAGTTACCGGGTCTTTGTTTCTTTACACCCCACATACCATGAGGCGGTCTGCAGGACGCAAAGTCCTAGCACGTGTTGTACTCCACATTATAGATGCTGTCCTAGACATCCAGGCAACATCTGGGAGTAAATCTGCAACTTGGCTACCGTCCCACAGAGATGGAGAGCCACTCTGATTTTGGCCATGCAACCCACCAATACCATTGCCAGCATTCCCAGGGGCTCAGAGCTTCTCACACCAGCACCTGATACTCTCTCTGAAGAACTACCTCCATTTCAATTCAGAGCCTCTGCTTTCTGGCCGTGCTGCCCACGAGGAGATAAGAGCAGAGCAGAGGAGAAAGGGGGAAGATGGAACTGAGACCCTGTATTGCTACCCAGGGCCTCCAGACCAATGACTCCAGGGAATGTCCCATCTCATTGCTCTGCAGATGGGGACGTCCTCACACAAACCAACCATGATGTGCCCAGTGGGAGCCCCTCTGCTCACAGGTGAGTCCAGCAGCGCCCCGTGACTAAAGCAGGTGAGACTCCTAGGCAAGTCACAGCAAAGAGACACCCAGAACTCAGGGGAGAGGGGGGAAAACCCTTTTTTGAAAGTTTTTGTCTCCAGCTCCCGGCAGCCACCAGGTGTCAGTGCGACCAAACGTTTGGCAGATTGGACTACAGGGAACTCCAAGTAGGTGGAGAACAGTTTTTCTAGGAATCGCTTTGTCTCCTGTACCCGCTTTGCTGCCTGGCACACCGCTCTGAGAAGTCCAGTTTTGACAGTTTTTGTTAAAAAGGAGTTTAACTACATTAGGGTGATAGAAAAGCTTCCTGTTACAAATGCTAAGACAAAGTTTCTCTTCCTCTTTAAATCCTCCCTGTGCAGAGCTGGAAACCCAACAGGGTGAGTGGGCTGTCAACAGCCCCTCTCTACAGCGCTCTCCAGCCCGCAGGTCCCCGGAGATGACCCGTCTCTGCAAGGCTGGTGGGAGAGGGACAACAGTGCAATCGACTTAACAAGATCAGCCTAGTGCAAAAACATTATACAGAGAAAAAACAAATGGTAAAGGTATAAAAAGTATCACCAGACTAAAGTGAAATGCTATTAACCAGTAGATTTCTGAAGCTAAACTGAGATCATACAGCCAGGTGCATCCTGTCAGAGACAGCAGAAAATTGTTCTCATGACAACACCCTTAGAGACTCCCAAGATTGCCTGGATGCTCCAGATGCAGAAGAAAGCTCTACAGTCTCTGGAAAATCTTCAGGCTACAAGAAGCCGGAAGTCCAAATGAGGAGAACTTGCTAGCTTATTAATAAGCCTGCATAGCTCCCTTGGTTCCTTTAAAGTTTGAGGACTTCACGCTAGATTGGGAGGTGCTAAGCCCAGCCAGAAGCAGTGCTTTATCAGCACTTTGTTGTTTCTCTGAATTAGTAAAGTGGAGAGAACGCAGGGCAGCAAAGCAGCTCCTAGCAATGAAGTGCAGTAAGGAAGCGTTTTGTGGGTGAACTGATTCCCATCTGACTGGGGGCATTATCTTTTTAATAGCCACCAGGCATGAAAAACGTATTTAATGAGGATTAGTGGACTTGGAAACATTTACATGGTGAAACTGCCTAAAGGCCACAGCCAGGCCCCATTATGCTAAGTGCTATACAAACTCAATTTTTAACTCCATGCTTTAATTTACTTGTCATACCATAAGAACTTGCGTTTAATCCTGTGAGCCCCAAAGTGCCATCAGCACAGCCACTGAACTTGTGCAGTTTCCCTGCACAGACCCATCAAACTCAGCAGGAGCCGTCAGCCAGGGGTGGTCAGAGAAGGGCCACATACATGGGCTGTCCCCCCATTACCAACTGGTGGGGCAGGAGAGGGACCTTCCCTGAGCATCTCGGTAACCCTACCAACAAGATACAAAGAGCTGATGGTCACCACCTCCTACACAACATGAGGAAAGGTGCGGAGGCAGAACAAAAAACACTGAAAATTGGAATCTGGATAGGAAACCTAAGGCTATCAGCTTTCTTGAATCCCTAATAGACTGGTATCAACGGGGTCCTACATCGAGGTGATCTGTGATTCAGTTTGCATGCAAAGCGCTATGCAAAATGAAACAACAGACTCTTGCACCTTGACTTTAGGCACTCGCATCGGGGTGAACATGCTAAGAGTATCTATACATATAGGGATAGATTTACAAGCTCAGCATCACGCTGCACATCTGGGGTTTTTTCTGTACAAAGGTTCCCTTAAAGACCAAATACAAAGCTGCATCTTGCAGTAAGCAAGCACACGGATCACCGTAACAGAGAGGAACACTGTTCCTCTGACCAAAGCAAGTCCCTCAATCCCTCCATGACAGAAGAAACAAACGTTATGGGATTTCAGGCTTGACAGTAGTTCCAAGTCTCAGTCCAGGCAGGGCTCAGAGAACAATTATGCATATTCACGTGCCTTTTATCATATGTCTTCAGGGAGCTGAAGCATCAAAGTTGCCTGAGGCGTGCCTGAGAAATGTTCTTTGGGGAGCTCTTAGATCTGATTCTCATCTCATCTGAACCGGCTTTTACACTTGCTTAAATGCAGTGATTTTAAAGATGTTACCCCAATTTACACCTATGGGACATTAAGCACTTCCCCTGCTCAGGGCAGGATCCTGAAAAGGAAACCAAAGGACCAGAAATTTATCTGTTTCCAAGTTTTTACTTTTCTCCCTGTTTAGAAAGGCTCATGTAATCTTTATACTTACCTCAAAAATATCAACTGAAACCGAATTATCCTGGGAAAATAGAAAAGGAGTGGAGAAGACCTACCAGTCTAAAACTGAGACTTAAACAAGGGATACTTTGCTGCTGATTTCACAGACTATTGCGTGAAAGAGGCAGGTAAGTGTCCTTTCTGAGCAACCCTCCAACCTAAAGCAAATTTCCAGCTAAGATGCTGCACCATGGCACTGAATTCTCTGCAATCAGTCAAGCAAGGGTAAAGTGCTCAAACTTCGCAAACTCAGTTTGGAGCTGTGGAGCTGAAAAAAAAGGGAGTGGGGCTGAAAAAGTTTGTGGTTCGAGGAAGAAAACAAGATCACAGCGTGATGTCTTCCCCACATGTAAACATCAGCTCATCTAACTGGCAGCTGAATGCTAGAGCACTAGAAAACCTCTTTTCACATATGGAATGCAAACTCTGCCCAGAGTATCAACCGAGTCTTGGCTCCCCTCCATCCAGAATGCACAGGTTTTCCTGCACTTGATCTCAAGGTCAGGATCTGGCTGCCATAGCTCCAGCTGAACTCCCAAAGCGAATTCACTCCCAAAGCTGGACTCTTGGCAGCCTTGCTTCTCAAACCCAGCCACTACCAGAGAGCTACAGTAAGTGCATTTACAGGTGATGAAAGCATTGGTGCTACTGATAGGAATACACACACAGAGACCTACACACCCACCCCTCCCACTTCCCTCTGTTCAGTGATCCTCCTGGCTCCAAGCTTCAGATACAGGCTCAGAACTTCTATTGGGAAAACTTGCCCAAAGACTTGACCCGTCCCAAGCCTTTAAGAAGTTCCTGAGAAGCCACCTGATCCTGTGGTCCATCAGTCAGGACAGGAGAGAAACAAGTGCATTTAAGGGGGTAGTTCCCTCTCTTCTTTTTCTAAAGATGTGTGTCTTCTTCAAACACATCCACATCCTCGCTCGCCTGTTTATTGATCAGCACATCCCAGCTGTCAGGGCCGTTGATGGCGTTTCCACCGTTCACACTTGGCTTCTTCTCCTGCATTTCTGACTGGCTGTCGCTGGCCACATCCAAGGTGGGGTTGTCATGGCAGCCGTTCTCAACAAAGCGCAGCTCCTCGCCATGCGACTGCAAAGGACCAGAGGAAAACAGATGGAGACAAAAGAGGACAGGTCTTAATGCTGCTGAGAAGCACAATCAGACCAGGCTAAAGGGGTCACTGAGGACTTCGCAGGGTCAGTGGGGAAAGGTAAATTTACTCTTAGCCCAGCCCTCACAGAGGAAACAAGCTGTCCTGAGAACAGCAAGAGACAGGTTTCCATCTCTTAAGCCTGAATGGGTTCCCAGCAGTGTATCCATCTATGTTCAGTAAGTGGACGGGGAAAATCTCCCTCTTAGCTTTCCAATCTGCTCCATCCCAAGAAGCAAGAGTCCAGCCACCCTCCCCACCTGTCCAGTGCTTACTCACCATGTTCTTCATCTTGGGCAGGCGTCTCTGCCAGCAGTTGTATATGAGCCCCAATACAATGATGATGGCACAGATGGAGCCAATTATCACCAGTACCACAAAGAGTTTCCCATAATCACTGCGCGTCTGGTTGGGATGTGACTGGCAGCTTGTCGTGGTTGAGTAATTCTGTATGCCAATCTGGAATGAAAGAAGGGAGTGGTTCACTAAATCTGCTGGCTTGCAGTCAGGTGGCATTCTGTTCAGGCTTCCCAGGGTTCAAATGCAGGACCATCACTATGGGCAGAGGAACTAAAACCCAGGGTTGAGGAGTCAGGATGTACGCTGTCTGACTAGAAGGCATGTGACTAAATTTAATACCATCTTCCATGGAAGCTGACGTATCAGCAAATGGCAGCACGCACAATCTTACCTTGTTCACCTGCACAAGGATCACACCCACGTGCATAACATGGAGGCTTTCATGGGAGAAACTGCCCAAAATTAAGATACCCAAAACAAAGTATGGACCATTGATGGGTGCTTTGGCGAGGCTTTGGTGACTGTGTGAAAGAGAATGAAATCGTACTAAACACGTTTCCATTAAAGCCCTGGTCCTAAGAGGTATACCGGTCTTTCCAAGGTCCTGAAAGTGGAGAGTCACCCACTGATCCAAAGAGTTGCCTTAAAAATGGGCCAAACGAAGCCCAACATCAGTCCCAGTGACCAGGCAGATTTCAAGCAGGTTACATATCAATCTGATAGTAAGTATGACACGTGTGACAGAATATATTCCCTCCTCCCTTCCAAGCTTGTGCTAGCGCAAAGTCAGTGCAATGAGCAATGCTTCATTATTGACAGAGCTGGAGGCAGGTGGAATGCACATTAGTGTAGGGTCACAGTTGCACAAAAAAGTCAAACCTTGCACCAACATGAATTCTCCTTTCCAGATAGTTCTAGATGCTGGTACTTCAGTGTCTAACTGCACCAGTTTGTTATGTCCAGGAAAAACCCAAGAGCAGACAGCCAGCAAGGCAGTGGCCAAACTCGGCTGCTAAACTCGGCAGAATTACCCCAGTAGCATAAAAAACCCCAACCAAACAGAGTCAGGCCCTCAGTGCCTAAACATCCCAGAGGCCTAAGGGGCAAAGCCAAAGATCACAGGACTAATTTGTCCTCGACTCTATCCTCATCCAAACTGCCCAGGGTTAAAGGGGAACACATTAGGGCTAGAGGCAGCTGGTAGCAGGGTCTAGCACCCATTGCCTCTGGTCCTCTGCCTGCCCTTGAGTCAGCAGTTGTCTAAAGGAGTGAAATGCAGACCCTAGGATTGCAGGAAGGTGTGTGAACATGTCCCATCTAGTCCAGGTACCTCTCCCACTTCCTTCAGCAAAGCTTGAGCTACTGAGAGCTGCCAGCATACGTAAATCAGCTGTAGGTTGAGCAGGGCAAAATGTGGGGCTCTGCAGCACTAGCATCGTCACAGGCGATAGCGTAGAAGGGATGAGACCAAGTATCCCAACAAAACGAATGTGCAAGAAGCAGCTTCTCAACCATGCCAGAAAAGCAGAGAGGAAACAACCCACAGCTACTCTCTTAATGGGAACAGACATTTGATGGCCTGGCAACTACAAAAGGGGAGAAGGGGAGTTTGCCAAGTGTCTGACTCATCTGTTTGCCTGCTGTGGGTCCAGCACTCACTTAGACTGAGATACGCTCCCAGTTTTCAAGGTGCTTATTTTAATTGTATAGCTAGTCTTAACAAATGGATACAGGCAGACAGGTTCTTACCTCAGCTAAGCTCCTCTTAACATCCCCCAGTGCCATGAGAACATCTTTTGTAGGGATGACGCCTGTAAAGAAGGAGAAGGAGAGATCAGTGCTGTGCTCAGCTCAGGTTAGCTCAGACAGATATACTCATCACTGTGAAATCCCCAACAGAATGGAGCAGGGAGATGCACATTTTTGTTCACTGGTACTTTATGTCAGGGTGCTGAAATAATACAAAGACCACAACTAAGGGTACCTCCAAATGTTCTGTAAAGGGGGCAAAAAAAAAAAAAATCTAGGCACAAACTGACACCAGAGGCACCTAAGTTCCCTCCCACCTAAGCTCTCAAGATCTGTGTCTGCTCTGGGAGCAAGCAGCAATGTCCAAAGTGTTATGGAAGCAGGTGCCTATGCTGCCCCACCAGCCTCCTCAACCAGCACAACCTGATTCCGAGCTGCAGCACTCTAGATGTTCCCACCGAGCTCCATGCTCACCCATCACAACCCTTGGTAGGTGCGTTTCTCTCTGCAGGACACCCTGGCAGGGTGCTGTGCCTGGCATAACGGCAGAGGCTGCAGGAGATGTGCTGTAATAGCTCCACTCCCAGCAGGGGACAGCTTCAGCCAGGGAGCCACCAGCCCACGCTGAGCCACCCCTTCCTGAGACTCTTCTTCCCTAGCAGCTCCCAGGAGCAGTCAGGGAAGATTGAGAGGCTGAGACTCATTTCTCCCTTCGCTTGCACAGCATTAAAAAGAGAAACTGAACAAAAGATTGATTATTCAGAGCCAAAAATTATTTGGTTTCTGAGGTTTCTAAACCGAGGGATATCTCCCAGCCTGGTTATGCCCCTGGATTTCAGACCTAAGGGGTATGTCCCCTCTCATGATGGCAGGAAGGTTTTAACTTAGAAGACCAAACATTCACCAAAGCCTTTTTACTGGCAACATGCTCCAGCCCAAGGACTTGGGAGAGATGCAATGATTTAAAGCATCGCTACAGCAAATGCCATTTAAATGTCAGCTCTATTTTCCTGTCACTGTAGCACTTTTTTGAATATTGTTTTGTTGGGGGGTTTTGTGTTTGTTTGGTTTGGTTTTGGTTTGTTGGTTTTTTGTTATTTTTTTTTAATCATAGGCCATAATGTCAATAGAAGAGGCCTCCATCACCAAGCAGGTAGCAGCAGCAGTACAGGACAAGTACACCACCACCAAAAGGGGATTAAAGAGATGGTAAAACGTTCCAGCCCCTCTTTCACTGCCAGCTTTTGTTTCCTTCAGGATGCAGGGGAGGCACCACCAGGACAGGCCCAGTTTGGACAAGAGTTAAGTGTTAAGAAGTGAACTAAGAGCAGCCTATCCTGTCCTGGCATTGCAGTGGCCTGCCCATGGAAGAGAGTATATAACACTGGGATAAAGCTGATGGATGCTCGAGCAAAGGCAATCCAGGGATGGAGCAAAGCAGGAGGCAAAGTGTAGAAGATGGAACTTCATGCAAGCCATGAGGGAGGACAAGACAGAGGTAGGTGTGCAGAAAAAGGGTCTTAGGTCCTCAGCCTCCTTCCATCCCTCAAGTCCAGTTAACACTGGGAATTGATGGAATTGAAACAGACTGGTGAGCAACAGCTCCTTCTGACACGGATGAGCAGCTCCATTTGAGAACCCCTTAAATACTGCCCCACATCATGGGAAGGCTCCTTCTCCCAGCACTTACCCTGTTCCCCTGCCAGTGTCATTAGCAAGTGCTTGTCGTTCTCATTGGGTTTGCTCAGAGAAATCAGCCAGCGGTCCTGCAGTCCATCCGCCTGCCTGGAGAAGGCATCCTCCACCAGAGCCAACAGCTGGGGACCCCTCTCCAACCGAAACTCCTCCTGCCACAGGAAAGGGACCATGGTGAGAGCATGGTGGGAACAGGGCAGGTGCAGCACTGCAGGGCTGGCACGACTGCACGGCTGAGGCCCCTGAACCTGGTGTGCCCAAGAGCCAAAGATGCTAATGATTCCCACACATTGCCAGCGCCCCAGGCTGGACCCACACACATCTCCTGACACCCCAAACCTCCTCCTGAGGCTGCCATACACCCCACACCGTGCTGAGCCCTGTACAGAGGGACCGTGAAGGGACATTATGGTGTAAGGCAAGAAGGCAGCAGCCAGGCTCTTCCCCGCAGCCAGCGCTGGGTCAGCGAGTGCTGCTCAGCCTGACATGCTCCAGCCATCCCTCGGCAGGCTCCTCTGCTGCTTTCTCACTCCTCTGTTTCTATTCTTATCTCTGGTTGCCATGCCAACCTGAAGGCCACACAGATGATTAATAAAATGGAGAGCTCTTGTTGCCATGGCAATTCGAAGCGCTCAGGGCAGACACAGGCCTGTGCCGAAAACAGCCTAATTGGAAAAGACACTGATGACTGAGGCCTGAATCACGAGGGCCTGACAGTGTCTCCTCCACGGATTTTGGCAGGGGGAGGCAAGAGGAGCAGCGTGAGGATGCAGCACGAGGATACAGCACCATGCTGCTGCTCCCGCTCACGGCTCTGTTCTGGAGGATGCAAAGAAGAGGCAGCAGCTAAATCTAAAAGGGAGAGGGCAGAGGGGAGATGTTTCTAGTGATGGGGAAAGCAGAAGTTGCACAACATCGATAAAATCTCTGTGGTGAGGAAAAGGGAGCTGTGAAGGAGCCTGAACACACGTGCGCCGAGGTGGAGGTCACCTCCAGGCCGGACCCTGCAGTCCTCACTTCGGCAAAATTCCCAGGTATATTGAGTGCGAGATGTGCCCACAGAGGGACTGAAGTGATCACCTTGCCCAGAGCCCATTAGGAAAATAAATGGGCTGCCAGCTGAACCCAGCAACACAGACATCATCCCTGCAGCGGGTAAAAGCCTGGCACTATGAATAACATTAAAGCCCAAGGTGCAATCATCTGGAAGGGGCTAAGCATCCTCCACCGCCCTCAGCTTTTCAGTGGGACTCGGTACCACACCAGATCAGGGTCTCAAAACACAGGAAACGTGTGAGGAATCTCCATTCACACCAATTTAAGCTACAGCACTTGCAAATGCAGGTTCTCCCTCACAACCCTGGAAATCCAAACACCACAGAGCTTGGATACAAAAACCAGAAAACAAAACGGACAGGCAGAGGGTAGGTGAGTTGCCCAAACTGAGCAAATTACCATGGGTAGGAAACAAACTGCATCAACTTCAGCGGAAAGGAGAAGAGCTTGATTCCAGCTTCAGCCATGCAAAGTGGTAATGGGAGGCAGGGAACGAAGCAATGTTCATGTTAAATATGTATGTTGACAAGTGTCCCTTTGAATAAGGGGGAGGACAGCACAAATCACTCCCTGGGAAATATGTTTTGAAACATGAAATCAAGTAGAAAAACAGTTCAGTCCTGCCTATCCCAGGGCACTGTCTTCTTTCAGCAAGACAGAACTGGGGATTCAACAGTAAAGACAATTTGGTCTAGAGCCCTTCCAGTGGTTTAAAACAACACAAGTGAAAGTGACCACAGGAAGTAAGCCACTAGGTATTTAAAAATTAACCAGCATTTAAACTCCATAGAGATGGGAAAAAGAGCAATGGGGGCAAGGACACAGAGAAAACAGGACAGGAGGACTCCAGTTTTCAAGGACTGATTTTCTGAGTTGCAATTGTGAACTGTAGCAGAGATATTTAAAACCCTCCAAAGAGTAAACTAGTTTGCCTAAATCAGGAGGAAAGAGATTGACTTTTCATCTGCCCTTAAAGCAGTCAGCAAGCTTTACTGTTTTTCCTGTCCCCAAAGTGCTCACTTAAAGAGAAAAAACAACCGAAACCAAAAACAACTAACCCACAAAACAAAGAAAATCCACACAACTCCTCCCCACCACCAACTCACCAGTGGTGGGAATAGCTGAGTGCCACCGAACCACCCTGCAGTAACAAAACCAGCCGATTCTGCCCCACAACTGGAGCCACAGCAAGTGAGAGTACAGACATGGGAGGCCAGAAAGCAGTTCCCCAATGAAACATTTCTGTCTCAGGCTGTCAGGTTCGTAATCATTTCTTAGAATTATGAAAGGCACCTTGACCCCAGGCCTTTCACAACTGGTTTTAAAGTGACTGATAAGAGGCCCAGCAGAGGCGAACGAGCCCTTTTACCAGGGACCTCAAGGGGCTCTGGGCTCATGAATTAACTGCAGCTTTATGGGGATGGATGGACAGGCATTGGATTAGCAGAGGTGGCTGGTTAACGGACCCAGATAACACACAAGATAACAGGATGGGGAGAAGAGGCACTTAAGAACAATTTAGTGACAGCTGCTCAACACTGAACCATTCACACTGCAAATGGGGAATCCCTGTTCCTCTGAGGAACATTAGGCTGCCCTGGAAGGAGGAGAAACAAAAGGAAAAGAGGGAAGCAGAATCACACTTCAGTCCTGCCACGTTTCCTACCATTAAGAGGTGCAACATTAAAAGCTCTCATGTCTCATGACAATCCAGGTACTGATTGGCACAGACTAGCAGCCAGGAGTTAGTCAAAATTCAAAACGGGACTAGCATGTGCTAGACTTTGAGCAAAATCCTCTCCCTCCACCCACTCTTTTCCCACTTGGGGAACAAGAATATTTCTGTCCTCCTCCCCTTCTCTCCACAGCCTCTGTAGGGACATTGAGATTTAGTGCTTTTAGAATGTTTTGCAGTGAAAGCACACAGCAAGAGCTGTGCCTGCCTCCACATCTCTAAGCACTATTCCCCCCCATGCCACCAAATCTCTTTGGACTGACTTACACAGTCAATGTTATCCGACATATTCAAGATGATGTAGTTTTTCCCTGCAAGGTTGCTCCAGTCTTTGCAGATCACCTGGAAAGACAAGACAAAGACAGCTGGGCTCAGGCACTGAATGCAGCTCTTCCCACTGAAAGTGTGGGGCACACAAGGGAGAGGAGCAAGGGGCTGTGCCACGCCCCCAAGAAACACTTCTCAAAGGAAGAAACTGTCCTCTAACTCTCTGCACTAAGGAGGATTCAGTGTTTCAGTGCTAGCACATTGGGCAGGGACAAAGTTAGTGTACCAGCTTCCCACAGCCCAGCTTACCTCCCACGTCTAGACAGTCTCCAGGACTGCTCAGGTAGCCAGAGGAAAGATCTGTCTTGCAGCCTTATTCTCTATGCGATCAGCACTGCACACAACACAAACCAAAACCTACTCGGGAGCCTCTGTGGGCCTTAAACTGGTGAGACAGGGCAGCACTTTGCAGACAGGACTGGACACACAGAGGGACTAAGTCACTTGCTCAGGTTCCCAAGTACCATGGGGTAGAAAGCAAAATTAAAAGCTTTCCTCAGTACTTTCTCACCAGCCAGCTCCTGCTACCTGTCTTCCCTTAACCAGCTGCCAGTTTGCTGGATTCAGGAACTGCAGTTCACCTCACAACTCCTCTCCCATAGGCTCTCCTAGACCAATATCCTCACAGATCGCTGTGCCCTTCTCCACCTGCTCAGCATCTGGTCCCTGCAGGCAGCAGCAAAAATAGCACTTCCTTCTCACTCCCATTCCAGAAATCCTTGGGGCCGTTTTTGTCCTGACACTTCCAATAATGCAGGCTGAGGAAACAAGGAGCTTTCGCTGCTGTGCCTACCCCAGAGTGCAGGTGTTTATTGGAAACAGCATTTTGAGAAGCAGTTTGCTGGGAAAAATGAGAGGGAGCAAGGCTTTCACAAAGAATGATAAATACCCTTAAAAAAGTGCTGTGAAAAATATCCCCCAAAATTCAGTTTTGGCTGGGTGAACAGAAAAAGATACTTCCACCAGTCAGACTTAGGGACATGGGTAAGGTCTAGGGTTCAAACATTCCTCCCCCAGACAGAAGTACTCCAATCACTCCTGGCTTTGCAATCCTACCTGTGCCGAGTCCCAGGACATCTCTGTTGGCAGCATGGCCAAGCGAGCGTCCCCAGCCTGCGGTGACAAGCTCCTCTCTGCTGACACAGTCTCAGTAGCTGACTCTGTGTCATTCCAAATGGGATCCATTGCAGGCTCATCAAACCTGTCCCACTGAGATGCAGAAGCGGGGTGCTGCTCATTGCCAGACAGAGTTTGGGTACCCGGGGAGCTGCTTCCAGGAGAGGATGTCCCCACAGGCATTTCCATGGTCTGCTCCATTTCAGATAGCGCTGTGGGCTCCAGCAACTCCCACCCCACCGTGGTCTCCAAGAATTCGTCTCTGGCTGAACGCTCTTCCCCACCAGCCTCCACTGTGGTCTCTGGAAGCTCTGCTCTTGTGGTAGTCACAGTAAGCTCTGAATCTGCTCCCTCAACAGCCCACGTGTCCCCAGCTGTCACCTCAAAGGGTTCTTCTGAAATACTGGGAGACCTCACATCCGTAGTAGTAGAAAAAATAGAGGACACAGGCAGAAGACCTGGTCCCATGCTGCTCCCAAGGTCTGAGCCTGGAGGAACAGAATCCTCTTCCTGCCCTCCTGTGGCTGCCTCAGTCCCAACCCCTGGCCTGGCAGAAGCTGTGGAAAACAGAAGAGAGGAGTCCTCTTGGCCCACTGGTTCAGAAGATGTAACCTCTGGCCCCGAGGTCTGTAGACTCTCCATTCCTCCTCTTGAATGGTCTATAGGGAGCAGCCCCTCCTCTTCCTCCAGTGTGCTGGAGAAAGGCGTGTGCAAGTCAGGCTCAACAAATTCTGCCGGTGGCTGGACAGTGGCTGTTTCCCAGTTGTCTTTCACCCGCGTTCCATTACCTTTCTGCAGGACCTTCTGAGATGCAGCAGGAAAGCTGTAATCTAAAAAGAAATCAAAGAGACTTCACGTGACATCACATCCTGAGAAACAGTGAACTCTGAAAGGCAGAGGCCCCATTAACCGTATCTAGCCACAGGTGGGGTCAAATGGCAGAGAACCCCTAAGAGCAGGCAGCCTGCCACTGGAGGCAACAACCCCACCTGACAAGTGCAGTGCAACCTCCTACACTTCCCCAGCTTCCTGTCCCACCTGGAGAACCCATCTTCCCTAGAGGTAATTCACATGTTCACTGTCCCTACTCCTTTCTGTCCTGAAGGTATTCTTACAGTTCTGCTAGCCGGGAGACCTGCAAATGACAGCCCTGATCCCTGACTTCTCCAAGGTGAGGTTATGAAAGTTAGGAATCAAGCTGGAACACAGGGATTCATTTCATACGGGATTCAGAAAGATACAGGGTGGTAGCATCAGGCAGCCACAAGCTCCAAGGGAAATACTCAGGAAGAGAAACAACAACACAGCAAACTAAATCCTACTACCTGGCACACCCAAGTAACACCAACAAAAACTGAATCTACCTGGACATCTTTGAAATGAAACTGAACTTCAGTTTGTACAGTACTTCACAGCCGAAAAATCATCCCACAAACATCTGCACGATAAGTTTTCCATGTCATAAAGGACCAGTTTTGCTGCAGGGAAGCAGAAGCCAGAGACAAGGGCCAAATCTAACACCCCTCCCTCCAAATTCAGCCCCTGGTTGTTCTGTGGCTCTGGCCATGAATGCATGGGATGTTGCTAAGCAAATGGAGATGGTGAAGGAGAAAGAAGAACCTCACAAATATAAGTTCAGGGCAGGCGGTGGCTTCTTCTGGAAGCCCACCAAGGAGCTGGGATACCAGGATAATAAGAGTACCTGTAAGATCAGACATGTTAAGCTCAGAGTGGCAGGCAGAAATCAACCTTCATCTTTCTTGAGAAATCACCTGTACTCAAGGAGCTCCGTTTCAGGAGTCTGCATCCCAATTCTCCCCTTTCTCCTCAAGATGAGCACGAGCACATATTCTGACGGAGAAAGGGAAGGAAGAAGATCTCTCCACAGCCAGAAATGAGGCTCTGCCCCGTCTGTGGTTGTTGTTATTAAGTGAGTGACTGTCTGAAATTCCGAAGGCCCCCCCATCTCCTCTCCTGCCTGACAGGATGCTCTGCTGAGCACAGTGGGTGGCAGCTGTCTGGATGCCTTACAGAGGAGATCTGCACAAGGAATTTCCATGCATCCCTGACTCCAATCCATCGCCTGCTGCTGTCAGAATGGGCACAAGCTCCCAGGCAAAGAGGGCCATGTCAGCAAACACATCCATTGCCTTGGATATTCCCTGGCAACCAGGACTGCCCATGTTGCTCCTGCATGCTCCTCCCCACCCCTCCTGAGCAGAGAGCCAAGCTTCTCCCTCCACCCCAAGCAGGAGGTGCCAGGATGCTCCTGTTCAGCCAGCAAGTGGCTTCCCTAACCCACGTTGAGATCTACTGACCAGCACAGACAGAAACAAGGTCCGCTTAGCAGCTGTGTTTCAAGAGAAAGCACCCACCCTGTCTGAGACTACCAAAAGACCCTGAAAATTAGAAGATCACTGCTACCCAACAGCCTACCTGGTGATGCTGGTGGATGCCATGGGAGGCACCCCTGCCCTTGGTAGGGAGGTTGGAACTCAATGATCTTTAAGGTCTCTTCCAACCCAAATCGTTCCATGATTCTATGCTCCCTCAGAGGCCGAAGAGGCTGGTAAGAACAATCAGCAGTAAAAACATACAGAAAACATCTCCCCTCCCCTGCCAGACACTGGTCTTCCCAGAGGCCCTCACCAACAGCTACACACCCCAGCATCTGCAGACACAGTCACTGTCCTACTAGATGGATGGTGGTTAATGGCAGGAACAGCCACAGACCACAGGATTGAGGACATTAGGTTGGGACCCTCTTCAGACAGATGGTGAAGGGTTAGTACATCTCCCAGGGCTCTGCTGCTCCTTCTGCTGCAGGGACACTCCAGGTTTGCACCAAAACCACTAACCTAAAAGATCTCCACCTGCCTCAATGTGCTGTGGGTGAAAAGTCAAGGCTTTGTCCTTTAAAAGGAGGCCCTGTCAGATGAGATGTTATTTTCAAGGATCAGTGATCCAATCTGCCACCTCCTTTGCCTAAAGACACTCTCAGCTATTCTTGGCTCCTCCACACCTCCCCTCTTTCCTGCCCCTCTTAACTACCTGGAGGAGAGCAAGAACTGGCAGATGGGTACAGCAGAAAAACAAACCAGGAAAAAACAGCATGAGGTTTGCCCCACGGGAACTACAAAAGCTCCTGGTCTGCCAGGTTTCCTTTGAAGCCACACATTCAACCTTTCCTTAAGGAGCTCTGTCAGAGATTAACTAGCTCCCATGGGGGAAAGCTTTGCATGATGCAGCCATGTTGCCTTTCCACCAACAAGATCTAAGAATGCCAGAGGGCCTGCCACCTCTGCCATCTCTCCTGGGCAATGGAAGCTCAGGGAGAATCCATCCCACTCTCTCCCAGCAGGCTTCTGTCTTACAAAGCAGCCAAAGACTGAAACCAGAGTTCTTTCTTTGGGCCAACAAGTCAACATGGCAGAAGCAGACAGGAATCTTCATACTCACTGCTAACTGAATTAACATCCCCGCTTGCCACCAGTCTCTCCACTATCCTGCATCCTAAGCTGGGAGCATCATTCTCTTGTCCGGTTCACAAGACCCCAGTGATTATAACCTCAACTTCCTTCAGACCTTGCAAGGGCTGTTACTCAGACTCACACTGTGAAACTCAAGGTGTTTTGGTAAGAGTTGTGCTGGTTTGTGCTCCTTAAAACAAGGAGCTCTCCATATAACCCAGTTCCCAAAGGGGTTCGATCACTTACCAGGTTCAGAGATGGTGAGTCAAAGCTTCCTTCCAGGCTTTCCAGCTACACACTTAGTTCCTGTCTGGAATTGCTTCCTCCTGTCTCACCACAAAGTGAGTCTGTTCACTTCTCTAGATCAGGTCTCTTTAAGGTACTCATATTTTCTTTTAATTTACATCCCTCTTCTATAAGTTGAGAGATTTTTCGTACCTTGTCCATCTCCTTGGTATGTTCCCTACCAATAAGACGGTCCCAGCATCTTCTTCCCAATACTCCTTCCAGACAAGCTGGTTTCTGTCACTCATCTGCAATGCAGAGCTAAGAGCTTCCCCATTCAAAGAAACTTCTCAGCATTTCTCTTGATCCCCCTTCCACCCAGCCCTAAGTGAACTCAAAGGGTACCTCCCATTTTCAGCCAGCAGTTCCACATCAGCAGGTGGTCTTCTAGACCCTACAACCTACCAGCCAGCCTGCCTGGTTGTCCTCTGCCTTCAGCAGACCCTCTACACCTGGTTCCTGTGCCTTGGGCACATGGAAGTGCATCCACAAACCTTACCATCTACCTACGTCAGTGCTATCTGCTCTCATCCCCATCAGATTTTGCAGAGAGAAACCGCAGCCATGGTGCAGAGAGGCCAGACAGACTCAGGTGACCTGGTCTCAGGTGCATGGTCTTCTGTTAAAGGAGGCAAGTATTATGGAGCTGGCTACAATGCCAGATTTGTCAGTCTCTATCAGCTTCTCTAATTTCAGCAAGGAAGCAGAGTATAGCCAAAGAGAAGGCCACCTGAGAAGAGAGGAGGCAGCAACTGCACACACCGTCGCCTCCCTTCCCTGCCAGGGTCTGCTCTGTAAGTTCCCCATCAAGATCAGCAGTAGGCTAGAGGACAAGATGAACTTGCGGCCACACACAGAGGTGACGTGTGCCACATACCTGTCCCAGCCACAGGCAAGCAGCCAAACCACAACGCATCCGGCCTGAACACAGAGCAGACAGCTCAAAAGAACTGCCCGCTGTAGCTACAAAATGGTCTCCACACCTCTGACCAGTCTAGCAGGGATGGACCAGACAAGTGTAGCAAGCAGCCACAGCTCCACATCGTGTATTCTCCCAGAGCTTCTCAGTCACACCATCCCCTCGGGAGCCTGGTTCACCGATATGAAATTCCACACCTCCACCTCACCTCTTTGCCACCACATCCTTAGCTACACCCCTTAATGCTTTCCATCAAGTGGTGATATTAACTCACATTGCAGCATCTAGCCATCTTCGCCTCCACCCCCCAGTTTTTCCCTTCCAGGTTCTCTTGCAAAAACCCTCAGGCACTATTATTCTAAAGAAGCCATCTTGCACAGCCCTCCTGGCACTTCTAGTCCTGCCCTTTGCATCTCCCAGCAGATCTAGGTCTGGATTGCACAGACAGATTTCCTTCATCCAGGGAGATGATCTGCCCTGGCAGAGGTGAACATGAGTTCCAAACCTCTGTGAGAGCTACCACTTTGGCGATGTCCTGCTTCCTCCAAAATCAATACCGAGACTTCCCTGACATCAGATGGGCCAAGACCTGGTGCTGTGCCAAAGCATGACTTCCCAGCCAAACATTTAATTCATTACACCTCTTCTTTGTCTTCATTCAGAAGAGCTGGTCTCAGTTACTGCCCTACAAGGTTTCTTACCCTGTGTAAAGCAACCGTGACAGCTCCGAAAAAGGGTGACCCTCATTGTTTATTAGTACACAAAACTGGACCATAAGGTCTTTATTGGATTAAACTGGAAGATCATGTTAACCAGTGATTGAACTACTGATAACTAGAAGGCACTGTAATAAAGACAAGAACATTCCTGGGCTCCCACCACAACACCACGCCCTGACAGCAGCCTTCATACTAAAGCACCTGCCAACTTTGGGAAGTACAGAGTGCACTCTGTTCACTGCTTAAAATGCAGCCAGGTCTGAGGTGGTATCCGCTCATCATTTTGCAGTTATAAAGCGTCAAGGCTTACTGCAAAAAGGCATACTCCATCTGACAGAAACTGCAGGCAGGGTTCAAAGAGGCAAAATGCAATTACCGGTGTTGGAATTGAGCCAGTTGGGGTTAATACCCTAATCTTCCAAAAGAACTTGGAGAAGTTACTATCTGCGACTCCAAAACGGGTCCATACACACAAAAGAGATCGCAGTTACAAGACAGACTCAGGGCAGCAAAGTGTCTAGGGCTCATTATGCTTGGAATGTAATTCAGGTAGAGCCTGAACACTGAGTGCTACAGCTGCTCCCAAACAGCCCCCTTTTTTTTTTTTCCTGTGCACTGCCTGAGCTGCAGTAAGGCTAGAACCCTCATCCAAACACGGAGTCAGTCTGGGATGGCTGCACCAGAAAAACACTATGCACAGAGAAACCCTCTTTGTCATAGGTCAGCCTTTGCCAGCAATGTCTTGGTCGAGATGGCTTGTCCCAAGATAGATCACCTAACGTGTCGCTGTGCAGTAAATCGGGGCATAAACAAGAGGCATCGCGGGAGCTGAGCTCAGGCAGAGGCTGCTCAGCTCTAAGCTTCTTATGCAGACAGTCTTTACCAGGTGCTTCATTTCGTTAATGCTTAGGTTGAAGATGGTATTAAGAACTGCACATTTGCTGTCAGTCTGGATGAAGAGGCAGCAGACTTCAGTAAGGCTGAGAGAGACTGGGATCTCTCTGGCCAGAGGCAAGTAATTCATCATGAAAGGAAGTGAATCTCACTATCAGAGTTGAGGATGGAAGATATTTTATCCCATTAACTGGTCAGAAAATATTTTTTTTTAAACACAGTCCTTCTAACTTATGTGTCCTGCTATCCTTCATCCCAGGTCTCCTGGGAATCCCTTCTGCTAATTAGTATGAATAATTAAAAGATTACAATTCCACCCCTCCCCCACACAAAGCACCACATGCTGTCCTACTGAATCACCAACCTATAAGACTAGAGCTGATAGCTCCCAGCACAGTCATGCCTTGGTCTTCAACAGCCCAACCCTGGAGATAAAAGAGGAGACCCTGGCCGTAATGAATTGAACTTCATGCCAGCCCACCATCACACTGGAAGATGCAACAATGTGCCCCAGTCCTTGGAGGCTCAGCTGTTGGGCAAGGGAGGAAAGAGATTAAGTGCCTTCTTTCACCAGACATTCACAAGTCTTGCATCAGTTTCCTGGAGCCCATACTTCCCAGCAAATAATGATTAGGCTACCTCAACCTAGAGCCTTCACTGGGAGGGTAACATATGGAGCACTGCATTCTGATTCAGCCAAAGGAGAACGCACAAAGATGCAAAGCAGGGAGCACTCCAGGATGAATACACCACCCTATAACTCCTTCACTAAAAATCAGGGACTCAGAGGGATCTGCAGCCCTAGTGATTCCCATCTTCCACTCCTAAAGCTAGAAGAGGTGTTGCATCTGCTCCCCAGGAAATCAAGCATGACAGTAGGAAAGATTGGGGACTGGAAACTTCCAGGCAAAACAAAATGGGGAAGGTGGTAAGAACGGCCAGATGTGAGCCCCTGCAGGTCCACTATTTTCAGCATTGATCTGTGGCTCAGGCCAACTTGATACCAGAAATGAAACAAAGCACCCAAACTCAAACTACAACCTGAGAAGCTTCTGGTTTCCCTGGAAGACCAAAGGCAGCGGGATGCAGAAGTAACAGGATCACAGCTCCACTGACATGCTTCTTGGCTGAAGTATGGGTGAGACAGTGCTTCTTTCCATAAGGATATGGCACCCACAATCCCACCAGACCTAATTCATCTCTTCCAGATGTGGCTCCACTGGGTAGCAGCTGTGCACGGGTTAGCACACAGACAAGCATGAGCTCCTGAGCGCACTCAAAATGAGACAAATCTCAGGGTCCTTCCACAGGCTGGTGCTCACTGATGTCAATGTAGATTTACTGTTCCATAGCATAAATCAGCAAAAGCACATTATTCAGGAGAACCAGAGCCCCAGGCTGAGCTGTGCTCTGCCAGCAGGAGTTTGTTCTCACTTTCTAATAGACTAACAGGTGGCCCTAGATGCCACATGTTTTTCAGAAATATTTTTAAAGGATGTTCGAGTGCACTTAAAAAAAAGAGCAGCAGCTGCAGATTGTTATTACTTTTTATCTCTTGCAGCCTCAAAGTCACACACAGGCAGAGGAGTCCCCACACACAGACTTCAGAAGGACATAAAATAAAATTTAAAAAAATAAAAAAGAAAGAGACATGACTAACACAGCTTTGAAATCTCAGCAGATCTGGCCTATCTGCAATAAGACCACTAATTCCAGGCCCAGTATCTTTACGCCAAATACAGAAAGCAACCAGCACAGGTCTCCTCTTATAGCAGGGAATTTTCCTTCTCCAGAGTGTAACAATCCCATTTTGTGCTTTGACTGATACAGGATCTCAAATCTGTGTCTGGGACAGGGCTACCAACCGTACCAGGCTACACTTCACTGTCATTCAGACAGAAATCTCAAAAAAGGAAAACTTATACTGTTAACTGTTTTTTCCCCCCTTTCTTAAACTGCAGCTGTTTGAAAGTGTTTAACAGATTTATATGTTGAAAATAACCTAACAGATGTCAGCACACAGTTCCACAAGGTATCACATGGCATCTGTCACACATGCAGCATGTAAGAACCATTGGTTGTGTGCATCTCTCATGCACAGGCTCTGCATGACAGGAGAAGGCTGCCTAATTTAGGAATGCTATTACAATATCCTTTATTGTAAAATGACACACAGCAGGTTTCTAATTAAATTTTAAGTAGAAATGCGCTCCCAACTCTTGAATAATTTAAACTGTTCTATTAACCAAGGTTCTGAAATACCACTGAGACATGAGCTCTGGACACAGCAACAGCCAGGGGAAGAAACAGTGCTTGGAAGCCCTGAAGCAGTTAGCTGGGCAGTGGATAGGGCAGGGTGTGCGTAAAGGACAGCTGAAAGAGCACATCTGTTCATGGAGGAAAGTAACTGCAGGCAAGAACGGAAGGAGAGAGGAGTGCGTTCTGCATACGAATGGGGCGAGGCACGTGCAAGAAGCGAGGCTGGGTTTGGTACCCCGTGCATCTCGCTCTCAATGCACAAGCACACGCTGTTCTCCAAGTCACGTCCAGATCTGTGAGTACATGCAGGTGCCTGCTGGCACACAAATAAAAGCGCCGCTGAGCGCGCTGCCAGCGCCTCAGAGCAGTGAAGCCAGAGCATGTCCCAAGGATGCACTGGTGGGAACACACACCATCCGCCTCCAGCATCGCTGCAGGGGCAGCATCTGCCCAGCTTCCCCATGGCAAGTGCCCTAGGGCCACATGAGCCACAGGGCAGCAAAAGCACAGCCAGATGAGTTTAGCAGCAATGTTAGCGAGCAAAGGGCTTTGGAGACCTAAGCTGGGATGGCCCTTGCCCCACACAGCGTGTGCCATGCCCCAGTAGGCAGCCTGAGCCATAGCACCGCGGCAGCCCTCAGCCCTGCACGAGCACAGGTCCTTTTTAAGGTCACAGAAATGGGAGTGAAGATAAAACAAGACTTGTGCTTTCTAATTGCAGACCTCAGTCAGACCTGCTGAGAGGGAGGCAGAGATACCGGATAAGGGAGGAGGGATAAGGCTGAAGCCTGGCCTCTCGGTAACACTTAATACATGCCCCACATGACACTTAAGAGCAGGAGCATGTGAAATAATCTCCTAAGCTGCTGGAAACCCTGCAACTCTCCTCCTCCTTCCACCCATCCCTCACCTTGAGGGCATCTCAAAGCCAATGAGGGACTATGGGGAAAACCACTGAAGGGACTCAATGGAGCCAAAAAACACTCCAGAGGAAAGTGAGTTTGAATGTTAACAAAACTCATTTTGGCCATGAATCCTCAGGAAGCAGTCAGGACAGTGTAGGTAACGGGGCAGCTTCCCAAGGAAGAAAACCTGCTATCTTCCCTTGGGCCAAATCCCCCCAGAATCACGGGGTGAAGAATCCAGGATTTAGCCCAGGGAATCCAGCTCTGACTCAAACCCCAAGATGGCCTTGATTTCTGAGACACAGGGACTTGAGACCTTTAGGTTGTGCTTAATTGACAGCCACAGAAAGAAGGGAGAGAGAGAAGGGCACAAAAGAGTGAACAAGAGAGCAAAAGAAGGGCACGAGGCAATGGGAAACTAGGTGGAGGCAATGCTTTTCCCAGGTCACAGCAGCTGAGGGATAAAGGCTCAGCTGTAACTTGGTTTCTAAAGCCTGTGCTTGCTCAGGGTTCACTGGGGACACATCAGGCACTGAGGTGAGAAAATAGAGCTGACGTTTAATCTCAGACCCTCTTAGCAAGAGTTGTGTCAAAGCAAAAAACCAGATTCCTGCATCCTTCCGCTTCCCCAGAGTCCCTGCAGAGCAGGGAGAAAGAATGGGTAAAAATAACCTACCTGTTGCCGGTCCCAAGTCCAGGTTGGAGTCGTTGAGCTCTCCTCCATCTTCCCAGAAGTACTGTGGGGGTTGTAAGATCTTTGACTCCTCATTCTCTTCGCTGGCAAAGCCTGATCCTGGGGCAGCATGCAGAGAGCCAGGGGCAAGATCAGGCTCTGCAGCCTCTGGGCTGGTTTGCTCATGGGAATTCATAGCCTCCAGGTGGGACATCATGGCAAACTCCATCAGTGAAGTGGACGTGAGGCCATCGGCAGTTGGTTCCTCCGAGGAGGCAAGGCAGAGGTACAAGGTCCCTGTATAATGACAGCAAACCCATATCAGAGATAGGGCTGACACCCACCTGGCTTGTCTGTTCCTTGCACCCCAACCCGCTGTGCACACCTGCCTTTGGGGTAACCTGCCCCGCAGATGGGCTGCACTCCTGGCTGAGAAGGAAATCAGGGCATTTTGGGAAACATCTGCAACCACATGAAGAAGCATTCACATCCAGGAGGAGCCCACACCAAGCAGCCATCCAGTCTGGGGCACCTCTCTTCAGTGGTGGAGTGACGGCTCACCCTCTCTGAGGTTTTTTGCCTCTTTGGAAGGATGGGGTGCCTTGTTAATCATCCCGCCCAGAGAAGAGGTGGAATGTCTTATACTCGACCCATGAAATTTTGGCCATGTGAAGTCAGTGACAGTTTCCTATCCAGCTGTCACCCAGGCAAGATTTTACTCTATCTGCAACTACATTATATGCACGGAAACTAGCTTAAACCAAAATTTACATCGCCAATATTAATCGTATTTTAAATCAGCAGGCTGGAAATCTATTTTTAAGTCATTGATTTTAACTTCATTTTGCATTCACATTTTTTGTTTTCATAAGGAAGGGTTGTCACAGGTAAGAATTAAAATGTACTAACAGCAAACATCTACTTAATGCTAAGCAGGGAGGCAGGTTGCATTTTCCACTTTTCTTCCAACAATTATAGCCTTGTTATTTCCATTTTATATATTAGAAGGTTTGACTGACACTTCTTGATTCCTAGATGAGACTTTAATTGTGATTTGTGTCAAGGTACATTCACATGCATATTGAACTTCAATCAAAATGCAAGAAAACAGCACCTGCAACTTGGCTTTATTCAACCGATAAATACCATGATAAATATGGAGACATAAGGAAAAAAAACCCACAAAATTACCAAAACATGTTTTACATTTAAACCAGTTTTGTTAAGCAAGCGAAGTAGCTAATTTAGGTGAACTGAACCAATTGCTTCCTTGCTCTCTGTTCTTCAGTACATTAAAGAGAGAAGATCTCATCCTCTCACAGCTGACTTTTTATTCACAGATTAGAAGAAAAAAGGACAAGTTTCCCCACTTTCTCAGCTCATACTCAGTTTCTCAATTCTTAATGAACTAGTCACTGAACTGAACTAATTGAATAAGCCAAAATGAAGACTAATTGGGTATTTTTCCTTGATAACTGATTTTCTAGACAAGAGAAATGCAGCAGACATAATCCATCCGGACTTCAGTAAAATATCTGATACAGTGCCTCATGTAGAATTACAAGAGAAGCAAGAGAAGACACTCATTAGCAGGAAAACTGTAAGGCAACTGTAAGGCACTGGCTATAACAAAACTGACAGAGGCTTGTGCTGGAGGGAAGCTGTCAGTGGAATTTCTCAAGGTCTGTCCTTGGATCTGCTGTTCTTTAACATTTTCCTAAGTGACTTTGGAACAAAAACTAGGAACATGATAAAGAAATTACCTAAGGACATAAAGCAAAGAGATAATCCTCACTGCACAGAAAGACTGTAGGTATGGTTAGGTGATCATGAGAATGGAAATAACAAAAATATTATAAAAAGGAACAGTACAAATTGATAAGCCACCACCATGAGAACCAGCACGAAATATTTCTGAAACAAGATAGGAAACCATCTGTTAGAAATGTCTTAAGAGGAGAAAGGCCTGTATTAGAAACAGCTCTGAGATATCACTGGCATGCAGATGTGAAAATGCTTGCACAGTTCTGAAGTATTAGAAATAGAGAGATTTTACAAAGCACTGCTGAGACATCACCTGGATGCTGCATGCAGATCTGGATACACGTGGCCTGAAATGATTTAAGCAGAGCTGAACTGCCTTCAGGCAAGGGCACAGACCAGGCAACCTCCCAAGGTTCCTTCCAACACTATGTCCTATGACACCACGACCCAGTGGGACAAATTCAAATCAGAACAAGTGCCAAGACGAGCTGTGGGGCAAAGGCAGATGGGCTGGCCCTGGGTTTTTCACAGAAAACATTGGCTTGTTAGGACACAAAGTTTGGGAGCTGCTACCCACTTGCCAGGCTGATTATCAAACCTGTCCTGGGAACATGGGAAGCTAAAAATGCATTTCTCAAGCCTTCTGCCTGCTCTGACCCTCTCCACCTTCCTCCACTATTCTCTGAACTAAGCAAAATCCAATATTGGTTACTCTTTCCCATATATGCTTGGGCCAGGCTTCAGCACTTCTCAATCTTGTTTATTTTGTTCTATTGATCCAAGACAAGACCAGCTGAGGCCAGCGCAGCAACAAAAAGGGAACGGCAACGGAGGCAGAGTATTGCAGGGGATGGAAGCTGCTGCAGCATCACAGAGCCAACCAAAGCACCTCTGGCCATCCCTGGGGAAGGGCTAGCTCGCTGCAAGCTGTGCACGGACAGTGAAGGCTGCACACCTCTTGTGCAGGAGCACAGATCCACAGAGACCTGGTCCGGACAGCCCTTGTGCCGACTCAGTGGTGTCCACCAGTTTCCAACATGATGGTGCCCAGACTGGGCTTCCCCAGGCTCAGGAAGACACCTGCATCACTAACAGTGAGTGCTGTGGAGCCCTGTGCAGCCCAGAGGGGACAGCATTTGTCTTGAGGTGCTTACAGCATAAGTGAACATGACAGAGAGCAGTGAGGGGCAGAAAGGGAACATTACTCTCAAAGTTATCCAGAAAAGGGGAGCAGAAGGAGGGGGAAAGACCACAGCGGGTCCACGATCACATAGAAAGCCTGGTTTAGTCAGGATCCAGGCAGTCGGTTGCAGTCCCACATCAGATCTTTATCTACCCCAATGCCTCAGTTTACCCCAATTCCCATAAGCAGAGATGGAGCTGACAAGGCACTCTGACTTTCCAGCCACGCCACCATGCACATCCCAGGTCTCCCAGGCAGTTAGGGAAAACCTCAAATGTAACCCTGTGCCAGCTCTACAGGTTCAAGCCCCCCATCAGCTACAGCCTGTTTGGGCTGCTTCCAGAGCTCAGCCTGTCCCACCACCTCTACAATAGACATCTTGTGGCAGGTGAACCTGGGCGCCCGGAGAGCTAATCCCATCCATGGGGGAAGCTCAGATCCCAGGAGTTTGTTTACCCTCACTTAACTCCGAAGTGTTTACCCAGTTAAAACCCCCTAAGCTGCATTATCGTGTTTACTGGGAAGCTCTGCTCTCCTCAGCCCAAGATAAAACTATGCCACCTCATCCCTAAGAGTGAGTCATTAATAGACACAGCCTGAACAAGACAGGTTTCTCCTGGGGTGGATCTGAAGTACGACAATACCTTGGGGCCTGATTCACAGGCACGAGATGCTGAGTCCAGCCTGGGGGAACACTCTCTGCCAGTACCAGCCCAAATGCTACAGGGTTAATGGCACCATTGCACCAGGGTACAAATTGGTACCTCCCCAGACAGCATCCTGACACCGCTTCATACCTTTTGCACCAGCAGCAAAACCCCAAAGGCTTGGGGTGCCAAACAGCAGACTCAGGATTAGCCACCTTCCCCCTCTCTTCCAAGCATCTCATAAAGGAGCTCAATGCAGCTGTCAACTCAGAGGCAAAGAAAGAATCAAAGCAGGAGCTGAGCTAGGGGAGAGCAACCGAGAGAGGAAATCTAATGCCCAAGACATGGGTGGCTAGCTGTTTTCCTCACAGGATGGGGAACAGGGATCAGATGACTTCTACCAGCCATCAGTCCCCCAATTTTGTACTATAAAAGGCAGATCAAGTGATAGGAATAAAGAAACACAAATGAATAAAGCCCTGCGACTGTAGATGGGAGGGAGCAGGGAACAGAGCCAGGGCTCACCAGCTGCTTCAATGGGGCGTTTGTCTCTCATTTCTATTTTTGCAGCACCTCTGCGTAACCTGGAGGAGATGAGGCTCTGCATGCTAAAGAGGGCAGCCAGCCTTCGGGGAAAAGGCAGGGCTGCGAGAACGGGAGGGAAAACCCTCCCCAGATCAGACAGAGGAGGGTTAAGAGAGGAAGCAGGAGAGGTAGATGGAGGGGGGGTTGAGGGAACAAAGACGGAGAGAGAGCACCAAAACCAGCGCAGAAGCTTCTGCGCTGGCTGCAAGCTCTCCCACTGCTAGCACCCACAAAGGTGACACGTGCAGGGAATGCTGACCTTGCAAAATATGCTTCACCTCTGCAAGGAGCAGCATGGGGTAATTTCAACAACAGGGGATAATACTGCAGCGTTACCTTTCCAAGGCTGCTGCAGAAGAGCCAGCCAGGAGGATACACAGATGAAATGAGTTTGCTAGTTGCTGACCCCACTGGACCCTCAGAAAACAGTTCCAAGTCAAAGTGGTGAAGCTTGCTCTGTTCAGCTCAGCAGAGGGTTCGATATAACAGCCCCGGACAAGGCAGATGGGAGAGTTTTGCTCGAGAGCAGAAAAAAAAAAAAGGAAAAGAAAAAGAAGAGAAAAGAACGTCTGCCATCTCTCTCCCAAACTACCGTGAATGAGAATAGTCTGACATTTCTAAACAATTCCAAAAGAACCCCTAAGTATTTCCTACATTAGTCAACCAAGAACCACTTTATCCCTTTGCCATAAGGTAAGCCACCCTTCCACAAGACAGGGTAACTGCTTAAAACTGTTTAAAAGTTCCTAACTGGCCTACTGAAGGAAATTGGTCATTTCTGTACCCAGCTGAAACAAGAGGAGGGATTTGGGGAGATGAAAGTGAACCTGGCTGTGACTGTATCAAAGCAGCCTTTAAAATGTTTTTGCTTTCTAATTAACGACAAGCAAACTGCAATTTTCTCTCCAAGGAAACACACAAAGCACCCATGTCATCACATTGGCTTGACCTATAGTCAGTGCTGGTGAGCCCTTCAGTTTACGCCACTGAAAGGTGGCATTTCCTCTCCTTCCTGGGCACTCTGATCACTCTGCTCCCCCAGGGTGGCAGGACCAGCCGGCTGAAGGGAAGAGCACTCACCTGGAGCACACGCTCCAACTCACCTGCCTCTCACCACCAACAACCAGCAGACCCCTCACACCACCAGTCACACAATGGGTACTGGGGAGGGGGGTCAGAGCATCTCAGTATTGCCAATGCAGCAGCCACAACAATGTCCATCTGGCCCAGCTACCGTTGACCTTCCTTTCAAGCCCACCCCAAACCCAGGAGTTATCCAAGAATGTTATTTCCTAGGAGAGCTGGGTCAGGAATGGGTCATTTACTGATAATCAGTTAGGACAGAAACACAATGACCAGATGAGGGAAGCATCTGCCAGGGATATTCTGTTCCCAGACCTCCCCCAGACCACCACGCCTGGAAAAGCCGGGGAGCAAGGCCCAAGGGCAGAGGAGAGAGGCCCCAGGGCAGAACAGAAAACCGCTTCCAGAACACAACAAAACACAGAGTCATTTAAATAACAAAAAAGGATCCCAAGCACAGACAGGGAAGGAGGATAAGAAAATGTTGTTCAGTTGAGGAATGTCCAAGCTGATTCTCCCACACTCACCTGGAGCCCCTGGCCCCCAGACCCTCCATATCTTGCACAGGGAAGCATATGGACAACTCTGTACCAGACCTTTTGGTGTTAATTCAGAGTGATGGACCATACCCATGCTGAGATGGTCCACCTAAGAGACCTCTCCCAGCCCAGCTCCCACAGGGCCTTACTGCAGCTCTCCTACGCTGCACTAGACCACTTACAAATCCAGCTTGGTCCCTAATCTCTGAGATCATTTCCAACCAGGGCTTCAGAAAACAAGATCAGACTGACATCCTCCCCTGGCACTGCCAGCAACCAGGTCCCTCACCGAGTGTCCCTCTAAAACCATCCACCTCCCCACGACCCCAGCACATTTTACAAAGCAACGGGAAAAGCACCGGGGTCTGAGGAGCACATACATTTACCAACCTGCACCTGATGAAGGAAGGGAGAAGAAACCCAACCGAAAAAGCCCCTGCAATGGAACAACTCTTTAGAGGGAGATCCCTCACAGTAGCTATGCCAGCGTCTTTTAAGCTTTAACAGATTTTTGCAGCTACCATAATCAGAGAACTCAAACACCGGGCCATGGGGTAGTGCATGTACTGAGCAGGACTGCCAGCATTTCCTCCCCTGGCATTTCAGCTGGGAACATCCACAGCACAGACCCAGGTGTACCCATGGGAAATAGCAAGGCACTGCCAGAAGACGCACCTGCTTTTGCAGATAATTGCAGACGTGCCCTTCGTCAGCACATCTGCACCAAGGGCCTGACCTCCAGAGGTGCCAAGCATCCTCAGCCAGCACTGAAAAGAGTCTTCTCTACATTATTTACAACTAGTAACATCTGCTCTAAGCGCCACCACTTGTCTCCAAAGCAGTGGTTCCACGCAAACAGGTCACGGCAACTCTGGGAAGCCTGCCTGTCCTTCCCCCTTTGCTCAGCCATTCATGCCGGGAGTCACAATCTCGCCCGCCTTCAGTCTCCCAGACTGTTTGCCTTCGCTCCCTCCCCAGATCGTCTCGTAGCCTTCACACCTCCCTCCTCTGCTGCTGCTCTCCTCCACACTTCTCGCTATCCAGAGGCAGTTCCCAGCTCAGGGAGGGGAAGATGCAGCACCTGGGCAGACAGTTGGATACAGCACAAGTGAATTTTCTTCCCCCGTTACCCTTCACAGGTCTCCTCAAAACAGCCCCCAGGGGTTAAAAGACCACAGGATGAAAGCCACTGACCCCAGAGTAAAACCACAGCCCACAGACCCTTTGTCCTCTCACATACCCAAAGCATTTCACCTGCTTGCGAAAAATCACCTCGACAGGCCTGGGCTTCCTCTTCACACTTTGTCCCCGACATGGGGACCACGTATGCCATGGTGCCCGGTCTGATCTCCAGCACATCAAAAAAAGGCTTCCGGCTGCTTCATCTTCAAAGCTTCCCTGCCCAGGCAGAGCAAGCACATCCACAGATATAGGTGGGACTTCCCTCAAGACACAGTTGCCAATCACAATACGATAGAAGTGTTTTGCACCCCAAAAGGTCTTTAAAACTGACTGGGCACAGCACCAAGAACAAAGTTGGATTCGACTCCACTCTAGCCCCTGCAGCAGAAGACCAGTGATGACCACTCTGCCACATGCTGGCATGCCCAGTGAGCAGTCTCAGCCCCAAGAGGCTCCATTCTCCAAACAGTCTCATGCATCCCAGACAAAAAAAAAAAAACTCGTGCAAAGGTTTGGCAGTCCCAGGGCACATGTACAGGTGCTGACCACCTTCACAACACATCAGGCAGGAGAAGAAGAGCTGAGAGTGGTTGCAGTTGTCATACAGAGGGAGGGCTGCAAAGCTGGCTTCCCAGCAGTAAAAGAATTATCTCCAAACCAAGAACATACATCCAAACCCTGGTAGCCAAGATGGGGCTTAACCATACACAGGGACAGTGGGAGCTGATCCGAGTCCCAGCAGGGTGCATCTTCCTTGCCAGCATCCCTGGCCCTCTGAACAAACCAACACACATGTTCGCTTTGCCTCTGTGAGGGCTGCGCTCGTGTGGCTGACAAATAGCCTCTCTCCATTCTTTTGGGATTACGTGTTTCAATAGCCAGCGAGAAGGGGAAGCAAGTTCACCCGACCGCCAGCTGTGGGCCATGGTGCACCTTCCCTGCAGCCCCTCTGCCCCGGCCCTACCACCACCACTGCTCCCCCATGTACCCACAAAATGCCAGAGCTTCTTCCCACGCTGAGCGAAGAGAAAAAAAACTAAAAACTTTTGTGCGCTCTGATCTGTGGCTCGTCGCCGGCAGCTTCCCCTTGAGGGCTTAATGTAGTTATTTCTACCCCTGATGCCTATAATTAAATGAACATTTCCTTACGGCGCTGAGGGGGCCAAGGAAAAACTGACTACAGGGAATTTTCGTCCATTCTGATTTATACTCCCTCATCTCAGGCTCATTCACACAATGCTAACAAGGAATATTCTAAGCAGGCAGAAAGGAAAAGAAAAACAAAAAACCACAACCAAACCAAAAAACTTAAATAGCTCACATGCAGAAAAGCACCTGGGGAGACTACAAGAGGGAAGAGACCAATTCCCTCTCTTATCCCCTCGGTTTTTAACCACATCATTTTCCTACTTGCAAAAGCGAAGATACCCTAGAGCCTGGAGAGATGTTTCCACACTCTGCCAGCAGCCCTGCGTTGCCCAGTCTGATGGGATGCGATGAGGCGCAGCTCCCGTTTCAGTTCATCCCACAGGTCTGCGGAAGCTCCTGATCCTGGGAAGCTTGGGAGAACTGAGCTCAGCCCCTCCAGCTCTTTCCCCAGTTTTAACTGTACCTGTCCTGTGGGACTGGAGGAGCAAGGCTGGAGTGCACTGAATACCTCCAGACTGGAACAGATCCTAAACCACTGAGCAAAGCTACTAGCCAAAACAGGGCTTGATTTATAAATTCCCAGCAGTCTGCATCTCAACTTCTGATCTCTCATCTCGGTAGGAGTCCAGGTGGGCAGACACGCCTGGCCAACTGAGTCCAGCCCCCGCAGAGCTGCCACAGCCCACCAGGATTACCAGTTTCACTAGATTAGGAACTGAGCTGTCCCTCACCTCCCACTCCTATACCTCTCCCTGCTAGGACAGCAGAGAGGACCACATGGAAAGCCAAGGACCCAAATCCTCCATACCCCCACCAGCTGGACAGCAATACTTGAAAGTTTCCAGCAGCCTCAGAAAAGGAAACAAACCCTCCTCTCTGCACAGCAGCATCAGCTGTGGTCCTTTCGGCTGCTTGATTTTAAAATCACCACGAGGTCCATCTCCTTCCTCTGCAGAGCAAATGTAGACTTCAAGAGATAGGGATGGGGCCAACCCTCGTTGGCAGACTGGGAAGATGGCAGCTCCCCCCCACGCACCTTGCCCTTCTCTCTGGAGGAGGCAGAGGTCTAGCAGAATTTGGGGACACGGGAATCCTGCTGAGACACAGCTAAAGGACTTCTGCCAGTCATGCCTCAGGTTTCCTCTAATGTGGACAACCCGCCTGGAGGAAGCCACAAAACTGGCTCCCTGCTCAGCTCCGGAAAGGTTTATTGCTTCTGTGCCACAGAGTATTGGCACAAAACCCCAACAGGTTTTCTGATCCATTTTTGATCTTCAAGCTCACTATTGTTTGCAAACCTAAAAGGCTTTATCCCTTCCCTTTAGGGAGCCCCAGCCAACAGGGGCGAGGCACTGTACGTAAAGCTCACAGACAGAGAGGCTTCACACATGATACATTCCCCCATGAGTGTTTTTGGGAGACGGGGGTAATAAGACAGACGTGCCAGGTGGGCTGGATGTCACTGTATCACAGCTCGGTCATGCTGGAAGACAGTGACTGGTTGGGAGATGAGCCCTTCCCTCCCGGCCAGAATGACTCAAGACAAAGACTCCCCCACTCTTTAAATGTCCCCGTGCAAAACTCCTGTTCCACACTAATCATATTTCTGTACAAAAGCGATGGGAGCAGGGAGGGAAAAGACAATCTCAGCCTCACGGGTCTTCAGGGGGATTCCTTTGTTGGGAAATTTCCCCAGACTATTTAAAAATAGAAGCAGAGCCCTCATAACTATTCTGAGTATAATTATTCCTGTACTTAATTGCCTTTCCCTGGCACCCTACCTCTCCTCCAAATTTCAAGAAGAGGCTCTTGGGGAAATGCAGAGCAATTTGTGGCTTCCCTCTTCCTTTGTGCCAGTTTCGTGGTAGTTAGCAAAATCACCACGACGCCAGACGAAGCCACCGGTACGAGAGAAGATGGGTTTGGGGTAGCCCCGCTGTAGTGGGGTCCACCCCGCCAGGGGCAAGCAGCATGCCCTGGCCAAGGCGACCTCCATCCATCCATCCAGGGACCAGCGCTGCGATCCCCGTCACTGGGGCAGGGGACCCCGGGCGAGACACCCCTCGGGGTGTAACACACAGGCACCCAGCCCCCCTACACCAGGAGCCCAAAGGTCCCTTGTCAACCCCCCCGGGGGTCGGAGGGCTGAGACCAGTCATTCCGGAGGGTTCTGATGCCCGGGCGCGGGGTGGTGCCCGGTACTCAGGGAGAGCTGCGGGGTGGCGGACGGCATCCCGGTACCCGGGGGTCACTGTGCTTGCGGGAGGCGGTGGTGATGGGGACCTGCCTCCCGCAGAGGTGCCACTGTCCCAAACGGGACCCACCACCGACCACCCAGGGTTGGGGGGGAACAGACGGGAATAACGGGGGGTTAACAGCCTCGCAACCCTACGAGCATCCCGGTGGTCGGGGCGCTGCGGTGCCCAGAGAGGGGAGAGCCACTCTCCCGCCACCCAGCCCCGCCGCGGGGGGTCCCGGCGACCCCNGGGGCGCAGCCGGTGATTTGCACCTAATCGCTGCCTGCGGAGCCACCGCCCCCCGGTCCGGTACGATGCGGGGCGGCCAGGTCACCCCGCGGCGCCCACAACGAGTGCCGGCGGCGCGGCTGCATGCGCCGGCGGTGGGTGATCAGCCCCCGCGGCGGGAAGGGGGGAGACTTCGCAACCCGCCCGTGAGGGTCCCCTCCGCCGGGCAGAGCCCTCAGGGGGCGGCGGGTCGCTGTCAGCCGGCTCTCAGACCAAAGAGCCTTGACATCCCTCTCCTGACCCGTGACCCATAGAGCCACTGCACCTCCCACACCCCTCAGCTACTGCCTTATTTCATAACCTGGAAAATCTTCTGCCCCCGGGGAACTTCACTTCCCCACCTCTAGAGACCATCTGGCCCCCCTCACCTGCTCAGGCAGGTTACCTACAGCCAGTTGCCCAGGACCATGAGTATCTCCAAGGCTGGAGATTCCACAACCTCCCTGAGCAACCTGTGCCAGCAAAAAAAGTCTTTCCTGGTGTTCAGAGGGAACCTCCTGTGGTTCAATTTGTGCCCTTTGCTTCTGGTCCTGTCACTGGGCATCACTGGAAAGAGCCTGTCCCTCTCTGCCCCCTCCCTTCAGGTAGTCATATGAGTTGATAAGATCCCATAAAGCCTCCTCTTGTCCAGGCTAAAAAACAGTCCCAGCTCTCTCAGCCTTTTCTCCTGTGT
This sequence comes from Thinocorus orbignyianus, assembly GCA_013400375.1. Lineage (NCBI taxonomy): Eukaryota > Metazoa > Chordata > Aves > Ciconiiformes > Thinocoridae > Thinocorus > Thinocorus orbignyianus. Next base: position 3,249,170 of record VXBW01002926.1, read on the forward strand.
GAGATGCTTGAGCCCCTTAATCATCTTTGTGGCCCTTTGTTGGACCTTCTTCAATATGTCCACTGCTAGTTACTGGCCTCCAACTAGACTTTGTGCCACCACCCTCTGACCTGGCCATTCAGCCACTTTTCAATCCATGGTCTGCTCCTCCAGCCCATACTTCAGCAGGTTGTCTATGAGGATGCTGTGGGGGACTGGGCCAAAATCCTTCCTGAACTTCAGGTAGACAATATCCATTGTTCTCCCTTCATCTCTCAAGCCAGTCATTTTGTTGTAGAAATTTATTTATAAAGGTGAGGCTGATTGACCTATTGTTCCCTGGGTCCTCCTTCTTANGTGTGAGATGCTTGAGCCCCTTAATCATCTTTGTGGCCCTTTGTTGGACCTTCTTCAATATGTCCACTGCTAGTTACTGGCCTCCAACTAGACTTTGTGCCACCACCCTCTGACCTGGCCATTCAGCCAGTTTTCAATCCATGGTCTGCTCCTCCACCCCATACTTCAGCAGCTTGTCTATGAGGATGCTGTGGGGGACTGGGCCAAAATCCTTCCTGAACTTCAGGTAGACAATATCCATTGTTCTCCCTTCATCTCTCAAGCCAGTCATTTTGTTGTAGAAATTTATTTATAAAGGTGAGGCTGATTGACCTATTGTTCCCTGGGTCCTCCTTCTTAAAGATATGAGTGCCATTTGCTTTCCTTCAGTCTTTGGGCACTTCCAGTAGCCATAATTGGTCAAAGATGTTGGGAGTGGCCTTGCAATGACACTTGCCAGCTTCCTCAGCACTCATGGGGGCTTTCTTTGAGAGAGGACATCTGGCTCCTCTTCAGCCTTGAGTAGTTGTGAGTCCTTAGGAGAAGCAGGAGCCATCCTCTTGGTGTCAGAAGCTTCCATCCTTCACTTTCTTCAAAGGTTGCACTTACCTTAATATTTGGGGTGGACATTGCTGCCTTCTCTGCTTCAGCTGGGATTAGGGTCTCTTTGAACTGTTTTTTGTCAGAGAAGATCCTATGTTCTTCCATCTCCCCTGACGCTGCACAGCCTGCTCACTTCCTCCTGTAACTCCTCCACTTGGTGGCATAGCCCCTCTAAGAGATCTCACCTCCTGCAGAACAGAGGGCCATTTCTTCTGCCACCAGAGAGAAGTCCCAGGCTCTCCCTGCTGCCTGGGGCTTGGAGCGTTATATCTGCCAGCCAAAGCTGGGTCTGCATGGAAGCTTCTGCCCTAACAGGGACAGCTGCTCCCACACCTGTTGGGGAAACTCTTCCGTGGGGTGCCACCACCGTATCTGAGACTGTCACAGTGATACTAGTTCAAATGATGTCTCCATCTTCATGCCCTCCTGTGCAAACTGCTGGTTCTGTTAAAAAGTAAAAAGAATAAAATTTATACTGCAGCACTTCTTGGATTTGTAGCTCTTTGGGCAGTACTTGGTTTTGGCAGATAGCAAGGAAACATGCTGAATATCATGCCAAAAATCTTTATTAGAGCAATAAGGCCAACTGCTCCAATTACATTCAATTTCAAATTAAACACATCTTCAGTGGCCTCAGGGCACAACGTTACAGTAAATGACTCAAGCAAGGTCCTTTTCATCCAGGTGTCTCAAGAAATATGGCTCAACAGGTCCTGTAACACCATGGCAGCTGCAAGGGGACGCAGCCCCTCTCGCCAGGGTGGATGAGCTGCAGCATTCCCACTTCCCTCTCACAGGCCTCCAGCCTGGCCTCTTCTCCTGATCCAGCCCCAGCCAAACATCAGAGAGACCTGGTCAAGCCCCAGGAATCACAAAGCTGCAAGCATGGTGTAACTCCAAGCCGAAGGACCCAAAAAACCACATTGGTCCCTNGGGGCTTTCTTTGAGAGAGGACATCTGGCTCCTCTTCAGCCTTGAGTAGTTGTGAGTCCTTAGGAGAAGCAGGAGCCATCCTCTTGGTGTCAGAAGCTTCCATCCTTCACTTTCTTCAAAGGTTGCACTTACCTTAATATTTGGGGTGGACATTGCTGCCTTCTCTGCTTCAGCTGGGATTAGGGTCTCTTTGAACTGTTTTTTGTCAGAGAAGATCCTATGTTCTTCCATCTCCCCTGACGCTGCACAGCCTGCTCACTTCCTCCTGTAACTCCTCCACTTGGTGGCATAGCCCCTCTAAGAGATCTCACCTCCTGCAGAACAGAGGGCCATTTCTTCTGCCACCAGAGAGAAGTCCCAGGCTCTCCCTGCTGCCTGGGGCTTGGAGCGTTATATCTGCCAGCCAAAGCTGGGTCTGCATGGAAGCTTCTGCCCTAACAGGGACAGCTGCTCCCACACCTGTTGGGGAAACTCTTCCGTGGGGTGCCACCACCGTATCTGAGACTGTCACAGTGATACTAGTTCAAATGATGTCTCCATCTTCATGCCCTCCTGTGCAAACTGCTGGTTCTGTTAAAAAGTAAAAAGAATAAAATTTATACTGCAGCACTTCTTGGATTTGTAGCTCTTTGGGCAGTACTTGGTTTTGGCAGATAGCAAGGAAACATGCTGAATATCATGCCAAAAATCTTTATTAGAGCAATAAGGCCAACTGCTCCAATTACATTCAATTTCAAATTAAACACATCTTCAGTGGCCTCAGGGCACAACGTTACAGTAAATGACTCAAGCAAGGTCCTTTTCATCCAGGTGTCTCAAGAAATATGGCTCAACAGGTCCTGTAACACCATGGCAGCTGCAAGGGGACGCAGCCCCTCTCGCCAGGGTGGATGAGCTGCAGCATTCCCACTTCCCTCTCACAGGCCTCCAGCCTGGCCTCTTCTCCTGATCCAGCCCCAGCCAAACATCAGAGAGACCTGGTCAAGCCCCAGGAATCACAAAGCTGCAAGCATGGTGTAACTCCAAGCCGAAGGACCCAAAAAACCACATTGGTCCCTTCCTGTTCAGCTCATGTTTACAAGCTCTCCTCAACAGCTGCGGCTAGGAGCCTTTTTCCTTGGTTTCTAAGCAATTTTCTCTTGTCACATAACTCCAGGAGGGCAGGCGATGCTAAAATCCAACATGGCAAGTTCTGAGGGAGGAGACAGCCACACTGTCATGGCCTCACCAAGTGTCTTTGCACTTGCAATGTTTGCATGGGGGGCCAGTGCTTCACATCTCCCACACAGCATGTCGCTGAGATGGCAGGACATAGCTCTGAGGGTGACTGGGACTTCAAATCCAAACATTCTTATTTCTTAAATAAGTGTTCATGGAAAATATCCCAGGTTTTTGTTTTGTTTTGTTTTCCTGTAAGAATTGAAACCTTTTGTTTTGGTTGAAGAGTGAATCTCCTGAAAAAAAATATCAATAGTATTTTTTTTCTGGCATGAACTTGCTGAAGAAGGCACCATATACCAAAGACCACTGAACACTCTAGCAAATCCAACAGCCAGCTGAGAGTGCTCAGTATTGTCAATACTGACCTTCACAGCTCCCACCAGGCCACACTGGCACATGTCACTGCTTTGTGCAATCGCTGCCTCTTTTTTTCCTTTTTTTTGTGCTCCCATGCCACAGCTACCCCGAGCATGACAGGGCCAGGTAACAGACTGGCTGCACCCGTTACCCAACCCGGCACAGCAAAGCCAACAGCCTGGAACCAAAGTACTCGCTTTGGGATTCTTTTGGACCACATCCTTCCAGTGCTCTGAAAGTCCTTTTTATCCCAGAATCAATGCATCCCCCAGCCCCCGCTGAGCAGGAAATGCAGCAGGAACTACCGAGCTGTCGCTTACCCATTAGATGAGATAAAAACACTTCAGTGCTCTCAGATTCTGGTCTAGGCATGGCACTTAATGAATGCTCTTGTCATTTTTCACTTTGCTGCTGGTAATTTGGCTGTCTTAGCATGCAGGTGGCTTGCTACAAGTGGGCAACTAAAAGCCTTTCAGATCTCCTGACCCTGTCACATCCAGCTCCCAAATCTTAGAAACTGAATCCAGTGTCTGAAGCCCCATAATCACATCAAAGAATGTGCAAAAACACCCCCATGTATTACACGGCCTCAAATCAGAGGGAAGTAAACCACACAGGCACGGCAGTGAGCACACTTGCCATGAGGCTCGTGGTGCTCCCTGGATTTATTTTGACATTATACATCAATCTTAGACTGAGCAACAAAGAGGGAGTATGAAAGGAAAAGACACATCTCGGGCAAGAAAATTAAAGAAAATTAGTGGCAACATCGATCAGCCAGGTCAGCACTGTCAGCAGAGCAGAAAACAGCCAGCAGAGATGGGCAACGCCAGCTCTCTTTAAAACCAACATGAACTTAAACCCAGCCCTTGTGTCTTTATTTTACGCTCCCTGGAACAGGTACAGCTGGCGTGGCTCTATTCTGTAGTATTGACAGATTTATAGTCAAAGGCTTGTCATTTCTCATTTGATCTCCTCCAGCTTCCCTGCCTGGTGTGTATTCTCCAAAGATGTTCAGAACACTAGTAACAGGGGCTTTACAATTGCACTAAGTGCCTTTTTACGGCTGCTTCAAGGCTGTTCAGAAATTTTTCTTGGTATTACCATTATCAGTGCTTTTCTGTTCTTTTCCAAAATTGTTCAATTTCACAGTTAGGCAGAATCAGAAAGCAAGCAGGTATTTTAGGCTGACAAGACTGAAAATTCTTCTGCCATCTCCCCATGTAAGTTACCGTAACAGCTTTTGTCTTCCAGAAATCCAGCCAGTTCTCTGATTTCAATTTAAGGGTCACATTTTATTCCAAGATACTTGTAAACAAATACTACCGAGGTAGAGGAATGAGGTGAGAGCTAAGGGAAAGAATTTGGTGCGTACAACTTTTTAATTAAAAAGAAATTAACCACAAAGTCTAATCTCAACAGAAATGTAACTTATTTTGAAACTCCATTAAAAAAAAGAGAAAACAACAAAACAAACACATTAACTTGAAATATGCTGGTCAGATGTTTCATTCTCCTAAATACAGCAAAACTGAGTCCACCGACAAAGGTGAAAGGGATCTATTGCCCTTGCTCAGCAGAGCAAGAAAGTAAACAATAAGCAAAATGAATAAGCAGTCAGATGTTAAGTTCTTGCAGTGTTAGAAAATGCAAAATGTGACTGGTGCCAGTAAAAGGGTTTAACCCTTCTTCCCTTTCACACTGACAACTGCCCAGACAACAGAAGGTGATCTGTGCCCATTCTTAGATCAGCAGGGAAAAAACCTGCTCCCAGGCTGTGTCCCACTCAGATGGCTGGCTCTTTGGGACAGAGGATGGGTGACACATCAGGCTTGTGGCATCCCATGCAGTCTAACCCCATCTTCTATGAAGCTCTGCAGCCTTTTGGCATCTCATCCTCCAGAAGGGGAAAGCTTGAGAACTCCCCTGCCTGGTCCCTCCTTTCAAAGGCACAAGGAAAAGATTTAACCTCTCCCTTGTTCCAGCATATGTGAATTTACTTCAGAGCCTCCGACAAGCTTTATATAAGCTTATTTGCTGACTTAGCCTTTTTAATGCTGGGATACTGGGAAACTTTACTGTACCAGGCAGGGGCGGGCACCCACTCTATTCTTGCATATCCCAGGAACACAGCCATTCTCCGGGCAAAAGGCACACTTTCTGCTCTCATCCAAAATCCTGCTGGGCAAGATGTATAATTAACTCTTCAAGAGGAGTGACCTGGAGCAATTAATGCCTTCCAGGGTATGCTGTAATTGGAATGTAACAGAGTCTGCTCTATTTGGTGCCTAGGTGCAAAGTTATCTGTATCACTCTGAGCCTTTCCTCACCTCTCTGCATGCCTTTAGGGTAAGGGCATGCTGACCACCTGGAACATGGTGCTGTTACCAGCCCTGCTTGTTTCCCACCCCCGGCTGTAAAGCACAGTAGAAGAGCAAGCACAAGTCGTGCTTTACTTTTCCATTTTTCTCATGCCCCTGCTGCTCTCATCCCCAAAGCTTTACATCTCTCTCCTCACTAAAGCAGAGGTGATTGCTGCATTAACAGCTGTGCCATTCTCCTGCAGGAGGCTCTGACAGCAAACCTCAGCAGACTCCTAGGGGGCAGAGGAAAACACAGCTTATATCGAATTTGATTAAGGGGCCAGAATAACCTTGAACAGAGCCACCTGGAGCAAGGAAGCAGAGAGCTATCCGACTGAAAGCCCTCTCAGCCTCCCTCATAGCCCAGAGGACAGGGCTCCTCACTAGAGGAATGGCAACCCAGGTGCATTGGTCTGTTGGAGCAAGTGTGCAGAAGGATGGTGACAGCCTTCTACTTGAAGGAGGGGTGACTACTTGAGCTCCCAGCCAGAAAGGAGAAAGCACTACATCTTTCCTGGATTATTCTTGTCATTTAAGATGGGCTTCTGTACAGCACAGCTTGGAGAACCTCCTTATCTCTGTGTCAAGCTCATCAACTCAGATGCTAAGCAGAGACCAAATGCCCTTCTGGAAGGGTTGGAAGCTCTACAGAAATCCAGAAAAGTAGATTGCATGAAGGCAGGCAAACTCAGACCTGAAGCTTTTTCCTGGGGCAGAAGGATAAGCAGGCTAAAGCCCAGTAGAGCCAGGAGATTTGGCCTTACCTCTGCCTGTTTTAGAGACATGACCTGAGCCCAAATAATTGCCCGCCAAGCCCTTGTAATGCAGGGTTTGAGGAACACACACCAGGGAGTTGAGCACAATAACAGCCAGCAGGATAGGGCTCCCTAGTATCCAAGAAGGATGAGCAGAGCAGCTCAGGGATAGCGGCCAGATTCTACCAGAAATCTAGATCCTAAGAGAAGCTCGTGGTGGTGAAGCCAATCCAACATCAAACCAGGTAGTCAGTCCATAGGTCAGAGTGAAGGCCTACTGATAGTAACCAAGGTCAGACACCATCCAGTGACCAACTGGCAGCTGCATATCAGTAGAAATGGACCAAGATCAGGAAGGCTGGTCCACAGATCACAGCCCAAAGCAATGAGGACTGCAACCAGCCACAATGAACCAGAAACCAGCACTCCCAACTCACAGCACAAGCACTGAGGGCCCCAGGCTGAGCTTAAATAGAGCATCTGGCCAGGGAGTGGGTGGAGGTCCCAGGAGAGCCTGTTTAGGGAAATTAAGGCCTGTTAGTACCCTCCAGGGCCCTGACAGCGTAAGTTTCTCTCCTTGCACAGTGACTTGACAAACTGGAGGGGGGGAGGAGGAGAGTGTTGTCTGTCTCTCAATGAGCAAAGTATCTTCACTAGGAAGAACCCAGAGCAGTTTTTACCTTTCCTTACTAAACTGAAAAGCCCAATGTTATCTTCAGAGTAACTCCTAGTTCTTTAACAGCTACCTAACCTGGGATGTGGGTATCTTCAGAGCAGAGGGAGCAGCCTGTATCTGAGGATGGCCTAGTGTCTGTTGGCTCTAAGGGGAGCCATGCCCTGGCTTATGGGGACTACTGGCATTCCCACATATGTGTTTCCATATGGTTTGATGGGATTGAAGCTCCTTGGCATCTTTTACACAGGATGGTTACTTTCAGATCTCCCTGAGCACTAGATAACCCAGAGAAGAAACTTGGTACCTCCCCTGGGCACTCTCCACAGCTTCACCTCACCTCTACTGGGAAGTGACTTGCAAGATGAGCAAAAAAGGGCATGACCACTTCCAAAGAGCTTTTGCTCTGAAGATGCAGCACTCTGCAGCCCCTTGAGGCTCCTCACAGACCTTTAGTTGTGGCCGAGGAGCATGCTGGATGGCTGGAGTCGTTGGCAGACCAGTGCTCTGTGATAATGGAGACATTAAATCAGTCATGGCAGCAAGAACTGCATAATAGATGCAAAATACAGCAGAAGCCTGATCCAATTTTGGCTCTGCCTTGTTAAGTGGAAAAGTATTCTAGGAGATGGAAAAATACTAGGAAGTTCGGAGTGCATCCTTCCTGCAGCATGGCATGAGGGGTAGCTGCCTCCGCTGCCTTACCTGTATCTATAGATCGACATTTGTAAAGATATTCCCATACTGTCCTCTCAGCTCAGCTATTGCATGCTGGAATTTGGGTATTCAGCTCCGTTGAGATCGACAAGGGCAAAGCCATAAGCACCTGAAATGGCCCTCCTGGTTGGACGGCAGCTGGTTGGCCTCCTTTGAGATGGGAAGCTGATGCTGTCCAGCACAACTGCTGCATCTTGAGCACAGTTACACTGGGAAAGTTCTTTACAACCCGTTTCCAGACAGCTCTTTAGCAAGCACAGAGGAGACAGACAGCAGGGGTTCCAGCCAAGGTCTGGCATGATAGAAAGTGAAATGCTGCTGGTCCTGAAATGCTGTATATGTTAATTTTTCCAATTGGCTTTGGCATTAATTTGAGGGGGATAAAAACTGTATTACTGGAGGTAGAATATCCCCTTCTCAAGGGGCATCTGCAATTTGACAAGCAGCCTCAGAAGCAGCTGTTAGCACACGGGATACAACCCAGGACTTGCTGATGTAGCGTGTTGGTTTATGATCATGATAAAAGCAGATGCTATCAAGACTCTAAACCCCATCAACAGGTGGAAAAGCTTGCAGGATGGGGAGGGGGCTTGTCTCCCCTTTTCTCCCAGATCACATTCCCCTCACACGTTAGCTGGTTATCTGTGGGTCGTGTACCCCCAGCAGGCATGTACGCACGGCTTGCGTGTGTGTGTGTACGCTCCGTGCTGGGCTAAGGTCAAACAGCTTTTTACAAGCTGCAGAGAGCTGTGCTGTTCTCTCAGGAGTGGGCACACAGCATGTTCCAATTAAACTGGATCTGGCCCTTCATGCCCTTTTCAAATCAAGATGCTCTTCCAAGCCAGTCTCACCCAGCATTTGCTAACAACCACAATCACGAGGTGGGAATGGCCACTGGAAGGGACAGGGCCTGGCTTCACAAAGCCTATCTGCTTTACAAGGAACACCCTCATCATCTTCCATCTGAGCCCAGGTGCAGCCTGTTCTGGACAAACCTCACCTCCCCAAGCCTCTGTGCTTTTGCCCCAGATCGTCAGAGGCACTGTGCAAGGTTTGAATCACAGGAGTGGGAAGCCAAACGCTCAAGCTTGGCTAAACTCAGGGTTGTCAGGGAAGCAACTCCTCATTTCATGAGAGCGCGGCTTGGCTTGCCTGTCCCCGGAGCCCTGCAGTAAAACCCCTGCTACCTTCAGCTGGAACATGCCCCCTGGCAAGGCAGCACCTGTTCAAAGCAGCATCTGTTTTCACCCCTGCCTGCACCCCTGTCCAGACCAGACACCTGATGCTGTCAACAGCCAAGGCTTGCTCCAGGGAACCTGAAAAGCTCAGTGGCCGTGAGAGGAGGAACATGCCTTCAGACTAGCATTAACACTCCACTGAGCGGCTGATGCCAGCATTAGCAAGGGCGCAGCTGCAAGAATTCATTGCTCTGCTGGATGCTGGCACGGCAGGGTGGGAGGGCATAGCTGCCTTTGTAGAGAGGATTTGGGAGGAGGCGGAGTGAGCAAAGCAACAAAGAAGTGACTCCAACAGCAGCACCCCTCTGTTGCCACCGCTCACACTGTGTGCCAAGTGAGGTGGGACCAGAGCATGGGAGGCAGGAGCAAGTTGTAGGACAACACTCAAGGGTGACTGTCAACAGCCCTGCCCAGCAGCAGGGCAAGGAGCGGGGAACATCAGGAGCCCTGCTCTATTCCTGTGCATTCTCTCCTGGTTTGCAGTGACCAGCTTGGCTGGGTATTTAATTCTGTGTAGGTCACTACAGGCGTAGCAGAGGCTTCACAAGGTTGCAAGTGTTGAGGAAACATTTTGTACTTCTCCAGCACAAAGCAAAACCTCTTTCTCCTCCCACACCCAGTATTCACCCCACAACACACAAGTTGTTCGCTTGCAAAGCTTGCTGTGTCCCTTGTTACTGCTAGTTTTGCTACCTCAGGGCCAACACTTTCCCTGGCAGGGTACGTGGGTTCCCACAGAGCTCTGCACAGCTTGCTCTCCCCAGGGATGGCTTCTGCCCGCGGCCTCTGGCATGAGGAGGTGAGGCTGTGCCCAGCCCTGAAGAACCACGCTGAGCCTCACTGTGCCGTTCCAGGCACACGGCAGCTCTGCCATCCCCAGCGCACAGCTGACCTGGGCACACACTCAGGGGGCAAAGGGCTGGCTCAGACTGGGAAGGCGTGCCAGGAAAGTGTCTCTAGGGGCTGCCGGCAGAAAGCCCTGGTAGACAAGAGACACAGTGGGAAAGGAAAAAAACAGCCAAAACAGTTAAACAAATACACAGGAGGGAACTGGCAGACAGAAAAGGCAACACGCGGAGCCAGTTTCAGGCTGAGAGTCATGTGCTAAGCCCCCAGCAGGGCTCAAGCACTGCGAGCCCCGGAGCAACAACCAGCCTAAGAGGGGACACACACACGTGTGTCACCATGACAAACCCCAACGTGTCCACAGCCAGGGACTTGTCTGCTTGGCCAGCACAGAACTGCAGCAGCCAGCTTACAAATTCTGGAGATGCCTTGCAGCCCCGTAAGTCGAGCCAGACAAAGCACATTCACCAGACCTCAGCAGCGTCTTGGAGAGGGTTTACGGCTTCTCCCAGACTGGAATCCAAGTGGCAGCCAAGACAGGAGATCAAGGCTGTCTAACTCAAGAGCAGGAAAGGAGGTGGGAGATATGTCCTGGAATCAGAAAATCTCAGGGTGTTACAAACATTTACAGGAGACAGTCCCACAGAGGGATCAGTGCTCCAATAAGCTGGCAAGACAAGGAAGGAGCCACTGCAGGAGGGCCTTGGTGGGAAAGGCAGTGTTCATGTCACTGTCCTGTAAACAACCATGTCCTGCTGTCTGTCCACAGCAAAGATGTGCAGTAGCTGAGAGACCAGCACTGGCAGTTCCAACTAACTTGAAGGGCAAGCACAGGATGTGTTTGTACCCAAACCCCACCTCAAAAACCACTGAGCAGCTGGTCCAGCACCCAGGTTGCTCACTTACAGCTGCAGGACTTCTCAAAAACAGAAGGAATCACAAAACTATTGGAAAACAAATGTATTTAAAATGCACAGAATAAGAAAATTGCATGTGAACACTGAGCCCATCCTGTCCTCCCTGAGCATCTCCAGCTCAGGGCTCCTCTGTTGCTGCTTACTTCACCCTCAACAAATGGGTGTGAGACAGCATTCCATTTAGGCGCCAGCACTTCAATCCAGCTGCAGAGAGATAACACGCAGTAAGGCAGAGGAAGCCCCTTCCCTGAAGCTTCTGGACACTGTCCTAGCAGGTACTGAAGGAGCTTTCGCTGCCCACATCACCACTAATATTATAAACAGTTATGTTTTATTTCAGTTCTCATCTTCCTCTGCTCCCCTCCCCACCTTGCAGAAACCAAGCACAAGGTCAACCCATGTGGGCACCTGGGGAAATGTCGTCAGGCACAATGGCCTAGGGCTGAGAGGCTGGCTGGTTTGTGGAGAGTTGAAAGCAGTCTCAATTATCACCCAGCAGGCTGCACAGTCGCCAGAGAGGAGAAAAGAGAATCCCTGAGGGTGCTTGCAACCCAAGGGGTGCGGATAAGGCAGAAAAATGCTTTTTGGATGCTCCCACTTGGTCTCTCTCCAGCAGATGAACCCATAACGACTAGCGACAAACAACAGCAAACATGCCATCTACACGGCCAGCAATTCTCTCCCTGTTGTGCTTAGCTACAAGGCAAAACAGTGAACAAAGTTGCTAAACAGACGTGGTTGGGAATTTAACTACTTAACTCTGTTCTATTTACAAGATCTTCAGCAGCTCAGCACTCCCTTAATCCATAAGGCACAGAGCAAGCAAGAGAATGTGCATCTAAGTCCTGTTGGATTGTGATCTCTAAATCGTTCCTGGGAGGGCTGCACGATGGAGGTTTCATCTCCCAGGAGCATGTGGTGAACTCTGTTTCCAGCCTCAGAACTGCTGGACAATCAGCTTCCGCTTCACATCCCGGCTGAACCTGTTCATCTTGAACATGTCGCTGTCGTAGAAGGCAGAGAGATTGTGGATGTTGATCTGCCGAGCCTGGGAGGAGGAGGAGAGGTAAATGTCAAATTTAAAAAGATAGTAAGAACCATGTGGTTTTCCACAGCAGAGGCTGCATAAAATTTGACAGTCAGCAATCCCTGCTCTGCTCAGCAGGAACCAGAACTGCAGGAGCAGGAGAGGCTGCAGGTCAAGAAGAAAGGAGCATCGACAGAGCTGAGCTGAGCAAAGAGAGGATGCTGGCTCAGCAGCTGTCTGCTCTCAGCACGTCCTTTACTTCCACTAGAGCTAGAATGCAACTACTATCCAAAATCCCTTAATATCTCACCCAGTGGGGAACAGTTTTGCAGTAGACATTTTGGCAAGCACCAAACTGGTGGTTCTGAAAGTAGTTACTCTACACGTCTAATGCAAGGGGCAGAAAAGCAGCAACGCAGGTATCAAATACTGCTTTCGTGCCAAGCAAGGTAAATACTTTGCACAGGCAGAGGCAGGAGCACAACCCCTGGACCAGGATGAGGATGCATTAAAGGAGGAGAGTGAGCCTTGGGAGGGATTGGAGAAGTTCATACAAACAGATATTTTTCTGCTCACTCCTTCTTCAAATGCAGGTGCCAGGAAACTTAAGTGTTCATTTACCTGCAAAGCACCAGTCATGATACACGATTTACCACTCCCACCTCTAAGCTTTATGGGGGTGCATGAGAGCTGCGGGGGAAGAATTTGGCACTCCCGGACGGGAGAGGAGCAGACATAGATGAGACAGCCCTGATTCTGAGTTAAATTAACACCATTTTTTTCTGTTACCATAACTCAGGAAGGGAAGTTAGAAGTCTGAGAGCACCTCTGGTTCTGAAGCTACAGAGAGAAAGCCACCCTGAAGAAGGCCTGTAATAATAAGTCCATACCTTATCCACCAGGTCCTTCTCTGCAACTTCTATGGTATCTTGCTGGGCCCCATAGCGGTTTCTCTGGTACATCACCTGCTCTGCAACCAGCTGCTTCAGGATGAACAGCAGCAGCTCATTGTTATCTCGCTTGAATGAAAGGTAGCGGGAGAATGTCTGGACAGGAAGATGAGAAAAACCAAGGTGGTCAGGAACAGTGTGGTGCATTGCAGGTCTCCCCTGCCCAACAACAACTGACCCCCTCCTCCCTTGGAGCACAAGGGGAACCAAATGACACCATTGTCACCTGCACCCTTAGTGTCTCTTAAGGGACTTCAGCCTTGCTGAGCCGCCACCTGCACATGCAGTTTAAACACAGCCTTGTGACAGCCAGACACTCCTCTGTCAGCTGCTCTTACACCTATTAAACATCTCTGGAGGGGCCCCAGATCTCTTGGGAGCTGGCAGTGTGCTGCTGTGGAGGGGTGCTGCCTGTGGAGATCTGGTGCTGGGGAAGGTGTAGAGCAGTCTCCCTTAGCCCAGAGTGTCCAGTGCCACCTCAGCAGACTTGGCTGGTTGTTTGCAGCTAGAGAGGCCACGAGTCATCCAGACAGAGGGCAGACACTCAGAACGGATAAATGCCAGGCTGCGGCCAGCCAAGAGCCATTCAGAGCCAGCCCCTGCCACTCAGAAAAAAGGGCAGACTGTGCACTAAACCCCAGTGAGTGCTGCCCTGTGGTTAACTGCTCCCTGAGCAGCCCTAGAAAAAAGAAATGTGAAGAAACTAAACTGCCTGCTCGGGCTCGATCACCTGGCAGCAGCAGCAGAGCAAGTCCTGTGCCAAAACAGCAGGGAAGGGATCAAAAAAAAAGAAGTGAGATGCAGTAGCGCTTTCCATACAGAGGCCCAGGACACGCTCCCTTCTCAGCCCCAACAAAAACACTGCTCCACCACAGACTAACAAAGGGTAGTCCCGTTGCAGTGCTCTCAGACTCACAGCGCTCCATTTACAGGTTCTCATTGCCTGACGTTGCAGGACAGAGCCCTGCAGGGCACCAAAGTCTCTGCCCAAGGTCGGGGCAGTGCAAGGAAGCCGTAGCCAAACCCACAGGTCTGGGGTGCAGCCACAGCCCTCGGCTCAGCTGGTGCCCACCTTGCGCATGCTCCGCATCACACTGAACTTCTGCGTGTCAATGAAGCTCTCCAGCATCACCCGGATGGCCATGTTGACATCATCTTCCACCACATAGTCCCGCAGGTGCATGCGGGCGTGAGCCTCAGCCATCCGGATCATGGACTCAATGTGACGCACCGTGATGGGGATGCTGCCGGTTGCCTAAGGGGGAGAGAAGGAGGCAACTCACCACTGAAGGAAAAAAGACATGGGGCAAGACAGGTAGTTTCTGGCCTAGGACCTACTTCACTCTGCAGGGAGCTGCCTCTGGACCTGTGAGGAATGTCTCAGGTTAAGGAGGCTCTGCCACCTGCTGACACGTTCTGCAGACGGCATGATCTCCCCTCTTCAACACGTCAGTTCAGCAGGGTGCAAGGGGATGCTACATAGGGTCCCTCTTGCCATCATTTACTGCCCTTCCATGAACAGCCAAGCTATTTCCTCCAGAAACTTTTAGGAGTTCAAGAAACCAAAAGGTAAATAAACCAGAAAAGGTATAGTTTTTCCAAGCTCCAAAAAAACTCCCTCTGACCTCAACAATTTCCTCTTCCCCTTGGAGAGCACAAAACGAGCCTGAGAAATCCCATGGACAAAAGAGAAGAGCATTTCTATACAGAACAGCTCCCTGTAATGTACCAGGAGCATAAGGGGCTGAGCGAATGCAAACATCTGTGGGCCTGCCAGACTGAGTGACAATAAGAGGATTTTGTCATGACAGGTGCATGTGTCCAGTCCATTGGACCACAGATCACAAACAGGCAAAACTCTGCATTTAGATCGAGAATCATCTGTTCAGCAGACACTGCAGGATCTGCCTGTCTCTCACCAAACTGTGACACAGACTTTTGTGACAGGAATGGCAAGAACGTGTCAACATATGCTGGAGCAGTCTCAGGCTGATTTGCAATCTAGATGCAGGATTCTTCCCCTCTTTCCTCAGTATTCTCACCATAGACTCTTTCCTGAGGTCACTGTACATCCGGGCCACCTTGTCCTGGTCCATCTGGTTGAGTTTAGGGTGGACTTTATCTTTGGCATAGATGATATATTTCCTCAGGATCTCCTGGGGAATGGGTTCAACCCCGTATGTGTTGGGAAGAATGACCTCACTGGCGTCCCCATTCACTGCCTCCTTGCTACCTGGATGGTGCTTGACATGGCTGCCAACAACAAACCGGGCAAGCATTTCATCCTACAAGAGAGCAGTAGAACAGACACTGAAGACACTCAGTGGACACCAAAACTCAGTGGGCAACTGCAGCTGACCGTCCCAACAGCAGCATTGTAAGCCCAGCACAACCTCAGATCACAGCAATACTCGTACCTGCACAGGGTCCACCGTGTCTCTCACCACACACAGGATATCGAATCGAGAGATGATGGGCTCTGTCAGATCTACATTCTCCGAGAAAGTCAGTGATGGGTCATACCGCCCACCTAGACCACGGAGACAAACCTCAAAGTCAGATACAGGCTCCAATCATAGACCTCCTGCACAGAGACTTTACTACTCGCTTGATGTGGAGAAACCACGCAGGAGGATGGGAAGTTGTGCCACAGTTATCATGACAGCAAGATTCATGCTGGTGGCCTGAGATGGTCCTGGGTCTCTCAGCACTTACCTATGGGATTAGCAGCAGCAATAACAGTGCAACGGGCTTGCAAAGATGTGACAATGCCTGCTTTGGAGATGGAAATGCTTTGCTGCTCCATGGCTTCATGGATGCTGGTCCTATCTTGGTCATTCATCTATGAGAAAGCAAGAATGACCTAAAGTGAATTTACGTCTATACCCATCACCCAACACACCAAGAGGAATCAGCTCCTGATGCCTTTTTTACCGAAAAAGCAGTAAACTGCACTATGGACCAGCAGGAGCCCAAGCAAACTGCAGGAGTCTCAGCCAGGAGATGGCACGATGAGTTATAGCATCACCTCATCAGAGGTTACAGCTGGTCCCTCCAGAGCTATTTCTTCCCACAGGGATGAAGCTAGGCCTCACCTTGTCAAATTCATCAATCAGGCAGACACCTCTGTCAGCCAGCACCAGGGCTCCCGCCTCCAAAGTCCACTCCTTGCTGACTGGGTGCCTCTGGACATAGGCTGTGAGACCTACAGCAGATGCACCCTGGCCAGTGGTGAAGATTGCTCTGCTAGATGTCTTCTCTATATATTTAAGAAACTGTGATTTTGCAGTACCAGGGTCTCCACACAGAAGCACGTTGATGTCACCACGGACTTTGTGTTTGCCACCTACAATAGTAATGGGAGAGATGTGTTGGCAGCTGAGTCCATGGCTTGACAGCAACCCTGCCCTGGACACCACAAAGCTGAAGGGAAGGCAGAGAGTTGGCAGGGAAACGCTTTACAGGAAAGTTGAGGGAAAAAGAAGTTCAGCTTTGGAGGTAGTCACATGTGTAAAACAGCATTTCCAACCCTGCAAAACAGATCCTTCTAAAAATGGATGGTAACAAATGAAGACACCAAAGGTCAAACCTCTGAAGCGGCATCAAACATGACCTCCTTGAAGAGGAGGGATAAAAACTTGTCCAGGTTTGCAGCCAGAGATGTTTTCAGTCTTAGTGTTTCTACTGTCACACCAGAGTTTTCAGCATGATAAAAGCAGCCACTTCCATCACAGATCCCTCAGACTGTTACCTCATCTGTCACCAAGCCAGACAGACAACTCTAACTACTCTCGCTGCAACAGCACAGACAAACCCAGATCCATTTGCCTTCAGCGAAGCGAAGCACCAAAGTGACACCCACCTGGGTTTTTAGGCTCTCCACCGAAGAGAGCTAAAGCCAAGCCCCTCTTGATATCTTCATGCCCATAAATAGATGGGGCAATGCTGGCAAAAATCTGAAAGGAAAAGCAGAGGAGTTGTCCAGGGAATATAATTTCCCAGTCTGGGCAGATTTGGCACGACAGTCACCAAGCGGCTGTATCTATGCTTAACCCTACAGTACTGCTGTCACTGAAGAGTCTTTTGTCTCCCAAGGTGATGGGGTTTTTTCAAAGGTAACTACCCACACGGAGTCCCCTAAAAGGTGCTTCACAAAAACGGTGCTGTGGGGGCACCAGATCGTGCAGTCTGGCACTGGAAGTTACTGTCACTGCCTCCACACTCCTGTTGTACAGAAGGCACACCGCAGCAGTAGTTATCAGCTGCTGCAAAGCTGGAGACCTTGATTTGAGACAACTCACTGCACATGATAGTAGCTGGATGGGCTGTGCCACACCTGAATTGTCACAATGGCCAAATATTATGAACAACCAGGTCATTTTCTCAAGGGTATTCAGATAATAGCCTGATGCTGCAGACTACTGATGTTAAAACAGTCCTAGCAAAACTGAAGCTGCTCCACAGAGCAGTCAATATACAAACAGCATGACCAAGGCAACAAAGTCGCTGTCACAGAGTTCAAATTTGATCCAAGCAAGGCTGAACATGCACCAGTCCAGGAGCTTTGCTCTTTCAAATGCTTGATTCAGGTCTTGGCACACAGAGAGAAGCAAAGCGAAGATCTCCCCCACAGCTTAAACTAAGCAGTAACATCCCCTTATGGAGACTGGAGATGCAAGCATTGGCCCCTCAGAACACTTTTCCCACTTTGCTTTCAAGATATGGGGAGAGAAAACAATGATGAGATATAAGCGGTGTCTGAGTGTCTCTCACTGTCTCTCTACCAGCCCTGTTCTGACGTAGGAGGCTTAGAGAAGGAAGAGAAGAAACAGGAAATCTGATCCACAAAGGTACAACAGAAGTTTCTTTCTTTCCTCCTGTAACTCACTCTCATCAACCGCTGCTTGAGATCTACAGAAGAGCGTTCAGAAGGAACTGGGATTTCTACAAATTCCTTCAACCACTGCTTAGCCAGACAACACCTTTCATCGCTTTCTGATCCAGCTGCCAGGTGACAGCAAGCTATCAATAGAAAAAGAATGGATGTCTGAGGCTGACCCACCTTCTCCCCAATTTGCTCATCCTTGGACAGACCCACAATCACTTTCACGTCTTCATCAGTCAGCTCTCCAACAGCCAGCTTGTTGTCCTTCTTGGCGATATGGTTAGCCAGGATCACAGTGGCAAACACTGGGAACCCGTTGGCAGTGTTCAAGGAGCCATCATAGTTGTTGTGGTAGATCCCTGTTAGCTCCTGGGAACCAGGAGATGGTATGTCAGTGCCTGCACAGCTCAAAACACTTCCCCTCTCCATTTTAAGATGCTAGTCTCAAAAGTAGCTGTCCAAATGCATCTAAGGACAATCCCTCCCTCCCAACAGGTGTTCCCGTAACGTATTTGTCAGACTTTAAAAATGCTCTGTGCTCAGCCCATGCTTGAGTTCAATAATGCACTCACAATCTCATCCCCTGGCTTGCAGCTGTCAACCAGGTCGGCAAGGAGAATGGCATCCTTGGAGCGCGGGAGCCTGCCAGCAGCTACCTTCCCAGGGCTCTCCTGGATTTTGATGCGCTGATAGTTCTGATAGACTGTCTGCAGCAACAAAAGAAAAGTTACCCACCAAGTCCAGCGGGCATCAGCATGGCAGATGCTTTCCAAAGGCACCTCATCAGAGAGGGCCCATTCAAAGATTTATCATACTTTGGTTAGAAAACTATTGGCATAGGAGGATGGAGGTTGTGAGGAGCAATTCCAGGGTGTGACAGACAACAATGGGGACAGGAAACCACTTTGCCACATCTCACCACTGTGTTTCAGCCACCACAGTGTTTGCCCACCCAAATGCTGGACCAGTTCCTAGGAGGAAAATGCTCCACTCGTGATGGCTAAAGACAACAAAGCAAAGAATGAAGGCCAGAAGCTCCACATCCATCATTTTGCTACTGTCCTCTAGTTTCCTTAGCTGGCAGATCACGAAATACTGACCTAACTTGGGAAGGAGGAGAGCTGGACAGCCTGTCTCCATTTCCACAATATGCATAAGTAACCCTACCACAGAGATGACTGTGACAAAAAGATTCAGCCCAAACACTTAGAATGAGGCAAAAAAATGACTTTTAGCTGCTAAACTGGGCAAATCCATGTCAAGAGCTCAAATGGACAAGATCTATCTTCACAGACCACTGGATATAGTGGCAGACCCTGAGCACCAAGCCTGTTCAAAGAGCGGGAGCCAAGGCACTGCACATCTCTTACCTCTTCCATGTTGATTTCAAAGGGGCCAAGAGACTGACACTCTGGGCAGGAACCGGGTTTCACCTCCTGGTTCTGAGACTGGAAAAAGGGTCCCAGGATGAAGCTGCACTTGCTGCAGTTGTATTTGACCATGCTGAGCTGAGGCAGGACCCCTGTGCAACTCGTCACCACTCCACTAGTCCGGATTAACTGGTTCAAGTGCAGTTGCCTGAGGAAAGACAAGAGAGACACTGGATGCCTGCCGGGCACAGAAGGCAGAACACGCTACAGAAATATTCCCTCCACAAGGCACAACTCCCAAAGGCCGAGTAAGGAACAGCCATCAGCAGGTTTTCTCGCAGGGTGCATGTTTCACCTTTAGGGACACTGGAAGTTCATCCTTAATCTGAGTTTTTTTTCCTGTAATAAGTGCAGTCCTCCTGTTGGACTTGTCCATAGCTTTAGCTTGCAGACTAGTTCTGCTGAGCATCCCAAATCCTGCTGCAGGCCCCGCAGCTGCTGCTGGTAATTCTGCTGCTTACCTGAGCGACCGCAACTCTTCCACCAGAGGGAGGTGGGAGATACGGACATGGATCTCCTGAGCAATACGATCATATTTGGGGTACATGGCCAACACCACTTCCTTGGCTGCTTCATCGAAGATCTTAAGCATTTCTGCTGGTGCCTCAGGCAGAAAGTAGGCAAGAACATGTTCCTGGGCTGCCAGGTCCTCGTAGTTCACCACCAGACTCTCTCTATTCTCTTAAGAAAAACACAAGGTGAATTGTATTTTCAACCTGCTCACTCCTCAGAGTCTGCTAAAGACAGCCAGAACAGCCAAGCCTGTATCCTGCTGGCTGCAGTTTGCAGATATCTGCACCTTCCCTGAAAAATGTTTAGAGGTCAATACTTCAAAAATCAGTAGAAAACTCTTATCATTTCTCTGACAAAATCTTTATGAGTACCAAACTTGTCATTGTTCCTTTCCAGTTCAACAAAAATACTTCCCAGGCTGTGTTCCTGAGACTCAAAAGCTTCAGCCCAATGCACAACACTCTCACAGATCTCCAGGAAACAGAAGTTACAGAAGAGACAACTGTACTAAATGGCTGGCAAAAACCCTTCTGTGTCTTAAGCTCCTGGAAAAGAACAGGACAAATGCCTTTTATTTCCTAGCTGTATAACACTGACCCTGATCTACTATTCAAGCTTCTGGAGCTTCTGCTTCAATATAAAGAAGAAATAAGAGCAACTGCAGCTACATAAGCTGTTTCTAGATATAACAATTTCTGGTCTTAAATTTTATCTATGACAACCTTAACGAATCCTTTTTCTGGCAGCACCTAGTCGGAATACAAGGGTGAAACACTGACATGGTTTTCAAAGTCACAAGGTCTATTTGTGTCCCCTTGCAGGATAATCCAGCTTCCAGTGTGAGAAAGTAACGGGCACAGACAGCAAGCAATTGTTGTCTCGTTCAGATCGCAAGCTAGCAGACCACTGTCTGCTGCCCCACATATTCTTTTGCTTGCATTTCTACGATATGAATATTAATGAGTAACAGACGCCAGGGCCTTCTAATTAGTCAGCCAGAATCAGAGATGATAGTAGACATGCTTCCGTTACGCATTTATCTTCATCAGCATCTGAGTTTCTTAAAGTGCTGACTCAGTGTCTGAGACAAACAGGGCAGGCAGAAAAAAATCCACCTATGGACTGGATAATTGCAAGGTACGGTGACCCACATAAAGAGGAGAGACCTTCTAATCACCCAGTGTTACCTTTGCACATATCACTGATCCTCTCCTTGAAGACATTGTGCCCATGGTCATCCACATGGGTCTTCAAGAAGTTCTTGAAGCGGTGGTAGATCTCAAGCCGGGGAGCTGCCATGGAAACCCACTCCCTCACTGAATGCCCTTTCATGTCTTCCAGATTCTCAATGCTCTCAATCATGTCTTCATCTTCCTCTTCCATGCCATCAGCAGCCCGTTCTGCCAGCCGCCTCTTCCTTGAAGGACGTTCTTCATCTTCATCATCACTATCTAACAATTGGGAGAAGAAAAGGTTAAAGAGTTGGGATTCCCACTCTTTGGATTAGTCATGGTTGGATTGCACAGGCTGTGAAAGCAAAGACGTCGGAGTTTGGCGTACAAACCGAAAACCATACCAGACTCAGCCCAAATCCAGTTCCACAACATAGCCAAAGACTTTACAAGGGTGAGTTAAGATTTATATGCAAGAGCATATATTCATGACCATTAACACATTGAGGGAAGAAGACCAAGGAATAGAGTTCCGAGTGCATCAAAGGCTCTCCCACCCACAAATATCTCTGTAGAAACACCAACATTAACAAACTCCATAGCATATACTTGGTAGAATCCTAAACCCTTGATACAGGCCCAGAATCCTGACTTTGTTTCAGCAGTGAAAAAGTAACCAGGAAGAACACACCGATTGAGCTCCTAAGAAGATCAAATCACAGGGATCACATGCTGGGGAGTCCAGATAAATCCACAGCCAGAGACTTCACTGATGGTCCAAATACACTGGAGCTCCAGGAACTTCCCTACTACTCTGAGGGCGAGAGCTCAGCTTTCCCACAAGTCAGCCCCACAGGGGTCAACAGCCCACTCAGTACAGCTCGTCTGCACCTACCGTACAGCAGCCCCCTCCTCATGCGGCCCATGCCCTGCTCCAGCTCACGGTCCCGCTGCCTCATTACTCGCTCCGCAGCTTCCCGCTGGCTGGCAGTCAGCTCCTCCACATCTTCATCATCCAAGGCCAGGCCCTCTGCTTCATAGACGTCCAGCTCGGGGATGGGGCGGTAATCCCTAGCACACACACACAGAGCACTCAATCAGGCCAGGCTCCAGAACACATTTCTCCAGCCCTTCTCTGCCTACTGCTGGATAAGATGTCAGGACAGTTGTTCTGCAGCAAGACTGAATCTGTTAGGCAAGAAGGCACTTCCCAGCAGAAGATGCCCAGCAGTACAAAGGGCTCCAGCAGCATGGTTATGAATGTCAGCATTCACGCCTTTGTACTGTGATGTTCACCAGCTTGCTAGCAGGCCTGGCTGACTAAACCTTAAAATTATACCTGCAGGAGTGAGGAGCTGGGCTGGATGCACATCACACATCCAGGGAGATTCTGGTTTAACCACACTGGATCGTGGTGGCACTCTGCTCCCACTCTGCGATTTGCCCAGTTCTTCCAGAACTCAAGTGACACCACGCACTGACCTTTCTCCCCTGCTCAGCCCCCTCATCCCAGCTACCAGCACGGGAGAGAGACCCCCACCACGACCCCCCCATGTCGCTGGTTGCAGTGATGTCTTGTTAGCAAAGCCCCATCCCCAGACACAATCACCCATCCCGAGAATCACAGAATTTTAATGGTTGGAAGGGACCTCTGAGATCACTGAGTCCAACCATACACACACCAAAAAGCCCACCAAACCCCCACAACAAAAAAAACCTGCTGAACCCCACAAAACAAATCACCCAACTCAACAATCTCAGCCACTAGAGCATACCCTGAAGTGCACATCTTAGACACCTCCAGAGATGGTGACTCCACCACCTCCCTGGGCAGGCTGTTCCAGTGCCTGAGCACCTTCTCAGTGAAGTAATTCTTCTGGATATCTAATCTAAACTTCCTCTGCTGCAACTTCAGACCATTTCCCCTGGTCCTGTCATTATTCACTTGGGAGAAGAAGCCAGCACCTACCTCTCTACAACCTCCTTTCAGGTAGCTATAGAAGGCAATGAGGTCTCCCCTCAGCCTCCTCTTCTCCAAACTAAACATGCCCAGTTCTCTCAGCCTCTCCTCACTTGGTGGCTCTCTTCTGGACACGTTCTAGCACTTTAATGTCCTTCTTGTAGTGAGGGGCCCAGAACTGAACACAGCACTCAAGGTGGAGGTTTCACCAGTGCTCAGTACAGAGAGGCACCATCACTTCCCTGCTCCTGCTGGCCACGCTATTCCTGATCCAAGCCAGGATGCTGCTGACCTTGGCCGCCCTGGGCACGCTGCTGTCTCATGTTAAGCTGGCTGTCCACCAACACCCACCTATTTCCTTACCTTTCCATCCCTTCCCCGATGAGCTCTTCTCCTTCTTCTTCTTCTTCGGGGAGCCCCTCGGTCCCCAGGAGCCCCTCGGACTCATCCTCGAAGGGGGGTAGGTCCCGGCCGGGGCTGGAGGTGAAGGCATCGCCCCGACGGGAGCTTCGCACGGGGCTGGTGGCCACCGCCTGCGACTCAGAGGAGTCCTGCGGGACCGGAGGGACAGGGTGAGGGCTGGGGCGGGGGGGTGGAGGCCGGGGCAGCCCCCCGCCCCGGCACCGGGCGGTGTGGGGAGAGGGGAGGCAGCGCTTCAGGGGCCTCTGCAATAGGGGCGGCAGGCAGAAAGGGGCTATGGGTTAGCAAAATTAAAATAATTAGCCACCCTCGCAAACGATAACGGAAACGTACGGCCGGGGGTGGGAGGGGGGGAACGAACACATCCTCCGAGCCCACCGCATCCGGAACGGGGGGCCCTCCTATCCACCCCCCACCCCGACCCCAGCCCGCTTCTCTTCTGCGGTGCAAAGCCGATTGAAAACTTCCCGCCACGGCATTTCGGGTGTCCCCGGCAAGCGCACCCCATTCTGCCTCCCTCTCCCCTTCCCCCCTGAAACCCCCATCGGATCCCGCGGTGGCAGGGAGGGAGGGGGACCCGGGGTCCGCACCCCACGGGGGTGGCACCCTGACCCGCTCCGCTGCCCAGCCCGGCCCGGCCGCTCACCGCCATCGCCGCCGCTTCTTCCTGCCCAGCCCGATTCCGCGCGAAAAAAGTCACGTGGTCAACAAAAGCGCGCGAAACCTCATGAATAATTAATAGCTCCAGGGGCGGGCCCTCGACCCGCTTCATGAATATGGATGAGGTGGCGGCCGCGGGACACGGCCACCTCCGGGCACGGCTAGAGCGGTGGCAAATTTTGGCAAATATTTGGGCATTTCTCCTTGGCGGGAAAGGTTCCCTCCTGCCAGGAGCTCCAGCCGCGGGAGGGATCCTGCTGAGGATTCCTGTATCCATGTCCTTGTCCTCTTCTGCAGATAAAGCCAAGCCTGGCTTGACCAGGATGGCCTCTGACCCGTGGGAGACCCAAGGCTTGAATCGCCTTTTATTCTGGTTCACATTAAAACTATAAGAGGTGGGAAAGTGGTTCTGGTGTTTGGGTTGGGTTTTTTTTTGGCCTGAAGTCACACATAGAAACAGTAACCAGAAGCTGATCAGAGCCATTCTGGGGAACAGACACATCTGTCTCCACAGCTGTCTTGGCACCACAAGCCATGCTCTTCAGTAGAGGAAAAGAAGAAGAAGCGCGGTAGAAACTGGAAGAAGAATTTAGAGAGACAAAAGAAGCAATGGGCTGATGTTTGACAAGGAGGTGAAACACTTCCATTCCAGGCCGCAGGGTCTTGCATAATATTAAGTGGCCTGGATTTTGGCCATTTGTCTTCTCTGAAGGGTTTCTGAGCACTATAGAGTATCAGGCTATTTCTGCTCTTGGCTGCAGTCAGATATGGGACAGTAACCCTGGAACAGGAGACACCAGAAGCAAAAGTGACTAAAGAGGCAGCTGATAATCATAGACCTGAAATGGGTCTTCCAGGAGCCCGGCAAGATGATTCAGCCTGCTACGAATATAGCACAGCAGGAGCATCACGATATAAATAGGAGAGTGGCTCATCCTTGTCTCTGTGACAGATGACAGGGAGCCAGCTGGTGCTTGGAGGGAAACAGGGACCCTCAGAAATGTCCCCACTTTCAGGCTACTGGAGACCACTGTGGCTTCAAGGAAGGCAGCCCAGGGCCTTTGTAAGGTGGTGCTGTCTGACAAGGCCCAGGTGACACGCTGTGATGAACTGGTCTCACCACAGGGTGCCACTGTCTCTCCAAGAACTGTTCGGCAGGATGGACAGACAGCTTTTCTGGCTGTCCTTCCCACAAGGCCAGGGACCATGTCCATGTTTTCACTGCTCTCTTTGGGTGCCAGCTACAAGGAGTCCAATGCTTGAGCTGGGGTGCTCAGAAGAGCTGAGGTTGGACAGCTAAAGCCATCCCTAAATTCTGGTGGTTGCCATGCACAGGACAGGGCTCTTTCTGCTGTGCTGGGTGCTGGAGAGGATGCACTGGGACAGGTGAGAGGGCTGGGATGCAGACAGGACCCTGGACATCTCGCTGGGGTGGTTGCAGCTGAGCACTGAACTCCTGACTGTATCAAAACACGCCAGTGGGATTTTGCAGACTGGTGGCTTGCAGCACAGGAGGACTCCGGGGGACTGGATTTCCTGTGAACGAGATATTGGTGTATAGCCCAGTTGGTGCAAATTCGTGCCCAACACTAGAAATCAGGAGCTAGGTAGAGCAGCTCTGAAACAAGACAGGCACATCTGGCTTTGTGGTTGCTCAGCATCTGAACAGGAAAGCAGTTTTGGATAAGAAGTAATATCCTGTCCAGTAGACTGATCTAATAAAAGCCAAAAGGGTATTTCAGACAGATAAAATGTCTTAGAATAGTGGAACTTGGTGGTGATATGAGGATGTAATGCTGTCTGGAAATCATGGCTGCATCTTCTGCCTCCGAAACCTGCAAGTCAGGTGAGATTGCCAAAGGACATCAGACCACAGAAGGTATAGCACCAAGTGCCAGCTTTCCTTGGGGCCCTCAAGGTTATACCAAGGGTTGCTAAACATCACCTCTTGTCTTGCTTCAACCTGGCAACACCAGGTGACACACGCAACAAGGACAAACAGAGCGAGCCCTGCCACCTTTATGCACTGGATGACACAGAGCAGCGGTTCTCAGCTGACTTGCAGCGATGTGTGCAGTTAAGGAGACAGGACAGTCCTTGGAGGTGGGAAGAACAGTTATGTTTTTGCACACACCGCGTTTAGGCTGAAAGACAGTGGCTTGCAAATACAAGGGAGACATAAGTGTGGATTCCTCACCTCCTCTGTTCCATGTAAGCAGTGAGGAAGGCAGCGTCACCGTCCTTGTGGTGGGTTACTGTTTTCTTCTGCCCAAGAGACAGCTTTTGGGGCTGGTGTCCCAAAGGGCTGGGCTCTAGCTTCAGAATGGATCAAATGGAGAGAGCAGGTGGATTGGAAAGCAAAGTCTGTCCTTCTGACACAGTTATGAGGGAGGTAACTTGTTCAACTAGTCAGCGCCTGAGGCTACAAGTGAGAAGACATGGATTTTACTCCTGTTACCAAGGCACTTTTTAGGCAGAAGCACTCCACCTCTCTTTAAACACAAGTGTCCCTTGTGTAACTCAGAGGTGCTGGTGCCTGCTGAGCCTTTGAGCTTGGATCTATAAATAGAACTTGCCAAAATATTGCAACATGTCATTAACCTGAACGACAATGCAAGAAGAGACAAGCTAAGGACTGGCTTCTCCAGATGTCATTCCAAACGCATGACATTAGCACAAAAACCTGGTTCACCCCAGTGGAAAATCAGAGGAATAGGGCTGAGGCAGGTAACACAGTCTCAAGGTACGTCTGCTCCATGAGGTTTGCTGCAGTGAAACTGGAAAATTAAGCCGGAGAAGAGGATCAAGCAGACTTAAGTTGAAAAAGATGTATGCGTGAGGTGGCCTGAAACCTGCTGTGTCCCCTGTTTGCGAGAGCAGGGCATGAAACTTGATCGATATATGGATCTTCTGAAGAGGTGTAGACCTTGTACAGCAAACTTGAGCTCAGCAAAAGCCTTGCATTACTGTGGAAGCAATCCCTAGAGCTCGAGGTGAACCACTGGTAGAAAACCATGCCAGAGTTTATCCTCCAGCCCTTGAAATGACTCAGGTAACAAGCACCCCCTTGAAACTCTGATCAGTCAGACAGCTCTTACTGCCAAGAACGATCTGCTAATATTTAGCCAGTTGTTTCCTTTATAAATCTTGGCTCATTTGTCCCAGCTATCCCCTTGTTTGCTATACTGAACTTTTCTTTCCTCTGCCTGGTATTCACACCTCCAAATCCTGCTAATTATGGTATTTCCCTTTAGCTGCTGTTGTCCAAGCTAGGCTAGGTCAGCTTTAAAACTTCCCTTAAAAGCCCAACTCTCCACCTTGTTAATCATTCTCTCCTGCAAGGACTTGATTATCGGATCTAGTCCGTGGAAGAAAATGATTAACTGCCCTGCCTTGCAATCAATAACTCCTGTTCAGAAGCAGCCTGTTTCTCCTCGCCCGGGAGGCCTGTGACTATGGGTGCTGGATGGGAGTGTTGGCTGCTGGCTTGGGTTGGGTGGGCTGGCCTGGAAGCCACCATGGGGCGATAACACTTCACAGGCCGCATCCATCCCCCCCTCCTGCTGGGGTCTGCCTCGGCTGCTCCCCGCGGCCTGTGCTCCATGTCGATGGCAGCTGGGAGAGCGGCGGGGTAGACCTGGCCTCCGCACAGTGGGGCTCAGCACTCGGGGCCCATGTGGGGGTTTCCGTACCTCCCATCCCTCGCAAGGCTCCGGGAGAGGACAGGGCACCTTTAACGCGCGGCGGGCCCGGCCCTGGAGTCCCGCCCCCCTCCCCTTCCCATTGGCTGCCGCTGCTATGTCTTTTGGCCCCTTTGACAGCCCCTCTCCCAGCTTGGTCTCTGATTGGCCAAAACGGCACTTCTCTCGGGGCCCGTCTCTCAATAGCTCCTCTAGACCCTGCCGAAAAGCTACCGGCCCGTCTGCTGTGGCGGCGCGGCGCTGTGCTTGAGCCGCTCTTCAGCCACGCTCCCTGGCTGAGGGGAGCGGNCAACAGGGCCGGCCAGGTCGGGCCCGCGGCGGGTAGGAGCGGGGCCGGCGCTGGGACTGGGGGTTTACGGGGAGGGGTTTATAGGGCGGCGGGTCGGGGTACTTCAGCTCGGGGCAGCGGGGCCTGTCCTGGCGGTTTGGCCCGGCTGTGGCGGGGGCCGCGGCCCACTGAGGTGAGCGGCTCCGGAACGGGCCTGCCGGGCTGTAGCGGCCCCCGGCTGCCCGGTCTGGCGTACGGGCAGGAGAGAAAGCTTCGTGCCTCGCTGCGGGCGTTCGGTACGGCCGGTACCGGCCCAGGGGCTGCCGGTGGCCGGGGCGGACCTCGCTGCTCTCCGGCGCTCTGCCCGGCCCTTCGCCAGCGCTTCAGCCCGTCCCTGGCAGGCAGCTGCGTGCCGCTGTCTGCAGCCCGGGAGCCTCCGGAGCTGCCTCTGCCCAGCCTGAAGGGTGGGAAGTCACTTTAGGTTTTCTCCAGCGCTCTGGTTCCTCCAGCAGCCTTTAAAATCAGCAGTGCTTCCCTGCCAGCCTAGAGTGAAATGACCCTGCGCTGCTGCTTCACTTTCCTTGCTGCTTTCCTGCTTGCTGTCTGTGCACCAGCCTTCAAGAAGGAAAAGAAGAATCTAAAATCCAACAACACAAAACTTAAGATAGTTATTACTGAAAGACATCCCTGATCTGGGAGTCTCTGTCTGAGGGTTTTGCATTATTGATGATCCTTCTGCTTCCGGTATTTTTCCCTGGTTGTTTTTAGCGTTGCAATTCCTTTCTTTCTGAGTTTTGTTCAGAATGAGATGCGAGAATGAAACTTGGAGAAAGGAGAGAAAATGGTTCTTGCTCACTGGTGGAAAATCCATGTCTTGTGAGTTTGTTCTAAGGGTAAAATGCAAAATGCAAGAGTGGGATTTAAAGAGTGATCTTAAAAAGGAAGAGGAGACAAAGGCACTCTTTCCTTTTTCCCTTTTTAAGCATCTAAGTTTATTGAATTAACAATCCTATTTAAGCAGGAATCTGGTCGGTGTAGTTTTCTCTTGCACAAATACAGTGTTTTAAGGAGAACTCTTAACCCTAGTATGATCTGTACTTGCAAGATTTTCCCCAGCACGGTCCCACCAGCCTGAGAGTCCTGCAGAGGTTCTTGCTCTGAGCGCGGCTTGGGAGGTCAGCGCCTGGAGAGGGGGACAGACCTCAGCCAAGTCAGGCTGACTTCAGCTGTGGTGTAGAAAACCGCTTTGTTTTGTGTTCAGGTGTATGCTGAGTAGAGTTGCTGCTAGAAGAAAAAGGTGGACGAGGACTGTGGCGCTGGTTTCCTTTTATGTGGTTTTGGGGTGATTTTACCCCCATTGCGTGGGTTGGGCTGGCTGAAGTGAACATCCCGGTGGAGGCAGGGTGTGGTGAGTGATCTCTTGGATATGCTCAGCTGACTGGATTTATTTTGGACTAGCCAGGGCAAGGGTTTGGACAGTGTGCTGTAAGGAGCAGTGTTGCTGGGGATGACAAAGTCTAGCTGGATCCTTGCCATCAGTTTCTGGTCCTGTTGTGGAATTTTTGCTTGTGACTTTGACAGGAGCAGGACATTTCTCCCCATCCTTGCTATAGGGCTTAGATACTAGAAAAGCATGGGCATCGTGCTGTCTGCCTGATGGCTTTGGCTGTCCTTTCTTATCATGTTGGATGTTCTGTTGCTCTGCTTTTGTGTATACTCCCATCATGGGAAGAAGAATAGGATACTAATACCAGGCCGTAGCAAGCAACCTGGCGAAGACGGAAGCCTGATTCTGCTTTGCCCTTTGAAACCTCGTGACTGGAGCTTTGTTATGTGTGGCCGACTCCTCTCCTTATCGGCAGCTTGCTGCTCTTGTGTGATAGTGGTGGCTTCTAGGGAAAAAGAATGGAGCCTGTTCACTCTTGTCATAAGGAAGGTGTTTTTCCTGTGTAGTTCTCTTGCAACTTTTTGTTTGAGCTCTTTTTTTTTGTTTGAGGCAGATTGAATTTCTTGTCCCAGAAGAGGTATTAGGAGGTTGTGATGGTTTGCTTTTGATGTTAATTCTGCCCATCCTTTGAGATTTTTCTCTACCCTTTCCCAGCATTTTTAAAAAAGAGGTAGAATTTTTTTCCTGTGCAGGCAAATGTGAACGTACTTATTCTTGCTGCTGCTGACATGCACTGGTGTTCCAGAGGAAGAGAACGAAGTGAAATAATTAACAGAAAAATCATTCTTGGTGGTGTTGACTCAGAGAAGCTAGAGGGAAGAGAGATACGTCTGGAATATGAAGGTTGTTTGCTGGAACCTTTACTGGAACTAGGGTTTTTTGGCACAGATTTTGCCATCTCAGAAAAAAGTTGGGCTTTCCAGGTCTGCATGTGTTTATTTAACGTGACATCTCTTGCGTAGCACAGCACACGGCAGCCGCAAAGGGAAGATCCCAGCTCAGTGAGTGTCTGTCAGCACTGATGAATCAAAGGGAGGGTTTGTTAGCTGAGGCCGGGATGACCCCCTTACCCCTCAGAAGACCTGGGAGGAGTTTCAGCCTCTGAAGAGAAAGAAGAGTTTGGGGCTGACAGTCTCGAGCAGTTTGTGGGGAAGGTGCTACTGAACTCAAGAGCTCAACAGACGACACAGGGCTGTGCTGATTCTCTCTGACTTGTGAGTCACTCAGAACCTCTCAGGGAAAATACCTTCTGAGTCCTGTCATGGATGCTGTCAGATTTTGCCATGCCAGCCAGGGCTAAAGTCAGGCTTTTTTTTTGAGATGAATCCTGGAGTGTGACCTTAGCACACAGACCGCTGGGGCACTGTCTCTGGCAATGTGCATCTTTAAAATGCCAGATTATAGAGATCTGTTGTTTTTTTTAATCGGTGTGTCATCCGTGACGGTTTCTTTGGCTTTTTTCAGGAGAGATGGTGGGACTTTGGTGTTTGCATTCAGCTTGTAGCTAGTCAAGTGCCTTAAGGCGAGGGTTGCTGTTTTGGGGTGGGAAGAGATGTTTGCAGGAGGTGATACATTGAATCAGGAGCAGGCTTAGTAAGGTAAATCAGGTCAAAACTCCAGGATATACTAAATACTGCTCGGAAGGACTGTGTGCCATAGTCTACTTAAGCTTCCAAGGTGATTGTGGAACCAGCAGAGGGATAAAGTGCTGCTGCTGCTGTTTCTACCAAACCCATGGGCACAGGCATGAAGAGTGTGGAGTTTTATGGATGGCGAAGCAGAGTTTCCCTTTAATTTCTGGAGGGACACTTAATATTACAGCAGCATAGGGCCTGGGGGATGGACAGATGGCAGAAAAGACGTGTTTTCTCTGGGAAGGCAGCCCAAAAAAGTTTCACTGGGGCAGGGGGGAAGTTCTGTCTTGTCATCTTTCTGAGGGGCAGGAGAGGTGTAAGGTAGGGCAAGCAAAAGAACTTAGTGCCATGACTTTTCTGATTGTGACTGTAGTGCTCTGCTGCCTGAGAGTGTGACCTTAGGAAACCTGTCAGGTAGGGCTGTGTTTGGTTCTGGGTTTCTGAGCTCCTGATGTCAATGCTGATCTGTGCCTGAGAAGTGCAATGCAACTGACACTGGATGTAAAGAAGTTGGAGAACTTTACACTAACAGGGTTTTAGAAGGGTACTGTCTTTTCACAGCCTTACTGTTCTGCTTAAAGTCAAACCAGTTCTGGTGTCTTGCAGAGGGCTGAAAGAAAAATGCTGAATCTTGGCTTTTGCCAGTGTTGGTTTTGGAAGATAAAGTCTGTATAGTCCCTTTAGGTAAAAGTATGTGAGGTTCCCCCTGCTCTCAGACAGTGGGGTTGGTAACGGGTTTTAGGTAGGGGACTTAATTTTTAGTTTGCAATAGTTCAAATCGTTGAGTATAACATCTTAATCTTGGGAGCTAGAATGATAATTAATGTTCTGGTACAGCAGAGTTTCTGTAGCTATCTGATGATGCCATGTATTGCTGCAGAGTCTTGATTTCTTCTGTGAACCTGCCAAAGCTCAAAATAAATCACAAAATTTAATCCAATGTAATATTACAGTATTTTGAAGGTGCTTGTTACTCTGATATCAGATAGTGGTTTTATATTGTCTGTCCTAATGGCTGTGAGCAGAGTAAGGGCAGGTGGCATTTCATTGTGCAACACAGTCTTTCTGATGATGA
Source organism: Thinocorus orbignyianus (assembly GCA_013400375.1). Classification (NCBI taxonomy): domain Eukaryota; kingdom Metazoa; phylum Chordata; class Aves; order Ciconiiformes; family Thinocoridae; genus Thinocorus; species Thinocorus orbignyianus. Next base: position 3,281,250 of record VXBW01002926.1, read on the forward strand.
TAATTTGCTGTAACAAGCAGGAAGCAGTTCTGCAGGAGCCTAATGGGCAGGGATGTGTGTTTTAGCTCTGACTCACAACTGATCTAATGTTGCTTTTTGTCTCTGCTATGGTTGTCTTGCACTGTGTTTGACCTGGACCAGAAGGAAGGCAGGATGTCTGTGATGAGATTATCCCTGTCTGACAACATCACGCATTCAACTGCCCTGGTGACTGCACTGGATAATGTGACGACTCTGACCCCAACGACAACGCAGGCGATCAATGACACCAACATCACTGTGCCGCACAAGTGCCTGTTGTTGCTCTATGAGGACATTGGGAAGTCCAGGTGAGATGGAGGAAATGGGACCATGGTCTGGCCCTGGGCCAGGAGAAAGCGCTGTCTTAGAGTTTGGTTGAGAAGGGACCAGGACTGATGCCTTGCCTTCTAGATGCTGAAGAACAGGGGGACAAATACCTGTTTTATTTACTTCTTGCAGAGTCCGCTACTGGGATCTTCTACTTCTGGTTCCCAATGTGCTTTTCTTTATGTTTCTTCTCTGGAAGCTGCCCTCTGCCAGGGCCAAAATCCGGGTCACTTCCAGCCCAATCTTCACTACATTCTACATACTAGTGAGTACCACTCTGTGCTTTTGAACTGATAAGTGTTTATTACCAGTTCTGAACAATGTCACTGAACTAGTAGAGAGACTATAGACCAGACCTCAGAGGGATAAAGTCTGTTTTAAATTGAAGATATACCAAAAGAAGTAGACACAGCTTATTATTATTTTTTCCACTCTCTGAATTCTGCTTTTTGCAGATTCTGGAACAGATTCATGTCTGCTGGATTTGGGATGATTTTGTTCTCCTGTGGTGATTTCCCCCCTCCCCCCCCCACCTTTTGTTGCTTTTCTGTCGTGGAATTTAGCATCTTTTACTTTCTTGTTCCTTGCAGTCACATGTGACACAAAACCAGCTTCTCACTGAGGTAGTGAAAATGAAACTCTGGAGAATCTGTAAAGCTTTTAGAAAGCTTGGTCATCTACTGTAGAAACTGGTGGCAGGACAAGGTTCTGGTTCATATGGGAATGTAGACACCCAACTCTTTCTTTCCTATAATATCAAAGTGCCTGCTCACTTGATGATTTTCTTTTTACTTAAAGTGGAGACAGAATATACAGTCAGTACAGTTATGACTCTCAAATGTGTAAGACCTTGTTTGTTCTCTTCTTCCCAGCTTAAGGAGGCATGGGCAACCGTTGATCATATTAAAGTAGACTCTATAGTAATATCTGAACTTAGTACCTATTAACTGTGGTACTGCTCACAGGGCACGGTACATGCAGCTAAGGACCCACCTGGATTTGTTTAAAAATGTAATTCAGAAGCTTTATCACAGGAGCTTTTTGAGATGTTGGCTTGCCTCAGTGTGCCCCATAATGTGCTTGCTCTTTCTCAGTGAGATTGCTATGGGTTGTAGAAGTAAATGTGTGTCTAAATTGGGTTAGGTAGGAGGCATTCTCTTTGGGCTGCGTACAGATGCTGGCATGGCAAAGCCCAGGAAGCATCAAAACCGAATCTGGGCTAGTAGCCTCAACTGAATCTTTGATGAAAAGTCTTGTTGGCTCTTTCAGGCTTGAACTGTGCGTACTGGGCTTGTGCACAGCTGTGGATAACCAGGTATACACACAAATGCTCTAAACTTGAAAAAATATTGCCAACCATTTCTAGTCAGGATATAAATCTTCCTTCCTGCTTCCGTTAATGCACATGGCTCAGTAGAAAGTTCTTGCCAAAGGCTTTGAAAAGCAAAACTCCTGAGAAACCAAAAGGAAACAAAAAGTGAACTGGCTGGATGCTGTTGACTTTTTCAAAACAGAATGAGAAGCAGAAGGTAATGAAACAGCCTTAGAGGAAAACACTGTCATTCAATTTGATTTTGTAGAGTATGTTACTGGGAAATGAGGATGTAAGTGTGTTCCATAAGGATTTCCTTTCAAACGGTTGTTTGTCACGCCTTGAAGGAATGCTTTCTTGTGGAGTCAGTGGTTAAAACAAAGTTAATAGATTGGGAATAGTCTCTACCTACTTAAGAAGTAAAAAGGGTGTGTTTTCAGCTCCAGTGAGTTGTTGCTGCTTCAGAACACTATATATTCAGGGACTCTTCTTTTTTTTTGTTACTGTTTTGTCCCAGAGTTTTCCACCCCTGGAGGAGTGTTGTATTATTCTTCTTTCATGGCATTTGCATCCCTTCTTCTAAGGAGGAAGTATTCAGCTGTAGGTAGCTTATTGGACACTTCTATTTTCCAGCCACCTTGGTCTTCATTCTGTGATATATTTAATTGTCTCTCACGTGTAACATTAGAATTAGCCTGTGACTTAGAGAATTTTATCTGGAAAAATCTGCTTTCTTAGAGGGTAACTCTGCACAGCGGAGGGTGGATGCATCCAACTGAGCTCTTAATTGCAGAGTATGGCTGTGATAGCAAGGGAGTTGGTAAATTAGCCTTGCCTGAGCTCCATGCTGTCATGCTTAAATGGGATATGAGCTGACTTGGATATCTCTGTGTTGCACTGCAGCAAGGTTAGCCATTGGCTGCAGCAGATAATTTTTTTTTTTCCCCCTGTGTTCCTGAGCTTTGTCAATGTTGAGTGAGAGAACTGCAGATTTCAGTTTTCTCACAGATCTGAAGTGTGGTAGTTGGTATTGAGTGGCTTCTGTTACCTGATGTGATATGTTTATTCAGTAATGCCAAGCACTTGATCTTGTAATTTGGAGGGATGTGTTTTTTTGTCTGTTTATTCTCTTCTGCCCCAGTGGATTAAAGGGTGGGAAGGCTGCCTGTAAAGGTACTGTTGTGAGGAATGGATGAGACCTCTTTGGAGCTGTTTAATCTGACAGTTGAGGAAGTTTGTTCCTTCCTAAATTCTGAGTCAGTACTCCTACCTCTAACAGGCCTGAGGAGGAATCTTCTTTGTGAAATTAATCTGCTACAAAACATCCTTAGTACATGTTGTCAGACTTGAAAGCTGACCTGGAAATGGTATTCCCAAAGTTCTGCTCACTGCTGTGTATGTGCATTTTGACATGAGCTCACTTTTGGTACCTTTTTGTATAGGTATTTGTGGTGGCTTTAGTTGGTATTGCCCGTGCTGTTGTCTCCATGACTGTGAGTGCCTCTGATGCTGCCATGGTCGCTGATAAGGTAGGTACAATGCTGATTTTTTTAGTCTGCTCTGTGCAGTTCTGGTCACAGCAATCTGCAAAGGCTTCCCTTTTATGTGCATACAAGAATGTGTTTTCTTCCAGTACCCATAGCTATATCTACTATGGAATCCTGTTCTGATAGCTGTATCCAAATGATCACAACATCCAGGGCTGTGCAACAATGGACTTCCTAAAATAGATTCACAAGTACTGGCAGCAAAACTTTCCTGTTGTAGAGATGGAATGACCCTGCTTTGCAAGAGCTAAACGTTCAGAGAACTTCAATGGATAAGCCAGACGTGGCCCTTGTTACTCCTGCAATATTTGGGTAGCTTTTTGAAAAATATTTAATTATTTTGTATTGAAAGCAAATAAATTCCCTCAAATTCTCTTTTGAGACTGATACCTGGATGTCCTTGCAGCCACTCTGAGCACAGGGTGAGCCCTTAGCAAACAGGAAACAGCTTTGTATGTGCTCTTCCTTTGTAGTCATTTGACTTCTAGCATAATGCTAGCTAAAACAAAAAAAACTCTCTAATTCTTGAGCTGTTAGAAGAAGAAGAGGCACCCACAGGCTACTGCTCTTCTGGCTTTATTCTTGGAGATCAGTGTGGTTCTTTTGCTTTTCCTTTTGATTTTGACCTTCAAAGCATTGCAATGCGCTGCTTGTGAGTGGCTGGATGTTTGTAGCATTTTAATTTGCCTCTGAATAGATGTAGGTCCAGGACTTGAATAACAGAAGAGGTGCTTTTCAGCTGTGTCGGTGTTGCTGCTGAGTGCACCTTGCTGGGAGGTCATGCACTGAGACAGATACTCAGTCAATTTTTCCTCTAAAAACACATGTTCTGTCATGTCTATTACGTTTCTTTTGTTTTCTCTCTCTCATATACATAGAGAGAGATGTTTACACACACACACTGTGTATTTGCTGAGGCTAGGAGCGCCTCACCAAGTGCCCCTTAAAATATTGTGTATCTTCAAGAGAGTGCTATTTGGTGTTCAGAGGAAAGGGATTAATAAGCCAGATTCTGGGCTCTTGTTCTAGGTTTGGCACTGATTTATTGCATGACTACCTGGAAAGTTGCCTTACCTGCTGGCTTTTTGGTGTTGTTTTACCAAATAAAGCATGATAATCAAAATTGTAAGCTGGGAGTGGGAGAGCTTTAGAGTTGAAGGTACTTTAGATTTCAGGACAAGTAGCTTTGGAGGAGTGCAGAATACAGAGTTTATTTAGTCATAACTGTACTGCAGAATCTGCTGCTTTAAGAACTGGTCCTGTTTAATGTTACACTTTTCAGGTCTTTTTGGGTTTATGCTCCTTGGGAGTACAGCAGAAGGAACACATCCAAGGCAAGTCATGGATCCTCAAGTGTGGCATACCATGGCCGCTTCCTCTCTCCACAGGCATGCTGTTAGCTTGCTCCCACACAACTGTTCTGTTTCACAGGCATGGACAGGGCTTGGAACAAACATATAATTAACATCCCTATGAAACATGAGGAAGGTTTGTGGAAATTACCTGCTCCATTCAAAGGCTGTTGTCTCTCAGAGTGGAGTTTCACTGTATTAACTTCTGACTGCTTCATGACTCCCTCTAATCATGTTTATCTGGTTTGTTATCCCTCAGATCCTGTGGGAGATCACAAGGTTCTTCCTTCTGGCGATTGAGCTGAGTGTGGTGATTCTAGGCCTTGCCTTTGGTATGTGTCAGGAGGTTTTTCAGTGCTTTGAATGTCTCCTTTTCCCTTTTGTTCCACAGAGGCTGTGTCTGTAAGTTTGTGGAGATGCTGATTCTATGAAGTGAAGGAACTCTAGAATAAAGACAAAGGACAAACTGGGCAGTTTTAGTTAGACATGTCTGAAAACCTGATTATATTTGCAGATCAATGGCTCGTGCAGTTTCAGGATTTGTATGTGCTTTGTTTGTCCTGCATGCATGTGGTGAAAGAGTCTACAGCTTAGGTGAAGAAGGCTTACGCAAAGATCAACTGTCTGATCTTTGCTTTAACCCCATTTTATTTAAGATGGCTCTTTTGGGGTTCCTTCTATCCCCTCCTTGATTTGATTCCATTCTGACTTTATTCAGCTGCTTTAACTGTACCTGCAATCTATAACTCTACTTTTTGCAGTTGTACAAATGAAAATGCTGTTTGCAGCAGCTCTTCCTGTGGGTCAGGGATAAAGGAGGGGGGAGTTGGTGTAAGTGTCACTGCTGCATCTGAGCACTAGCTCTTTCATGTTTTGAGGGCTCATAGAATAATTTAGGTTGGAAGGAGCTTCTGGAGATTGTCTGCTCCAGCATATTCCAGTGCAGATTTCTCTAAATTATGTAAGCCCTTTTTCCCTGCTCTAACCCAGTCTCCCGTCAGTTTTCCTGAGAAGAAACTTTGCAGCATATCAGTGTACGTGATACTGGAGTAATTCCTGACTCCTTTAGTTTTGTATACTTTTTTTGTATAAAAAAGTGATTCTTTAGCACCAGAGGAAGGACTTAGTTGCTTTCTGTATACTAGTGTGAGGAGAAGGAAAACAAGTTAAAACCTGTTGTTTTCTAAGTATTATTTTGTGTGTGAAAGGCTCAACTCTCCAAACAGGGAAGCAGTTTCTAGTGGTTGAGTGAGCTCTAACCTTCCCTTGAAGGCCTCTGGAAATGCATATGTTGTCCTCTATTGGATTTTTGGCTGGGATCGCATTCTGAGTCACTTCTACGTTCTTTAATTCCAGGTCATCTGGAGAGCAAGTCAAGTGTGAAACGTGTTCTGGCAATCACTACAGTGCTGTCTCTGGCGTATTCTGTCACCCAGGTGAGTATATTGGAGCAGAGAATTAGTCTTTGCAAAAGAGAGAACTTTGCTTGGAGTTAGGCAGTTAGGTGTGGGACTCCTATCTGGACAATGGCAGCTTTGCTCTTTGGATGAGATTCTGAGGGAAGACTGGGTGCTTGTGGCAGCGTAGCAGGGTCCCCAGAGCATACACCAGACTGTATCTCCCGGTGCTCTTCATGTCAGGAATGGCTCAGCTGAGGTCAAGGCATGAGATAAGGTTTAGGTGAGTTGCGTTGTTCAGTGAATCTTGGAACAGGAGTGAGAGTTTTTTCCCTACTTGAGCCACAAGTTTTGAATCTAGTCTCAAGTGCCATCAAAACTAAGTGGAGGGATGTGAGATGTGCTTGCCAGATTAGGGCAGTGCACTGGGCCTTGTCTCCTGAGTCTTAGAGAGCTGAGAGCTCCTGCTACCCTTCAAACTAGCATCTGGCTTGCTAGCTCAGTTTATTAGCTGTGTCTCCCTCTCTCTGAACAATGCAGTGTGTGTCTGGGTTTATTCTCCTCAGTACGTAAGCAGTGTCTCTGTACTTGGGGCAGCACCAGAATAACACACAGATCTTTGTTCTATGCCCAGGCTCTTGCTTGCAGAGGCAGTGAACTGATCATTGCCACATGATAATGCTGCAGGAGCCTCATTAAATATCAAATGTTTGAGCTATATCTGGGTTCATTGGTGTTTACCAGCACTTTCCTCTCTTCACTGTCTGTATGGGAGCTTTTGTTCAGGAACTTAAGTGAATGAGACAGTGTCCTTTCTCATCTCTTGCACAAATGTAGGCTTTTGTGTTCTGTATGTTTCAATAGTAAGGTCTACTTTAGAGGTGAAAATGTAAATGGAACTCTATCTATTTGAAATAATCAACTGCTTCCATCCCCTATCCTTTCACTGAGTCTCCCTGGGATGTCAGTGATGCTCACTTCCTTCAGATGCAGATTCCTGTCACTTTTTTTTTGCCTCACTTCTTGTCTTCAGTTTCTTCCTCTTCAAGGAACGTCAAGGCAGAGCAATGATTGGGTCTTAAGTGGCAGGGACAGGTGTTTTTTGAACTTCTTTCAACACAGTCTCCTTTGTCCAGACACTCATTCTGTTGAGGATGCTGCCTATAACAGAATCATATCAGTGCCATCTCTTTCCTAGGGCACCCTGGAAATCCTGTACCCTGATGCCCACCTCTCAGCAGAAGACTTCAACATCTATGGCCATGGCGGGAGACACTTCTGGCTTGCCAGCTCCTGTTTCTTCTTTCTGGTAAGTACTGGGCATGTTTTATGCACTCTGGTAGCTTTTTTTGTATTTTATAAATGGGACAAGGAGGATGATTTGTGTATAAGAAAGCCCTAGCCCCCCTCCTGCCTGATACAGTGCGGCACGGGTTCTTCTCATGCTGCAGAGGAGCTGAAGCAGGAAAGGTGAAGTGGGAGCAATATAAGCTGTGGCAGCTGAATTCCAGCTGAACTCAGATGTTCTTCACTCCATTGTTTCTCAGTGACCAGCCTTTGTGTACTGATGGGGATGAGGTGTGGGGCCTTCACATCTGCACCATCTGCACAGGGTTTAATATCAGGGAGTCTGTCCCTCTGTCCCAAGACATCTAGGGTGTGTGTGATGCCACATACCATCCCTGCAAAGGTTGTTGAGTTCAGTTGTCAAGCAACTGCGGAACAGTTAGTTCTTTGTCTCAACAGGTCTATTCGTTGGTGGTGATTCTTCCAAAAACTCCTCTGAAAGACCGGATTTCACTGCCCTGTAAGTCACTGTAGTGTGTTCCATAATGTAGATGGAGACAGTGTCAGAATAAAACATAAGTGGAAGATATTCCTGTATCTGGTTGTGCTGCAGGTACATCCCACTGTCTCAGTGTACAGATACAGGGCAAAGGACTGATAAGTTGTCCTTGTAAAAATAGTAAGTTGTGCGTTTTAGAGAGGGGAATAACAGCAATTGCATCGCTACTTCAGTAGCTGAACAACTACATGAAGAAAACAAGATTTACTGCTCAGTTAATGATACAGATGTAATGTAAATATATAGTCCATAAGAAATGACTTCTTAATAATAGCTTGCTTTCAAATGCGTGTGTGATGTTAGAGTGTACATGCTGGTGCTCCCCTGGGAAAGAAAGGCTAATTAGGAGCTGCTTAATAATTTTTATCTGGGCATTCACTTTAAGATGTTTCTCTGTATTTCCTTTCTGTTGCAGAATATCTGCAGCTCTTGATTAGGGAGAGGAGCTGTTACTGAGTTGTTTGCGTATGGCTGTTCTCTCTCTAAGCAATGTTGGCGTTTATGTGTTTATCCTGAGAGGGTGGATATGCGTAGCATCTGCCACAAGCAGGTGGTCCCAGGCCTGACCTGCATAGTGTCTAGCACCTGCTGCTCCTGTCTGGGTCTCCTGAGCAGTTTTGTTAGTGCTGGCTTCTGAAATGCCCAGCATCTAGTTCAGCTGTGGGTTTTTTGTTTTTTCTTATGTTCAATTGTGTGACTGGTTCCAGATGCTTGCCAAGAAAGTCTGTGCATGTGTTGCCCTGTCCAGGTGTTTTCAAAACCCATCTTGTGCGTGTATACGCATGCAGGAAGGTGTGAGGTAGTCTGCTAATACCTCCATCAGTCCTGTCAGCATGGGACAGACACGCAGTTTTAGTTCTTCAGGAGTTCTTAGACAAGGTGGTGAGATGCTTCTGTTGGGTTTGTTGTCTCCATCAAACAGATTTACACTGGGCTGGTGCTTATGAGGTTGAGCTTCATCTGTGTTCATGTCTTTCCTACAGCCAGGAAGAGTTTTTATGTTTATGCTGGAATTCTGGCACTGCTGAACCTGGTGCAGGGCCTGGGCAGTGCCCTCCTCTGTGTGGATATCATAGAAGGACTGTGGTATGTATGCTGGGGAGCAGGCCTGCAGCCCAGTTTCTCATGTTGCGTTTGAGTGTTTTTCAACACTGCCTCTCCCAAGAAAACAAACCTGCACTGTGTTCCTAAGAAGGAATGAAGTTGTTAGATCTCTTTTGTGCTAAAAGACTTCTGAGTGGTCAGGGAACTCACGGCAGAGAGGACTGTGAAGCTGTGTGATCTGTAGTAGTCTTGAAGTGTTGAGTAGTAGTTTGAATCCACTGATGCCTGGTCATTGGCTCATGTTCCATAGGTAGTAAGCAGGGGGAAAGTAGTTTGTTTGCTAGAAATAGCATGAAGATACCTTATTCATGTATGGAGTTGTGTTCTGCAGGGATCAGTATCACTTCTGTGAGTCAAAATTGGGAGCACTAAAACTGTGCTCTTGGTCAGACCTTGGGTCTTGGCATGGTTCCCTCATGAGTGTCTAGGAGCTGATGACCATGTGTGTTACTTTGCGTCAGTTTGAATTTGTTTAGCACAAGACTTTTCTTGTACCCTGCTTGGGTACTCTGGAGGGAAATGGGATGGTTCTGGGGGGTTGTGGCGGGTGTTATCCGGCTGTATTGTGTCAGAGTGCTAAATTCCTTCATGTTCCCTTTTTCTGTTGACAGCTGTGTTGATGCTACCACATTCCTTTACTTCAGCTTCTTTGCGCCTCTCATCTATGTGGCATTCCTGAAAGGCTTCTTTGGGTGAGTAGCCAGGAATGGGAGTTCAAGGTATACATGGTCATTTAATTGTTCTGCACCCAAGTTCTCCCCATCTATAGCATAAAAGCAGGGACTAGAATGCCCGTTTGGAAACCAGTTTTTAATTTATGGCCTGCAGCTTTTCTTGGGTGACCCGGGGCTGCTTGCTTCCATCCAAAACTTTGTTGTATTCAAAGTAGAGTTTATAGTAGATTTCCTCTCAAACATTGATAAGGGTCACTTCTTCAGTGTCTGCATCTTTAGTACAAAGTTTTGCTGCTGGAGTTGGTGACTAAATGGTTAGTGAGAGATTGAGTCCCGGAAGACTAAAGGGTCTCCTGGGTGGGTTTTGGTAGAAAGTGTCTAGGGATAAGGTATCCCTTTGGCTCCTCGGTGTACCGGGGCCAACAGTTGACAGTTTAAAGCGCTCGGGAGTGTGATTCCTGGGTCGTGGTTGCCGCCGTGTGGTCATTCAGAGGAGATGCATCTTGGTGGGAAAAAAACGTGTGTTTAACTGTAGGCTTTAGCTTTTATTGTCAATAAGCGAGAAGCAGCAGGATTTACAATAACTAAGAACATACTCCTAAAATAACAAAATCTGCCTGTGCTACCTTCTGAAATCACAAGGGAACAGTATATGAAGTTAGACATGGGAACTGCTGATCCCTGGGTATTCATATTTTGGTATTCCTGATGTGCAATAATGGAGCCTGGGGTAGACTCCTGTTCTGCTGGTGCCATTAACCAAGCTGCTATGGAGTCCAGTGGTGTTTAGATGCTGTTGCCCTCAGTAATTCAAAACTACCGAAGATCAGAATATCTTTCCCACAATGCAGCTGGGACTCTGTCATTTTTATTTCTTAGGTGACTTAGCTCAAAGCTACATCTAGCATTACTTCGTAGCAATTACTCTGCTAGATATATTTCAGGACTGAAAGCTAGTGCGAAGAATTTTTAGGGTCTGAATACACAATTTCTTAGTGTAGTTGAGTTTCTGTTGAGGATAAGTGGCTGTGATACTGCGTTGTTTACGCGTATGTCTTTAATCATTCCAGGTCTGAACCAAAGATCCTTTTCTCCTACAAATGTCAGGTGGATGAACCTGAGGATGTGGATGTGCACTTGCCCCACCCTTATGCTGTTGCCAAGAAGGAAGGGATGGATTCTGGGTTCTACTCCAGCACTCAGATTGACACCACAGCCTACCTGGATGACGTGGCCTCTATGCCGTATCACGTGGGCAGCATCAACAGCGTAGACAGTGATCGCTGGAAAGCCATCAATGCCTGAGGCAGGGCTGCCCACTTCACACACTGCCTCACTCCTTTCCTTCCAAACTCCCTGATACCACAGCTGTTAGGATGTCTGTTGGAAATCTGTCCTTGGCTATCTGCCATGGCTTTCTTCCCTTCCTTAGGATTTCCAAAACCTATTGTGGAACTAAGTTGGCAGCCCAAATCCTGTTGGAAAGAAAGTTTTCTGTTGCTACCAGAGAACAATGTAGAAAAGTTTTGTTCATAAACCTGTAAACACTGAACCTTCCTGATCCTTCATGCTCCAGATGTGAATATGACCCAGAAGACAGGCCTGACTGGCACCTCTTCCTTTTCAATGACTGAAAGCACTTATCTGCCAATTAGGGGAATGATGTATAGGGATGAGGGTGTTGATTTGACTGCCGTATTGCACATATATAGAATGAGTTTGGTGGTTGAAACCAAAGATGGTCTTCCTGGGCTTTTTCAAGCAACATGGTTGCTTGAGTCTTGTCATAATGCAACAGCACAGGTGGTGATGGCAGTGTCTGAGGAGGGAAGCTGGTCAGCTGGGCTCATGTCTGGTTTCAGCTAATACTGATGAAAATAATGAATTGCAGTTGCTAAGGGTTAAAATGAGTGTTTTGAGTGTGGGAAGGAGAAGAGGGGTGTGAAGAGGAACAAACTGTTCTTTGTGTCCTGGGAGCATTTTGGGAGGCTAGTAACCAGCAGCATGGATGTGAACTGACTGAACAGTTGGGAGACAGGACAGAGTGCTGCTGCGTAACTGAACTGAAGTAGCCGAGAAACAGTCTATGGAGGCTGCACTGCTGTGCATCTGAGCTCACAGGAAAATCTAGGTAGCAACACTGAATTGGGGCCGAATTTCAAGAACAGAAGCTATGAGGTAGGTGCATTTTCCATCTGCACCCTGCTTGATGGCCCTGGCAAGGTCTTGGAGAGTGCTGTGAAGGAGGAAGCTGACTCTGCAGATGAAGGCTCCAGAGATGTTCAGGCGCTTGAGGCAGAGCGGAAGCCTGTGATGGGTCTAGGCTGTGAGCATTTAGCAACTGGAAACTCTCAAACACGATAGGTGTGCTAGGATCAAGCTGGCTGGTGTTCTAAGTTGGGAGGCAAGCAGAAGATAAATGTATTCCTCTGGCAGTGTCCTCTTATGTTGGGGTTCAGATCCACAGAGTTCTACTGGTTTGAATAGATTTTATGGCTCAATATGTTGAAAATACTTACGGGCATGTGGGGTGTGGCTCACTTAAAGACTATCTGGAACTTCTTATTAACCTCTTCCATGCTGGAAAAAGGACTACTGTTGTCTGAGCTCTCTGGCATACAGTTTCAAGACATCGTGTTCCAGTCCAGGCACTGCATCAGACTGGTTTCTGGGACATACTGTACTCTCCAAGGATGAAGAGGTGTATTCCTTTAACTTTGAGGGTGCTTTCCTACCTGAGTCCTCCAGGTAGGTGGACATCTGCTATAAGCAATAGCAGCTTTCCATTAGAGATGGGAGAAGAGGGCATCTGAAATGTTTTGGGGACTATGTGAATCCCTTGCCCTAGCTCACTACTGTTCCTTAAGAATATTGAGGTAAGAGTTTCTGGGAAGTCATCGTGCAGGATGCAGTGTGGAGATGTTAGTTTGGATCATCAGCAGGTAGGGGAAAGCATTTGCTACCAGGTGTTCCCACCATTGGGGAAGTTTGGGTAAGAACATGAAGTTCATATTGGTTGCCAAAACTATGCAGGCCCTCTGCTTATAACTTTTTTTTTTGTTAATGAACAATGCAGCCTCTCTTTTGCCTGTGGACTTTGCCTTGCAGGCCTCTAAGTAGCACTAGCACCTTGAAAATACACCACCCCCACCACCCCTTTTTTTTTCCTTTTAATTTACTTTTGAGAAGAAAAAAAAGGCTTCTGTTTGTCCATGTGTGAGAGCTGAATTGTCTTGTGGGTCAACAGCCTTTCACACTTCCCCTCCATGCAATGGCTGGACAAGCAACTGGGCAAATCAGCCCTTGTCACATGAGAAGTGTTCCGTGCTCCTCCTGTCACTTGCTGTGCATCGGCCTGAGCCAGGCTCACTCGCTTACTCTAAGAGGGATGGGTGATGTGGTGCCTGAATTGCCCTGCTGTGGCTCCTCTTGCTGCTTACAGCACTGATCCCGAGCCACTGTTAGAAAGCGTGGGGAAACCTGCAAAGCTTCCCTGGAGTTGATGGGCCTTGGACAGAACCAAGAGATATGAAGGTCTTTAAAGCAGTTGAGAGACAAAGGGGCAACTGCTTTTCCGTCCCAAGGAGTATTTGCTGAAGGATCACCTGTGCAGGTGGTCAATGTGTCCATCCTGTCCTTTGCTGGCAGGACTCCAGCAATTCTGGAGTGTCCCACGTTCTGCTGCTGAGGAGCTTCTGCGCTAGGTCATGGACTGACCTTCTTCCAGTTGTATTTTTATGTATATATAGTGCTTTGGGCCGTATTCCCAATGGTCCTTGAGCAGAAGTGTGTTATGTGTGTGAGTGGGATGTAAAGAGAGAAAATATAGAATAAATGTATATTTTTGTTTGTAAAATAAAGAAATAAAATTAAGTTTGGCATAAATGGTCATACTTTCTTTCTTAAAGATCCATATTATGGAGGAAAAAAATAACCTTTGGATGGTGGTTTGTTTTTGTGGTTTTGGTTTTTTTGAAGCCCTGAACAGATATGGCAGATAATGATGCAATAACATGATGTCTTTTTGTCAGATGGACCTTTCCTTCTTGGAAGGTTATTACTAGGACAGCAGATGACTGTGCAGCAAATGATCTCCAGGTCTAAATAATTGTCAGTGAAGCCTTTGACTCTTGTCTTGGTACTAGATCTTGTAGTTCCTGGGCATGTCTTCTATCAGGGGTGTTTGCCACAAGGATGTCTCTCTATTGCTTGGCAAAAGTCTTATGTGGAAGTCTGAATTGACTCTTGCTTATTTCTTGTTCTGGGCTTTGAAATGAACGCTGTGTATTGGGGCTAACTTTCTGGCTGCAGGGAGGACATGGCAGCTGCTGAGTATCAGCTGGGTGTGCTGGCAGCAGTCGGCACCCAACAGGGTCTCTTTGGGCAGGGGTATGGGCTAGGGAGCGAGGTCACCTTGGGATGGGGTTGTTGTGCAGTAAAACCTTACAGAGCTCTTTCCAGGTTCTGTGCCGAAAGCTGCCCTAGGAGATGCTGCTGCTGGAGTTAACTGTGACAGTGTCCCCTGCTTCTGTGTAGGCGGAGAAGCATTTAAGGTGCTGTACAGCTCTTCCACCACTATCATAATTGCTTTCACATCAGCATCCTGGGGGTTGTGGACCCTCTTGGCCATCCTTTGGCTCTTGGAGATCACAGGAAGGCACAGCTATTTGTGTGAAGTGCAGTTTTGTCTTTGCCCACTCTCCCTTGTGGATCTTGGCAGGTGATGCCTGGCACCTGGATGGAGTTACAGCTGAAAAAGGCCTATAAGCAGAGTTATGGGACAACTTCTGGATGAGCAATTAAATGGTTGAGAACTCACCAGTCTGGAAGAGGAATGATGCAGGTCTCTGAAGCCCTGAGAGAACAGGAGGCCAATAAGGAATGACTGCTCAAGGGCTCTTTCAGTACAAAAACCAGGTGCTGTCAAATGAAGTGAGCAGGTGGCAGATGAGAAGCAAGAAGCTGATGAGAGTGTTCTGGGGGGGATCACGGTTTGACTTCAGCCAGACCTTTGCTCTCTCACAGTGTTTGCATACTGCAGAGCAAACAGCTGATGGTACGACGAGAACTCAAGCAATGTAACAAGTCCCCAAATAACAGCGATATTGCCTGTTTCCAGGAGCACGCTGTCCAAGAGGCCTGAATATCTCTGGGGGACAGAGAGTCCTAAATGGTCCCCTAGAGCTGGCCAGAATCTCGCTGCCGAGTCAAAGCTGTGTCTGCCACATTAGCTGCTGTGAAGAACAAGCATTGAACAGTTAGAACTGCTGTTGTGCTGCCAAGAGGTAGATGAGTAGCATGTTGACACCATGGCTTCCTCTACTTTGTAGTGACAGATGCACAAATTTGCTTACATCATCACATGGCCTGTGTTTGTGGGAATGCAGAAAGTCTATTTGGAGAAGATCCTTCAAAGCTGCCGTTTCTTGGTCCGGCTGCCGGTGTGGTACCTTATCCTTTTTATCTTGTTCCTTTGTTTTAGGCTGTAAATAGGCCGTGCCTGGTGATGGGGACTGTATCTTCGATGTCCTGACCCAGGTGGGACCTGCGCATGCCTGTCATGGCAGGTGAGGGCAGCCAGGAGGTCTGACTGGAGCCGGGGGGTGAATCCTGCCCACCGAGCAGCTGCTGTACGATGGACTGGGATTTGTAGATTGTAACTTTGCTTTTAATGGCTGGAGAAACCTGAGCTGGCATTGTGGGGGTGGTGAACTCCTCCAGGGCTGTGGAGAAAGTGTTATGGGGGTGGCCACAGGATCTCTGGTGGGGTGAGGGGATGCTCTCGCTCAGCGGTGGTGGGGCCTGCTTCGTCGAGGTGCTGCCGAGGGAAAATCACCTGGATGCCCTTAGGGGCTCCTCAGCCCTTGAATCATAGAATCATAGAATGGCTAGAGTTGGAAGGGACCTTAGAGATCATTGAGTTCCAACTGCCCTGCCATGGGCAGGGACACCTCCCACCAGAGCAGGTTGCTCAAAACCCCATCCAGCCTGGCCTTGGCAGCCACTTCTCTGGGCAACCTGTTCCCGTGCCTCACCACCCTCACAGCAAAGAGTTTCTTCCTAAAATCTAATCTAAATCTCCCCTCTTCCAATTTAAAACCGTTACCCCTTGTCCTATCACTACACTTCCTGACAGAGTCCCTCTCCAAATCCTCGGTGGGAGTGGTTCCTGGCACACGGAGCTAAGATTTGTGCTTTCCTGCCTTATTTTCTGTGTGGTTTCGCGTGGGCTGGTGTTCTTCCTTCCATAACTGTGACCCCGTGAAGAAGCCTCAGGGGTGGGGTGGGAGTTTTTGGGGTGGTTTGATCCTGCATTCAAAGCCGAGGGCGGGGAGGAGGAGGAGGCCCAGCGAGGCCGAGGGGACACTTCGATGCTGCCATGGGTTTGTCGCAGAGGACCCCTAACCCTGGTGCCCCGTCAGGCCGCCGGACTACAATCCCCAGCATGCGGCCGCCAGCACCGCGCCGCGCTATTGGCCGCTCCGCAACCAGCCGCCAATGGGAGGCGGGTATGTTGGCAGGCGGGGAGAAGGGGAGAGGCGCTCGCTTGGCTGCGGTTAGCCCGGTGGGGGCGCGGCGGGAAGAGGCGACCCCAGCATGGGGGGCAGCGAGAGCAGCCAGGGCGGCAGGAAGGTCTCCTTCGGGCTGGATGAGCGGGAGCAAGTGCGGGTGCTGCAGGGCATCAGGGTGAGGCGGGGATGGAGGCGGGGAGGCTGCGGGGCCGGGCTGAGGGAGGCCCTGCTGGAGCGGTGGGGTAGGGCGAGGGAGGTCAGGGGATGCAGGACTGGAAGGGGAGAAAACAGCGAGGAAGAAGGGAAGAAAAACTAAGGCTGAAGGAGCTGGGGGTTGGGGAGACGGTGGGATGGCTGGGGAGTTGTGGGGAAAAGGGTGAGTGACTGAGCGCGGCTTTTGTGGAGTGTGGCACAGCAGCCCTTCATCCATCCCTGGAGGTGTTCCAGGCCAGGCTGGATGGGGCTTGGACCAACCTGCTCTGGTGGGAGATGTCCCTGCCCACGGCAGGGGGGTTGCAACTTGGTGATCTTTAAGGTCCCTTCCAACTTTAACCTTTCTATGATTCTGTCTCCTTCTCCAAACTGCTCTCAACCCTCATTCTCCCCTCGCAGTTTCGGACCCATCTTGCCCTTGCCCTGTGCTTTGCAAGTAGTTTGGTGCTAAAGGCCCTGCCAGGCTCTGAGAGCATCCGAGAGTGGGCACCTCTGCCCGTATTGCTGATGCCAGGAGCCTTAGCAAAGCACCGTTGTCTGAACATGCCGGGAGACTGGAGGTTGTGGGGGTTAGTGAGGGTCAGGGGTGCTTCTAGGAGGGGCAGTGGGAAATTGCTTCCCGATCCTTGGTCAGACATCTGCATGTGCCTGTCAGCAAGCCTTGGGGAGTGGTGGTATCATCATTAAGGAACATTTCCACCCCCTGTTTCTCCTTATTTTCCATTGGTAATTTAAGGTGTTTTTTTATTACTACTGTGACTTTCATTGCTGTTACTTCTTCATACTTTTACCTGGCTTTCCCTTAAGATTTGTCAGAAATGACATTGCGGAGTGTGTTTGACTGTGATTAGTTATTTTTCATCCAATTTAGAGTAGTCATTTGACGAAAGTTAACTAAGATTGTGTCAATCTCCTTTTTGAAGTGTTTGATGGAGGGGAGGTCATTCTAGCCTGATTTTTCTTTACACTAGACAGGCAGGTACCCCTTGAAGACTCATTCTCGCTAACCATAGATGTAATTTGTTCCAGTGCTTTAACTTTCTTGGCTGGTCCATCAGCTAGATGCTGTGGGTTCATTGTTACTGGTCTGTTTGTGACCTCCAGGAGCTCAAGAGGAAGGTACCTTATGTATCTCACATTAGCTGATTAAGGTTAAATGTCCTGTGGTCTTTATAGAGCTTCCTATTTGACTTTGACTTCCTGATGTAAAAGTTTTTCTTTTAGTTTCTTTTTTGTTTGTTTGTTTGTTTTGCTTTGGTTTTGTTTTGTTTGCTTGTTTTGTGAAACAAAATGATTATTCCCTATTCTTAGTACCGAGGATGTTATTTGGTGTGGTTTTTTTTTTCTAATTATGTATATAAAAGTAGTTCCACTGAGCCTGCCCTTGGCTAAGTCTGGCTTTTTGCAGATTTGTGTTTCTTAAAGACCGGTTCCCATAACCAGGAATTTAGCATGATAACAACATATAATGAAGATGTTAAAAATGCTGTTAAATTGGTTTGTAGCAGCATAGCGGAAACGTGTCTTGTGTTGTGCCCAGCCTAGATGGGGAAACGACCTCAGTTGGTTTTGTTTTGGAGTCAGAACAGTCAGTACAGAACCTCAGACCTTGGGAGGAGGAAATCTTAACAGTGTTGAGAAGAAGCCCCTTGGACTGAATTGCCATAAAACTTCAAGTTAACTTTTCTTTTTTTTTTCCCCATGTGTTTGGACCCAAGTAAGGGAGTGAGAATGAAGTTGAGATTGCAAAAATGTTTGCAGCCTTATATGAAAGTGAGGATTGTGCAGCTATTCTTTGCTGTACGATTTGCAGTTCTGCCCCGCTGAGCTGGGTTAGCAAGCATTGGAGAAGAAGGATGGATGGACTTACAACCTCCTTAATTACTTTCCTCCTTCTGGTGAATATGTCCCTACTCAAGGAGTTGGCTTGTTTAGCAGTGCTCTCTACTTTCCTTAAGTAAAAGGTAGAGATATCTTCCTGTGGAATATTAACTCTCATAGCACAGTATAGCCTTTAGGGTCAGTAGATTATAGATTTTATACTGATAGGGCATGTTTTGTTTTTTTCAAAATCTAAAGTCAACCTGCAGATGTTGGCCACCTGGATTGAAAGGACTGTGGCACTGAAATGAGATAACTGGCAATACTTTTGCAGTAGCATGGAAACTGACAAGTGGAGAGCTTTTACAGTGAAACATAAACACCTGAAGAGTTGACCTGGTTAATTTCTTTCCTGTGTATGTGTGTTTCAGCTCACTGAAGATGTTGTGAACCGAATGAAGGAATCTTCTCAAAGTAGAAGGGACAACCAGAGATCGCCCCGTTCATCCAATGGCACAGCTACAGAAGGGAAACCCAGATCTCCTACAGGTACTGCCAGTCCCTCTCAGGTCTGCTGTTTTGACATGCTTCGCAGTAGCCCGGCCACTGGATGGTATATGTTATGCCTGTGTTTTTCAAGACTGCCTTGTTGTCAGAGGAGCTCTTTGATTAGCATCTGACACTTTTGTGTATTTAGATAGTGGCATCATTGAATACCTTGGATGTTACAGTCCTGTGATTTCCTCTTTATGTTCCTGAAAGGCAGCTGCTATGTGGTCTTAAGTAAGACAACTTGTTTTTCTAGGTCCTTTCTTTCTCCATCTTTGGAATGTCAATACCCTTCTCAGATACTTTAATGAACTCTATCACGTTGTGAATGTTTCTAGGCTTTCAGATAAACTTGCAATGAGCAAGACAGAAATTTTTTATTTTATCTTTCATTGCTGGCAATCAACCTTGTTGTGTCCTTGCCATGCACAGGGAGTGGATGGATGGGGACATTTTTGTTCTTTGGGAATAAGCTCATAGGGAAGGATGGACTGACTAAGCACAGCTTGCCGAGCAGACTATGAGAACTTGGTTTCTGAACTTGTCTGTCTTTACAGGCTAGAAAACTATTTGACTTCTCTTGGTTCTTAAATATGCTTTGTTGATATATGTTATCAGTGTTGTTTAGGGCATTCAGACTGACGTGAAAACCAGGCCTTTGCTTTTAGAGATTTGTTTGCTCTTAGTCTACATCTTTCCTGAAAGTGGGTTTGGCCTTATGGGTGGTCTGAACTCTATTAGATAATTTCATCTCCATTTGTGGGATACCTTGTCATTACAAGGAAAGCAGGAGGTCAGGGGGAAGACTTAACGGAACTAGATGAAGGAAATGGAAAGTAGGACTATAACTGCTTATGCTTCAACATAAACCAGAGTTTGAAGAGTTAACATCCTTACCTAGAAGTTTCTGTAGCATGCCTTATTCAGTGTGCCTTGTTGAAGACAATGCTGTCAGTGACTCTTTGTTTCATGAATTCAGCTCTGTCCATCAAACTTGATTATCTTTGGATTTTTCAAGGTATATTGTGGTTTTTTCCCTCTTGATGAGATAACACTCGGATATTAAATTCTCCTCAGATAATTTGTGATGTAATCAAGGACTCTGTTTTGGACTACAGTTGTCATAAGTTTCTGTTCTTCTTTCCAGGAATCCAACCACCAATGGACGGTGACTCTGGTCAGAAGTCTTCTGCTGCAGAGCAGGAACTGTACAGGAGGTGAGGTGAAGTTCTTGAAAAAGACAACAGTTTAGCTCCTTTTGGAATACATGCATACTTATATGTATATTTTCTTCAGTCCAAGCACAGTGACTGTATGTTTCAGTGCCTGAGAATACCCTTTGAAGCCCTTTTTAGTTCAGGGCCCTGGAACACATTTTTTTGGGAAGCCTGTCCCCTAGCCAGAAAGAGCAGTCAGGGGAGCTGTGGGCAGTTGGAGTGGTGAAATAGTGGAGAAACAGGGAGAACCAATCTAATGACTTGGGAACTATGGAAAACTTGCGTGTGATCTGCATTGCAAGACCAATGGAGCCTACACTTGAGTACAGTTGCTTTTCTGAGACAAATGAAGGAGACTAAGTGTTTGATACTTCTCTTAGGGATTTTGGAATCTCAAACTGAAACCCATCACCATATTTATGCCTAAAATAATTGGATCCATCTTATGTATCTGTTTCCATTGCTTATCCTTTTCCTAGACTGGATATAATGCCTGTCAGCCAGTGCTAGAGTACTATGAATTTTTCATACCGGGGTTATCTAATGTTTTAAGATAGAAATACCTATGAAGGTGGACATAACGAAAAAAAAATCATGCAGAAAAAAGCTGTTCTCTCTGACAGAACCACAACAGTCTCTTGCTAGTTCTAGGCATTGTAGGGCAGTGAGAACTTCAGTTCTGTGTAACTCGGTAGCTTTCTGTTATAAAATTGCTGGCCTGGTCTGCCTTGTGTTCTTAAAAATGCTGTAAAGACTGGTCTTTTCCTGTTAGCAATGAAAAGCGGTCTCTATGGTGTTTTTTAGTATTGCAACTGACTGGCCAAACCTGTTGAAAGAAAACCCTGTTGCATCAGTCAGACTGTCCTTAGGAAAGTCAGAGATGCAACCAAGGAATTATCTGGAAAACTGGTTCACTTCCTTGGGGACTGTGGAGTTGAAATTACTGGCAGTTTTCAGTGCTGAGCTGTGCACTGCATCCCGAATACCTGATCTGGGGAAGGAGAGGTGGGGTCAGAAATGCAGTGGAAAGGTAAACAGGGGAGACAAGAAAGGGAGAAGCAGCTTGTATGTGTGTGGCTCAGCTGTGAAACCAGAACCAGCCCTGGTTGGGCCGAAATGCATCTGTCATCCACCCGTTTGTGGATGATGCCAGGTTGAGAGAGCAGCCACTGCTCTGTGGAGGGCAACATTCTACTCTGAGGGATGCCAGCCATCTGGAGGCATGGGAGAAGAGAGGCTGAGGGAACTGCGTTGGCTTCCTATGGAGAAGAGGCAGGATCTAACTGCTGCGTTCAGCTTCCAAATAGTGTTTGGAAGAGACGGTGCCAGACTGTTCTCAGAGGTGCACACAGAAAGGGACAAGAGGCAAGGGATACAAATGGCAGTAAGGGGATTCTGAGCGGGTATAAGAAGTAGAGGGGGACGTGCCAGTTAGTCACTGAGAGCAGTGAAGCATCGGAGCAAGTTGCACCAAAAGGATATAGAATCTTCACCCTTGGAGATCATCAGTGGTTGACTGGAGAAGGCCCCGAGTGACCTGATATAACCTTGAAGTTAGTTCTGCTTTGAGCAATAGATAACCTTCAAAGGTCCCATCTAACCTAAATTATTTCATGATTCGCTTCATGTTAAGCTCTCTCTGTTTGCATGTGGCGTTTCCAAGGCTTGAAGTGGACAAAATTGCCGTTGTGACAATCTGGGATTCAGGTGTCCAGGCTGTGGACTTGACAAAGCTGCTTCTTTCTGTGCTGTTGCTGCTTTATTTGATCTTTTTATCTTTTCTTTCCCTCATAGAGTAGAAGAGCAGCATTGTCAGATAGGCTGACTCCTTTTTTTGTTGTATGTCCCTTGATCTTTTCCAAAGCAGTACCTATTTATCGAACTAACTACTTTCTATTCTCACTGTTTACAGGTGATAATTAGTAAGTACTTAACAGAGCTAAATCTAGCTGAAGTATAAAGTTTGTGTGGTGCGAAGTCTACTCTTGTTGCCAGAGCTGTACCTCACTGGAGCTGCAGGTCGTGTTTAGTTTGTTGGACTTTTGAATTCCTGATGATAATGGAGGGGCTGTGAGCAGACTTTGTGTCAAATAGATTATGCATTTGTGTTTTGAATAGGAATAGTCCATGCTAAGCCATGACCCCGTTCCAGAAGTCTGCTGATCACCTTCTCTCTGTGTGCCTTTGGTGCTCATACAGGTATGAACAAGAACAGGCACTGGTCCAAGAGGAGTTGCTCCGTCTGGCCAAAAGAGAAAGGGAAGCAGCCAGTGAGGCCTTGAATACTGCCCTGCAGCGGGAAAGGAGCAGCGCTAACGAAGAGAGGCAGAGAGCGGCCCAGCTGGTGAGTATGTTTCCATACAGGACAGGGTAAAATCTCTCTGTTTGAGGGGATTCTTTAAATGTCACTCGTGTGTTAAGCTTAGAAACTTTGATTTAGGCTGAAGCACTCATCAGCTCCCAATTCATCACTTAAGCTGGTTTTACACTGTAGCTGGCAAGCTACACCTGCAGCACGTCATGCAATGACGCTATAGCCAGGCTTGCAGGGAGAGGCGTAAGCAGTGACTGTGCTGGGGACAGCTTTCACTGTGGCAGCTCAGTGTGGTGTGTGTATATGGGATTGTTGCCTGAACTAGACAGATCTCTTTTAACTATCAATTGAATGAAATTAATCTTCTGATATGTACAGGGTCAGATTCTATTGACCTGATTTATCTTAAAACTTAGCTCCGTTTTTCTAGAATATAATCGTGCAAGCACTCAAATTAGTCAAAAGTAACAGTTCTGTTGTTTGAGTCTTTTATGATGATGGTAACAGAATTGTTATAAAACTGTCAAGTATTGTAACATTTTGAAAAAGGCTTAAGGTTAATTTTTGGGTATCGGGAAGCATAAACCCCTTTTGTACACACTGCTGACTCCCAAACCAATCTGGTTTTGCCCACTAGGCAGACTTACTTTTGGGGACTTCTTGCTGCAACCTTTACTGTTAGTCAGACGCCTTGGTGTTGGTGGGATAACCTGTTGGGTTATTGCGGTTCCAGGTGTGGAGAAGAGCAGTGATGGGGGCAGAAGTACAGTGAGATGAGACTGACTCTAGAGCAAAAGGCTTTTATCCCTGCAGTAGATCGGGGTTGTTGTTGGTGCTTAATATTCACATGATGCCATTTTATATTCTTTTTGTTTCAATACTGGCATTGCTATGGCAATGGGGTCCTGCCTTTAAACAATGCAGAGTTAGTGAAACAGCCACATTTCCTGACTTGCAGTGGTATGAAGTGTCAGGGTGTGACAGCGAGGTGGGACTATACTTGCCACAGTGACCTCAAAACTGCTTGTTCATTAGGACTGTGATGTTGAAACTGTTTATTGAGAGAACTAGACTAAGACCAATTCTCAATGCCTGGTACACGTGGAAGGATGGTTTAGGGAGAGGACAAACCTGAATAAGGATGATCTTTCTTGTGTTTCTTTCATCCTGCTGATCTGTTGCATGCACTTGACTTACCTGAGAATTTTTCTATAAGCATTTTTTTTGTGTTGAATGCTAATAGGCATGGCTTATCCAGGCATGTGACTTTGCTGTGAAGCATTTTGAGGTTATAGAATTTATATAAGAATGGCCATAGTGATTCAGACAGAAGGTTTTTCTAGCTGTAGCCCATCTCTGACATGATCCACAGCAGCTGCTTTTGGAGAGCATGAGAACAGGGCAGGTGTATAGCAGTGTTTCCTACCTGTGTACCCTAGGTTCTGCCATTCTGGGGCTTAGAGGCTTCTTTAATGGGAGGTATTTTCACCTTGGTACTTAATGATCCTTAATGAAATTGTCTTCCATGAATTTGTCCGTGGTTTTGGACCCATTTCTGCTTTTTGACTCCATGATAACATTGCATGTGATTGTGTTAGTAGGTCTCTGGGATAGCAGCCATTCACAAGCTTTATCCAGGACAGCAGTGTCGTAGGAAATTCCTCTTGACGGATTGTGCCCTAATCACAGGAAGCTGAGCTTTAGGATAGTGGTGTCTGAGGCAGGTGGCTGCTGTTCCTCTGCATGGGACGTAAATGTAGAACATCTGGGTCAGCAGGTTCAGTATTAATTCTCTTTCCACTAAAATTAAAAATATTCTCTTTACCAATGTAATTAATGGACTTCTCTAGAGGGATGTGAGGGAAGAAGCTGGTGGATTTATTGTCCAATCTAACGGTATGATCTGGCTCAGAAGTAGAGCTCAGCCCTCCGGCAGTGAGGTGCGGAGTAATCCTGGAGAAATGTAACCAGCAGAGTCAGGCAATATTTGTGAAGTGTAAGGAAGACACCTCTAAAATGAGTTGAGACCTCACCTCTAACGTACAAAAGTTGTTCTGTTATCCGAGTTGGCATTCAATGGTGCAGTGTTGCATACCCAGTATTGCATACTTGGTTCTCTGCAAAAATCTGGTCAGGCTCTCCTTGTGTAATCCATAAAAGATAAATATGCCCAGAATATGGTGCAAGAATGAGAAACTGTTAAATTTCATTGATCTTTAATGATTTCTTGATGATTCATAAATTTAAGATCCTTATAAATAGAATGACCTGTTGTGTCCTTGCAAAGATAAGGTCGCAACTATTGTCTGTTGACTTCTTTATGCTTTCCTAAGCAGGAACTGGTTTTTGCCAGCCTTCTAAATTATTGGGATCCCTGTCAGACTTGCTTTACCTTGGCTACAGTTTCCTTTTAGTCATGGTTACCTTATTGTTTTGTCTTAATCCTACTCAAATCATATCTGTTCTTCATCTTCCAGTATTTTCTTCTTTTATTTGGAAGAGGGCTTGAATGCTTCCTGCTCACTTTTCTGCCTTTTAGCCCCTGGTGTATGAGGCAAATAATGGGTGTGAGTTGTTCTTTGATCTCTTCTGTGTCAGTCTTTTCTTTCAGGTAGAAGACAGAAGAGGAACTCTAGGTACCCAGTGGTAGTCCAGGTGCAGATGGCACAGGAAATTATCTACTTAAATTTATAAGTATACAACTTCCAGGGGTTTTGGTGTTGTGACCTACTAGGAAAGCCAGAGGAAAACGAGGCAACTCCCATAGAAGAAATAGCAAGTGAATAATTTGCTTCTAGCAGCAATTAATTTAGTAAAAATTAGAAGTCATGCCATGTATAATAAGAAAGGTTTGCTTTATTTTTTAAAAAATATTTACAGTAAGATCTTGAGAGATCCTGTGCCTTTAACATGTCAATAGTGTGGTGACTAGTAGCCTTCTCTTGTACAGCTATATCTAGTAGTGCTACAATATTTTCCTTTAACCTTACCACTTGTGGACCATAAATCCAAATATGATAGCTGTATTTTGAAATTATTTCATTTTGATTGTGCTGAATGTCACTTGTCATTTAATCTGTTCTTTATGATTTTCATTAACTGACTTTTATCATTGGCAGTATTGCTATGAAGCACTTCCTCAGTGTTGTTATATAGTGTGTATTCCTGAAGAGAGCCTGGACTCCAGCTAACCTTTGATCAGGAACTTGCTGTCAGCTTCTGAGGCCAGTTCCTTCATCATTTGTGGTGTAGGGTGCAGATTAATTTGTTGCTGGGTTTTTGTGGTTTGTTTGGTGGTTGGGTTTTTTCCCATTTTGTTTTTTTCTTGAAGTGATACACTGGTTACAAGAGGGATTAAGAGTTAAGTACCTCTGTCCTGTTCTACCTTTTTGTTTTGAATCTTTTTTTTTTTTTTTTTGATGACTTTGAACAAGCTACTTAGCTACCTTAGGTTTTGAGTAAAACTCCTTAAAGTTTTAGTTTCAGAAGCAAAATAGCTCTGTAAGGAGAAACACAGGAGCATTTGCTTCTCCCTTTAAATATGGCTTTTGATTAACCATGTGGGATTGGCTCAGATGGAAGTAGTCTGCTAAGCTGCTGCAGAAGAACTCTCACCAATTTGTATTAGAGATAAAATGTTTTGTTTGTTTGTACAGCACTGCAGGATCATGGTGCTGACTGGACTCTCTGAATAATTTAGTGCTGTGAGTACTTAAAAGACAACAAGGATTATATGTACAGTACTTCACAGCAGGGCCTGGGGTGTTTAACTAATGCTTGTAGCATTCCTTAAGTCTCGTGTGTAATATCCAAGAATTTAGTACATCTATCTTTAAATCCTTTTTTATTTCTAGCATGAGGAACTTCCAAAATTGTCATAGTCAAGCTATTTAATAGCTTGACTGTTGTGAATAGTCTCACCTTTCCCCTGTACCAGGAGTATTTCCTTTTTCATTCCAATTAATCAAAACCTCTCAACTTCTCAGTTCTTTTGGCTTTCTTTCTTCCTCTTTCTTACCAACAAAAGAAACTTTGCAAGCAAAGCTCCTCTTTATTTTTTTTTCTCCTTTCTGCTTTTGTAATCTCCTCAGGCTATGCAGCATATGTGTTGTGAGCCTCTTGGAGCCAGTGACTCCCTGCCTGATAGCTTTTTGCCAAAACCTTTGAGACAAATCAATGTGGAAAGGGAATGGAGAAAAGCAGAAGCTGGGGGGGGGCAATAAACGCGATTAAGCAAAGACATCTCATTACTACTCTAGAAAGGGAGGATTATAACTTATAAAATAGGAGGATCTCATTTAGGGGCCATGTGCGCCTCTGTTATCAGGACAGAGGGAGAGCAAATAGAATAAATGAAATTAATACTTTGAAAACCAGCATTACCCGGATTTGAGAATTGAACTAATATGATTTGTGCAAAGCCCTGAAGTTCTTATCTCCCCATTTAATACCCCTCAGATAATGGCTTTGTCAGAATTATTGACCAAAAGTCGTCGTCTTCCATCCCACTTTGAAAGAATGAATTCAGAAATGGGGTGATGGTGGGACAACTTTGCACCATAATTAGCTTTTTCAGACAGGACTGACGGGCATTGGCTGCTGCGTGAAAACAAGCTGGACACAGAATTCCCAAGCTGCTGGAAAAGTCAGTGTTGAATGGCTCGTTATTCCCAGGGTTCCTGGTCATGCCCTGCTCACTGGCAATGCTGGATGGCAGCCTTTGCTGACTGGTGGCTCCAGCACTGCGCTGTTCTGATTGGTATTGCCCGGAATATAAGCATGGAAGGAAACTCTCACAAGGATTTAGGGTTTGTCTCTCGTTGCTCCAGTAGCTGATAATAATTGGTCGTAGCCTGTTGGATTCTTTCAGGTGACTTCTTGCCCAGAAATAATTTCTTTGCTCTTCAGAGCCTCTCTTGTTGATTCAGGAGAGAAGGGCTGAAGGAAGAATGTTGAGTGGGGAATGCCTTTGATCAGGGCAGTGGGTTTTGATGTGGGTGTCATCTTGTGAATGTGGGATTCTGAACTCTTGGACTTTGCCTGTGGCATTTTTTGGATGCCTGCACCCTTGATTTAGTGCATATTCATCTGCTGACATTTTAACTAGTAGGTTTTCTTCCCCATTTCAAAGACTGTGGAGGTAAAATTGCTTAAAATTGCTGAAAGCAGCACAAACAGCTCATTCATAGACTGATGCAAGGGAGGAGAATTTTTGATGGGGAGTGATGAGGTGGAGTAGTGTTTTCTCCTTGGCATTGCAGGGGTAGAGGGATGATGCAGTTGGCCCATTCATGGAAAGTTCTTTAGGTTTCTGGTCATTCTTGAAACTTCAAGCCAATCTTGCTTAAGTTTTTTGCTGTAGATTGTCCACTGTTGATGAGCAGTATCAGCTGCAGCTGAGCTTGTACTGAAGGTGGTTTTAGAAACAGTGCTGAACACAATTTAGTTTTGTTAAGGCTTTCATTTACTTTGTGTTAAGCTGGGGATCAGCTTTATCCTGGCTGATTAACCATAGGTAAGCATCTATAGATTAGACAGGGATTTTGTGGTGCGTAATCGCATATCGTTGTGACAAGCTGGAGTGACCAGCTGAGATCCAGTAAACTGGACACAGTAAACTCTTAAATCTGTGACAGCGTGGGGTCATCAGTGAAGTGAGACTGATGGTTTTGAAGTCAGGCCTCTGTGGTCAAAACTTGCTGGTTTTTACTCCTTATTTATTTGGGTTGATGTAAGGAAGGGTGTTTTCTCTGTGAGCTTTGCGTTATGGTTTGGCTAGTTTTGTTGGTCCTGTTTGCTCTGCAGCTAAAATGTAGCACAATGAGCTAAGCCTCTTCTCTTTCTAAAGTTGCAAGCCTACATGTGGAAAATTCTTATATGTAGAAAATTCTAAGTCTGTAAGTAGAAAATTCTATGAAATAGATTGGTTCTGGCAGACATTGCTAATACAAATCTTGGGTTTCAGTGTTTAGTGGTTCTTTTAATTTCTGTAAATGTTTCTTGATTGCAGTTTTTCATGGGTTTAACAGAAAACATTGATTTTAATTGGAAAGCGTGGAGACTTGCTTCAAATAATAGTGCGAAATGAGGACAAAGCCCTTTCAGGTTTGTTTTTATTTTTATTTTTTTCCAAGTTGATTTTCATTGATGCTGCAGTGATTGGCAGCAAGCATCTATGAGTATTTACCAAAGGAGTGACACCTTTTGTTTTTTTCAGATTAATTTTAAGGTTTTCTTTAGGAAATGAATAATGCACTTAGTAGAACATTAATCCCTAATCTCGTGTGGGTACCGGCAGCTGTGGGGGTGGTACCTCCCGGTGGGCGCTGTTCCCTGCAGTTTGGCTGTTTGCAGAGCGTTTGCAGAGTGTGAAATGTTCCTGTACCTGCCCTTAGTGTGCACAAAACCAGCCAGGGAGCTCTGGCCGGGTCAGCAGGAGGGACAGTGTCTTTGGCTGGAGTTTGCAATGCGGTTGTTTTCGATTGCTTTCACTGATTGAATAAAACTGCTCTTTAAATGTGGTGATACAAATGGAAAGGTGTATTTTCTGGTTTAAGCCTTAATGATTTATTACAAAACGTTGCAAGCTATTGATAGGGAGATTTAAATAACTGGGCCAAATAGCTTCAGACTTAGTTCCTGTTATCTCTCTAGTTCTTGCTGTCTGAACTAAGATGTTCTTCAGACCTTCCTCTGAGGAACATGTGTCCGTGTGTAGAGTCTGTAAAGTTAGTGGTCTATTATGCTATATTTTTTGGCCAAACCATCTCTCCATTTGCCCCACAGCTGAGGTCCTCTTTGGCTGCTACCATCTGCTATAGAACTGGGTGCATTTCTGCAGTGAAGGAATTACTTCATTTTCTGAAACCATTAAATGTTTAAGGGATCCCTGTAGAAAGTAATTTTGCAGTATTAAACGGTGGACTTTGGAAAGGTTTGCATTAAGCTTCAGGTGGCATGGTGAAGTTCTACATGTCTTCTACCTCCAGCAAGCTATTAACTTCTGGTCTCGAAGCATTAGGGAGATCTAAATTTAACTGAAGTGATTTTGGAGAATGTGTACTACAGTGAACCCAGAAGGTAAAATCAAAGCCAAACCAAAGGAAAATTTCCACTGTCTTGAGGGAAGGCAAAGCTGTTATCTGGCTGTGGGTAAGATGCTGTCTACGTACTCCTTATTTTCCCTGCTACTGCTGCTTTGATATGTCAGACATTTATTGCTTTCTTTTTTTTTTTTTTTTAACAACTTCCAGTTTCTGCAGCTAGTCTTTTATCTCGTGACTGAAGGTTAATTTGTGTTTGGAGAGTTTTTGCAGATTTCAGCAGCTGATGGTCGCTTGAGCTTCTCTATTTTTGTAGTCTCTTGGGCTAAGGGACCTTATCACAAAGTTGGCCTCTTTTTAAATCTTACAGCTACAACAAATTGAAGTTGTCTGTGGTGCTGCCTGCTTCCCCTGTCTTGCTTTCAATTCTCCTGTGCCCATATTTCACACCTTTTTGTCTACCAAGTTCATATACTCCACAGAAACTTCTTCCAAATTCATTTGTTCTGACTTAAGGTAAAGCCATTCAATCATTTAAAAACCAAAAGATAGGATTAACCGCCTTCTTCCCCTAACTATAAAATATTCATTAAAAATAAGGAAATAATATGTTGATATTTTTCCATGAATGGCCAGCAAAGCTTGTACTGCATTTTTCTTCCTTTTTTTTTTATTTTTTTTTGTTGTCCTGCCAGGCAACTGTGGAGTAGTAGAATTTTGTTCTAATTTTGCAGCTAATTTTGTGGGCATAAGCAACAGAGATTAGGTAATGCATCAGAGTTTTTCAGTGGACTTCCCTTAAACCCAAACCAGTCAAATGTGGTGTGGTTTGTGGTATGAGATTGTCATTGGTGTGAAGGCTGAGCGTGTTGTAAGAGTGTAGTTTCCACTAGCTTGGTTAAACTTTATTTTTGGATTATGATTTTTCTTGTCTGTGGTTTGAGTATTTGGAGTATTATATGTGTCTGTCTTTGTGTTTGCTGATGGCTTTCCAGTATTTACTGTATTCTGTCTAAAAAACAACAGTATTTGAATCTTGAATCAATGATTCTCAATCACTGAAAATTTTCTTGATTTTTTTCTGACTGAAAAGTGTTACTTCAAAACTATAATCTTGCTCTCTTTTTAAGTGCTAATATTATAGCTAGGAAATAAGTTTTCACTGAATTTAACACCTCAGTTGCTTTTGCACTGTCAGATGATGGGGACGTGAGGTATGTGACCTGCCACTGGCTGTCATTTCTGTCATACTCCCTAAATGCCATGAAAACTGGCTTTGGTGCTTCTGCCACCTTTTCTTGGAACCTTAATGTGTATGTCTTGATGGGATCCTTTTTGGCAGCAGAGGGGTGGTAGAGAAGGTACCTGAGATGGGCAGAGCGTTCTGCACTGGGTGGCAGCGTGAGAGAGAAATGATGCAAGATTCTTCCTGGATCTCGGTAGGAAAGACTGACAAGTGGCTTCATAAAATAGCTGTTTTAACAAGATAGAATAGAGAGAGGACTATAGGTGGCAAGTAAATCTTACATCCTTTCAGACGCTGGGAGCCCTGCTTTCACACAGGATTGGACAGACCCTGGTGGGTTGTCCCATGGCATACTGTGCAGATGGAGAGGCTCCTCCTTTTTCATCATTTGAGCAATTACATTCTTACAAGAAAGCAGCTCCATTCATAAAGGATGTTCACATGAGAACATTTTGGTGCTCCTGTAGATAAAAGCAAGGTCCCGCAGGGGCTGCTACTGAGGGGCCGCTGCCTGCAGGCTCCTCTGTTGGGTTGCTGAGGACTCTGCAGCACAAGGATGCTCACATGGGAACATCTTGATGCTTCTGTAGATAAAGTCAAGGTCCCACAGGGGCTGCTACTGAGGGTCTGCTGCCTGCAGGCTCCTCTGGTGGGTTGCTGAGGACTCGACAGCACAAGAGAGACCTGAAGGCTGTGCTGTGTCTGTATGTGCAAATACAATGTCTTCCACAAGTCTCCCAGTACAAATAGCTTTGTTGGATCATACTGGAAGGAGGCTGAGTCTACCTGCTATGATCAAAATAAGCTCTGATGGTTTTTCTTTGTTTCTCACCTTGAAGGAAAGTTAAAGCAAGCTGATACAAAGAGTAATTTTCACTGAGGCTTTTCCCAGTTTGTTTATACCCTGTACTACAGTTGGGCATCCTCTAACCTGCTTCTATTTGATTAAGTTTATTTTCATTCTTCTTTGCTTCCCTCTCCCTCCCTCCTTCCCTCTTTCTCCCTCTGTCTTTTTAGTTTCCCAAAACTGCAGGATGTTTTGCTCCTGCTGCCTCTCCTCGTTGGTGGCGTTATCAGACATGTGTGCAGCGGGCGAGATTGCAAACGCCACTGTTCTCCGGATTCTAAGCATCAGACAATGTTTTACACGGCGTCCCATTCTCTAGCTGGCTGGTTGGACATGATGTTGGTACCTTATCTTCACGCTGACACACACTGGACATTAATAGAAATACATTGCTGAGGCACATGTGTGGAATTTCAAGCAGCCTTTCTAGCTGTGCTTTAGATAGTCTATTGTGTGCTTAACCTCTTGGAAGAGGTTTTGATGAGAAACGCATAATGTTAACTCTTGGGCAGCTGGGTGGGCTCTCTTAGAGGTTTTTTATTACAGTCAGCATAATATCTTTCTAATTGCATGCTGCTTATGTATTTTGGAGTTTCAGCAGTTTTAAACCTATCTTTCCATGAGCAATATTCCTCCTTCCTAATGCAGATTTTTAGGGAAGATACAGCTATGTCTGTTGTACGTGGGGAGGAGGTAGGAAATACCTACGTGCAGCAGAGGGCAGTGGCTGCCAGCGCCCTTGTTTAGTGTTGTATGAAGTCTGTCCCTGTATTATTTTTGGCTCTATGATTGTCTTACATCAACTTAAAAAATGACCTGGATGTAATTGCTGCTGTTTGCCAGGAATTCCTTCTGCTTTTGGATCACATCAGAATTTTTGTTTCCTTTGTGCTATATATGTATACTTTCTCTGCTTGTTTATGACCATCTGCAATTATCTATATTATTTATGAGTACTGAGTAAAACATGATGGAAAGAAGCTTCTTAAAAGGGACTGTACTAAGGGAAAGGAAATGAGCTGATGACTTTCTCTTTGATTTTTAGACAATGAAAATAGAACACCTGCAAGCTTATTGAGGGAGGGAAGGAATTAGAGATTTAGCTGGCTTTCTTTTTCCTGTCTGTCTGCGTGTTACATTGGGGGTTTAGAGCCTTTTTAGCTGTGAAGACTTTGTGATAATGGGCAAACTTGAGGTATGATGCAGTGGGAGTAGAGAGTAAAAATTGATCAGACAGAGAAGGGGTATGTATAATTACTGTCCAAAAGAAAAAACCTCCATAGTTTAATACCTACTTGAATAGTACATTAGGCTAAGGATACATTTCTTAAATAACCAGTGCTCTTCCAATTAGGACTGAGAGCTTGCCGCGTACATTCACTGGATCTTCAGCCTAATGCCTTTGCCTTTGCCATGGAAAAAGTGGTTCACTGTCTAGCAAATGACTTCAGCCCCTTTCTTTTTCCAAACACATATGCTCCTATCTCTTCTGTCTCCTTTTTCCTTCTCTCCCTCCTCTGAGCAGAATGGATTCGTTACTCAGTATTCATCTTGCTATAGCTGTAATTGGCACTGTTGAGCTGAAAATGTGACTCCCCTCTGTAGCTTCCAAACTTCCAAAACACAAATGGTTCCTTACAAAAGCTGTTCTCTTCCCAGTCGAGGACCTGAGCAAACAGTCATTCTTGTATTTTCATATGATACGCTCTTCTAGTTTAACAGCTAAGTGGCAAAAAAAGTGGGGTTTGGAATAAGGATATGTTAAAAAAAACAACCACCCAACAAACAAAATGCCAACAAAACCCCAACCACAAACAAAAGAACCAAAGAACAAACCACCACAAAACAATACAGCACCCTGAAAAACCCAAACAAGATCTTAGAAAACCACAAGCAACAAAAACTTATGTCAGCTGTAAGTAAACTTTCATGTTTCTTAAATCCTCTTCCCTAATTTTTTAGGGTAAAAAAACTTTGTTTCAAGTACAAATCTTGAAAAAGCATGAGAGCTTTAAACTGCAAAGCAAACTAAAATTTTAAAGATAATGAATGTCAGTCCAGCTTATAGTTTTCTATCATTTTAACAGTGCCCTCCCCCCCTCAGCCAGCCGGCTGGCGTGCCTTTTCTAGGCTTTGTGCTACTGAAGGTTATCATAGAGTTCTATTAAAACCTTTCTTGCCTGTGATTTCTTGTTATGCAGCAACCTGCAAAAAGGGGTTGTTCTCTGTGATCAAGTAAGAGTTTAACACTGTTCTGTTACTGGTAAGAGAAGTGGGATGCATGAACACCTCTTCCCCTCTGACAGTTGATCAGAAGCTGGCTCTCAGGTCACTCTGCCCTTGCTCGAGTTTGTAATGAAGGTCTAAATGCAATCTGGAAGCTGTTACCAGCCTCCTGTATTTTCTTTTCTTTAGAACACTGTAGAAGTAGTTCCTCAAATCTTGTGCATCTGGGGTAAGAGTCTTCATTGTAAGTACTGTAGATAAAGTCTTGTTTTGTGCCCAAATTAAGTGGGGCACATTGGCTGTGCTGCTGCTCCCATAATGTTGTTCTGCCATAGCAGGCTTATTTTCTAAGGTTAATAAGGAATGTGTTAAGGCACCTGGAGGGAAAGGAGCTCTAATGGTCTTACCTGCCATTCTCCTCTGTGTAGGTGGGACTGGCGTGGTTGATAAATACTTTGCTACCTCAGGCCTTGCACATGGTGGATACCATGGGTGTTCTTCAGATGGGATTGAAGCGGCTAGGCAGAAGAGATTTCTTCCAGCATGGTCTCACTAACGTGAATTTTAACCCCTCAATTTCAGTGTTTTGCTCTCAAGTATCTCAGTGGGCAGGTAATGGGAGGTGACAGATTTTTCTGACTACATGCACATGCAAATGCAAACAAAATTTTGCCTTGTTGTTTGCACATGTTTTTAGAAGTTACATCTGCTTTCTGCACAAGAAATGTCTCTTACCAGGCATTCTTAAACTGCAGTAAAAATTCTCATCTTTGTAAGAATGAAAACTAAACTTCCATATAATTGGACTAATTTGCTATTATTGCTCATTGACCAGCAGATGTTGCTGTTGAGCTTGCTTAGGCTTGACTGTTCAGCAAGTCATTTGCCTATTTTAAGAGCTATGGTGCAGACTGATTTGGAACTAAGTTTCCTGCTTGATAATTCATGTCATCTACTGGTAAGTCAATATACTGTTCAGAGACTTAAGGTGCATCTTGTGCACGTGTGTGTAGATAAATAGATGATAATAGAATGTCCTTTTTTTCTTTTTTTTTTTGACCTGTGCATTTTTTTTTCTCTACTTCATTGCTGACTCTTTCTGCTTTCATTAGCACAGCAGTTTTTATTTGCTGATTTTTTAAAATTATTTTTGAGGGAGGGAGTTCTCCTTTTCAAGTAACTCTTTAAAACGTGATGGTGCAGATGTAGTCTAATAAACAATCTATAAACAGTGTATCCTCATTAGTACCCCTTTGAATTTAAGATCTGGGAAAATCTATTACCTGCTTCATGTGCAGCATCTGGGAGATGAATTGTGTATCCTGTATGAGGTCAAAACCAGTGCTCAGCTCGGTGGCTGCTCTGTGTATTGATCTCTGTGCTCCGCTCCTCCGTTCTTTGGGATGTGCTTCTGGCTGTAGTACTTTTATTTTGGAACTAAAGATTTTTAATGTGCATCTCAGTTGCGAGCCAGTGATGATGCCTTCACTGAGTTTATACTTTTGCCCTGCTGTGCAGAGAACATTTTCAAAGCAGCAGTGAGTATTTCCTGAAGGTGGCAGTGAAGGGACACCCTCGAAGACTCCTTTTCAGGGGCGGAGGGGAACTGCTGAGGCCTCAAATTGCTTGCATACCATTGAAATGTCTCAGAGGTTTTTGCTTATTTTTTTCATTCCAACTCTAGCTTCTCCAGCAGTTATCATAATTTTTTTTTCAGGATGAGTCTACCCCAAGTTTTTGAAGTTCATTGATTTCTATAGAAATACATAATTTGGAGTGGCAAGGACACTGTGTACTGATGTAATTTACAAACTAGAGATGTATGTTGAATCTGCTTCTATCTTTCACTTTCTCACTGTGCTTCCAGGGGCTCACTTGCAGGCTTGAATGCACGGGTCTAGCAGCTTGTGAAGCTGCTGTGTGTGTTCAGGCTGCAGAGGGGAAGATGTGGTTGTCCTGAAGATGTTGCAGGTTTCCGCACAAATGATGTGGTATGTTCTCAACCATCCCAGGTTTCTCTTTGGTCTTCAGTTGTTTTCTAGTAATACTTCTTGGAGAAGTAGGTAGCTGCTGCTGAGAGCAAGTTTTGGTTTTGGAAGTGATGGGAGGAGAGTGGCCCATGCTCTCCTAATGACATTTCATGCTGGCTGTTAAAACTGATGTCGCTGCCTCTGTTCCTCCATTCCTCTTTAAGAGTCACTGTTTTGACCTGCATCCCAGCCTTCTAGTTAGGTACTACTTACAAAACTTGGTCTGTAAAAATTGACCGTAATATCTGTGTCCCTTTGACTAGATGCAGTCAGACTTGGTAGACTGTCTAAGAAGGCCTGTACTGAAAAACCACTGGAGTTTCTTTCAGCAGAAGTTTGAGACATATGTTAGTACCCTTTGTAAAGGCAGTATCTCAGGTCAGTCTTCACTGATACTGTAAGTTTCTGAACTATTTGAGTGATTTGGAGTTTAAAACGTAACGATCATCTAGCTGGCCTTGGACAATTTGAATTACTGCTTTGAGGGCAGAATCTTCTCTGTAGGGAGAAGATGGTGGTTGGCTGGAATCCCTGCAGATTTTTAGGGAGGAG
Organism: Thinocorus orbignyianus; assembly: GCA_013400375.1. Classification (NCBI taxonomy): domain Eukaryota; kingdom Metazoa; phylum Chordata; class Aves; order Ciconiiformes; family Thinocoridae; genus Thinocorus; species Thinocorus orbignyianus. The sequence goes on from VXBW01002926.1 coordinate 3,317,400, forward strand.
ATTTGTATCTTTTCATCTGTTTTCAAGAAGGAGAAACAAGAGTTATAAAAACCACTTAAAGGTTCAGTTAAGATTTATTCTGGCTGCATAACTGCCTCCCATAATAACTTTAATATGCATCATCCTGAAACTCCTAATTGGCCCTGGTGTTGGCAGAGCTTTCAGACCCAGCAGAATCTCCAATGTTCAGCAGCTTTTAGGAAGGAATGTAGCCAGGGAAGCACAGAAGATGAAATGGCTGCCTTATAAATTCTGACTGACCTTGGGAGTCCTTGTTTTAACAAGCGGGAGGGTGATGTTGAGAGCCACCTCAGTGAGAACAGGGGTGGGAGTGGGTGTAGGTGCGCAATTGTTGGGGCAGGAGGAGAAGATGGAGGGAAGACCTTGTAGGCTTGGTGGGAGGAAGTGATTTCATTGTGGGACATGTACCTACCTACTCTGTTATTGGTTGGAGTCTTGTCTCTGGTGACACTGATTAAACATGGGTTTTTTTTTCCTGATGGATGGTTGTGGGGATGGGCTGTGGAGGGTCTGTGGGTTGAAGTAGTCCTTTCCATCAAAGCTGGTATCTTTATTTAGGAAATGATTGCAGTCAGTTGTTCCTCTCTACTTAGTAACTGGTACCTGTGTGGGCACTCCTCAGACAGATCAGAGCCTGAGTGACTGGGGAAGCTGAAATTGTCTTCAACTTCTCCCCTGCTCCCCCAGTGCCTGGGTGGGAGATGGATGCCTGCCAGACCCTTGCTGTGTCGTGGCGATTCTGTGAATGATGGAGGGCTGTCATTCTCACTCTCCTGGGCTGTCAGTTGGGCACCTTTTGCAGACCCTAAATTCCCTTTAAAACCAAGCATTTGGCTTAGTTTATTTCATTCCATTAAGTAATTTCACTGCTAATGCATAATTATCTACAGCAGTGACACTCGTCTATGCTTTAATTATCGCAAAGCTGCACAATTCCCCCTCCCCCCTGCCTGGAAGTTGTCACTTGTGCAGGGTGGTTTTGCAGAGATAAGTGTGTAATACATGGCAGTGCTTGGGGTCTCACACAATACTCAGGCAGTTGCTGATTGCTAAATGTAGGCAATAGAAGAGGCAAGGATTTTGGTCTCCGTCTTCTATTAGTGGCTCTTATCCATGTGGAGTGAGAGATGCTTGGAAGGAAAAAGCTTATCAAAACTTCATAATATGGGCTTGAAGATAAAGATGTGAGCAAGTGCTGATTGGAGGCATTAAGCTTACAGGTGTTAGGAAAATTTAGAAGCACAGTTATTTGTTTCTCTTCTGAAGAAATGTAAGAAATGAAGCATCCATGATCATGGGCAGCAGCCCAGGAGTCCTGATTGTGTTTGAGAAAGATTCTTTGTATTCCTCTCTATTATTTTCCCCTCCCCTTTCTCTTTCTTTATTCCCTAACCCCCCTCCAGGTTTGTTCCCAACTCTTTTTCAGCAAACACCCTCTCCGAGTGCAGAGAACCCGGTAAAAGTCTTTGATTCAGGTAGTTGTTACGAGGAAATGCAACTGAGTTGCAGGGAGACGATAGATACTTCTGTGATACACCTGCTGTTTCTGAACACCACACTCTGTCATCTGCTAGGGAGTGATTTTGGTAGTGGAGGACAAGGTCACACCTTTCTGAACACGGGGGGAAGTGGGCAACATGACACTTGTGTCCTTTGAAGGCAAAGGTCTGTTTGGCATCAAAATGTTCTATAAGACGTTACTAAAACATTGCAAAATCTGAACGAGGAAAAGGCTGGAAGGGGTTTATGATTGAGCTTTTCTAGTTCCACAAAGCTGAGAGAAGTGGATTGTGGACACCTCATTTAACTTGTAATGATGCACTGAGTTTTGTGGATGAAGAACACCTGGAGCACGTGTCATAAATACAGCAAATCTTGAGAGGGACCTGGCAGAAATGAGGACAGTATGAGGAAGCAAAGCCTGTTTATTATCTTTTAATAGATGGAAATGAGGCCATTTATTGGTGTTATCTGTTGGCAGAGACTTTTTGCCAACTACCTTTGTTTGGAACTCTGACCAAGACACACAATATGTAATTGTGTTCCAGTTTCCATCCTGACTTAATTCTTAGGATTGAAATCACTCTCTTTCACATACAAAAGCATTGAATTCTTTTCCTGTATTGTTATGATGAAGGCAATTTCTGGTTGCTGACTGGCAGGAATGAGGAGGAGAGGACTATACATCTTGTGTTACAGCACGCACCCTCAATCCCTACGTATCTGCTGCGCTTGGCTGGCAGCAGTGGCACCTGTTTGAGCAAGATTTCTTTGGCCTAGAAATATGTTGCATGTTTTCTTTGGCCCAAGGACATCATCTTAAGTGTGTCACTTGGAAGACCTCACAGCTTTCTCAGCTCTAAATCTTTCCATCAGTCTCATGCTTATTTTCTATGGTATTTGTCACCATAGTGTTTTAAGTATGTTCTAGGTAAGTAAACTGGTGTAACAAGGTGGTCAGTTTGATGTCTTTCCTCCACTCAGGAGAGGATGCTATATTAAGAATTGTACTTTTTATAAGAAGTTGTGTGCTCATACCACAACTTAGTCTCAGAACTTTCTTTCTGGGAACCTGAACACTGTTGACAAATTTCCAAATATATTTTCTTGAAATGCTGTTGGTTGAAATATCTTTCGTGTCTGGCAATGCATGCTCACATAGAAAGATTTTCATTTGGTGGAATTAATACACAAAACAACTGTTTGGGTTTTCGCTTTTGTTTAAAGCGTACTTAAAAACCTTCCCATAAGACTATGGAATTAAACACTGCCTTAATGGCTTTTTTGACTCATCTTATGAAAACCACTTGCTGGGTTTGAAGTTTCCATGAGCCTGTTTCTCTGGAGCTGTACTCTCACCTTGTATGATATACTTAGTTCATGCAAAGATACAAAGGAAAAGGGGATGACGAGGAGGAATCCATAATGAAGGTGATGGAGCTCCTTGCCTCAGTTCTCTTGGCTGACATGAGCAAGATAGAACATGGAGAGAGCATTCCTTACCCGCTTGCCAAGGGAGATCAGTTGGGTGTTGTGGGTGAGCTACTGGGTGAAAGGGTGGGTGAATGATTCTGCTGGAGTACATGTGGGGGAAAAAACAGTAAAACTGCCCCCTAAGCATATGCTATGAAGCCTGGGGTTGGGGGTAGGAGAGAGAATGGCACTTCCTGGCTCTGTGTGCACGTGTGATGCTTTTGCCTCCTGTGAGTTTATTGGCAGGTGTGGAGAGAAAGGATCCCAGCCTGGCAAGTCAGCCGCCAGTGTGGCCGATGATTAATTGCCCTTTTTAAATTGCAATTATGTCAGTCATAGAACCCGTGAATATTAATTTCTGGTTTGCTGCTTGAAAAACTGAATGATGAGACGAGTCTTGAGACGGGTCTGTTTTACTGATGTCTCAGAGGTGGGCAAAGTGCTGCAGCCAGTAGTTACTACTGAGGGGAAAGGCTGCTATGACTCTTCACATCTGTTTTGTCTGTTTCACCTCTTTTTCACTGTTTCTGTTCCTTTCTTCAGAATTCTCTCAGTGCTTACAGTGAATTTTCCACACTGCAGTAGTAGGTGGCAGACTAATACCTAGAGTGACTCAATCACTGCGGGCAATATTAGTTGCCTGCATTTGGTGGATGGCTTTCCACCATTCACTGCTGCTTCCCGAATCCCTTAGAGACTTAAGAATGAAATAGGGATTGCTTTTTTTGCTGCTCCAGCTCTTTCCCTTCATCTCAAATGTATGTAACCTTTCATTCCATTATACTTAGGTCTTTTGAGATAATTTTCTGATTATGCCATCTTGGAAGGATATTAACAGGCAAGCATCAGTTCACTGGGACTGTTTTCCTTTCAACAATCTGTGCAAATACATGGCTGATGAAAATCTTAGTTTCTTCTGTGCTTTGGGTCTCTGTTATCAGTCATGATCCTGTCTAGTATTTTCTGCATGAATTGGGACAAATGATTGCATTTTCCTTTAACTTTGTTTTTCTTGGGATAGTAGTTACCTCAAGAAGTGTTGTTATTATGTGGTGATATTCATTGACATCTTTGAAAGTGAATAAGGATAGTGAATAAAACTTCAAAGAGCCCTCTGGTTATTCAGTTCTTGATACTTTTTGGATTTTTTAAAACTTTGTGTTTCTTTTAGAGCTTTTCTAAGCTTTCAGTAATATGTTATTTTAAATACCTATGTATTTCATTGTTTGCTTGTGGGGTTGGTATATGGCAGAAGTTGCACAAAAATGGTCTCCACTATTTTTAATTTTAGTTGTATATTTTGTGTAGCTGGTAAACATTGACTGTTTCCTGAAAAATTTTTGGAATGGGGGACACTAAAGAGCTGCAAGTGTTGATTATGTGAATGTGAATTACTTGGTATTTTGGCATTTGTGGAAAATGTGGTGAACATTCTGAAATTAGAGTGCCTTTTTTTTTTTTTTTTCCCTTCCTGAAGTGGAACTCCTCCATTTTGACATTTTTGGTTTTTGTACAAGAGAAGAGGACCTTGCCAGAGAACTGTATCTCATCCCGTGAACTAATGTGTTTGTATTTAGGGATGTCAGTTTGTTAATTTTGATCATTATGTTTAGTGCTTAACTTCATAAGCCCCTTTTATTATTATTCTGTTTAGGCATCCGTCATTATAATTATTGTCCCACCAAATTAAAGGCTGTATTTGGTAACCCCCGCAAAGGCAAGGGGTGCGACTTGGAGGCGACAGGAGGCCACTTCTAATTCTATGTCAGGCTAGTAGAGAAAAGCTAGAAGAAAATTTGTGGCAGCAGAGAATACAAATGTACTTATGTTTTCAGTTTTCACTTAGTCTTGTCCTTTCCTGGAAGAAAGGCATGTAGCAGACAGTTAAGTATATTTTGGTAATGAGTTCATACTGGCATGAAAAGGCATGGAGGGCAGCCCGAAGACTGCAGGTTCAGGGTTTCATTCTGACTGTTCTGTTTTCCCCATTTTCAGCTTTTATAATTGAATGGTAAATTACTTGGTTTTGTCAGACCCTTTCATTTTGGAAGGTTCCAAGCAGTCTTGTATTGCTACTGTTGCCCTTTGAGGTGAAAAAGAAGGGTGTCATTTTACCAGATGAGGATGTTGAATAGACAGCCCTTTTACAACCAAGTTACCTTTTTGTTACTAGCTCTTGTGGATGTCAGTTTAATCTTCCCCCTTCCTCCTGTTTCCCTGGTGCGCTTTGTCTTAACTCTGGTGTAGGGACTTCTTTGCCCATTGCTCAGCTAATGGCATCTAAGCCCAGCTGTCAGACAAGGAGGTGATGGCTTTTATTATTCTCTGAAGAGGTATCAGAACTGCCAGCACCCCTGGCTGCTCAAAGTGCCATTTTATTCATATGGAGAATCTGCACTTGGAAACCTCTCTGCAAAATGCAGAGTTTTCAGTAGTGTCAGGCTGACACAGAAGTTTCCATTGCACTAGAGGAAGGACTAGAGTGGTCAAAAGCTTCAGCCTCCGTTTCTGTTGGAGTAGTAACTGTTTTGGCCAAAGATGCTTTGAAAGCTTTGTTTACTCATCAGGAATTCAGCTTCAGTTTCACATCACTTCCCCTTACTATAATACTGCCTACCTAAATAGGTACTTTAAACACTGATTTTTATTTTTTTCTAGTAATTGAAATAGTTTTGTAATAGGGATTTTTTTGTACTTAACTTATTTTAGTAGGATTTGTTTCCATAGGACTCCTTAACAGCACACGTTACAAGCTCTCCCTACAAGATGCTGCCAAGACACCCCCTGTTTTAGGTGACAGCCCAACAGACAAGCGTGTAACATGCTGCACAGTGGTGTAAGGTGTGAACATATTGACACAGGGTGCAAATATCAACCCTTATTCAAGAAGTGCCAAGGAAAGTCATGTTTAAAGACCGTACAAAGTCAGGGGTGATCTTTGGCTTTAACAACATGTCAAATTATCCAGCAAGGAGGAAGGGGATGATACTTCAGTGATTTATCTTGAAAAGGAGTTTAAGCATATCTGGCCAGGAACTTGGAGGTTCACATTCAGAGAGTTATGTTTTGGAACAGAATGTGCTGATCATCACACCATCGTGTCAGGAGTTTTGATTGCTGGGGACTGAGAATGGAAACTAAAACTTGAAATAGCTTGTTGCCTTGTTGTAAGAAGTAAAGAATTGACTGTAACTTCTTATCGTGACTTGAGATAATGACCAGTGTTGTAGAGAGCTTGGGAGGAGAAAGGAGTCTGCTTTTGTGTGTTAATATGCTTTTTTGTGTCTGTATTTTTCTCCCAGTGTCATGTTAATACACCTTGTGCTTTTTCCTTGGCAATTCCAGTGCTTGTGATGTCAAGGTAAGCTCTGCTTCCTCTGGGGCTGTGGTCTGCAAAGGATCCTGCTCTTTTTGCTCAAGCACTGTGACCAGCATGAAGAGGAAGGTGGGGGCAGAGGAAGACGATGTCAGCTGCTGCCTGTCTCATTTCTGTCAGCATAAAGAGCTTTACAAAGACGAGTAATATTTTGCAATTGAGTTTCTCTTTTAAAGACACTCTGATGCTAATGTTGATTTAATAAGGTTCTCTCATTCTCTCTCCTTGCTTAATTTGAAACGTCTAATTTTGTGCTTCACAGTTCTGAACACAGAATTAGTGAGGGAAGAAGAGCCGGAGGCAGGGGGAGTGGAGTGCCACACCAGAAGTTGCCAGGGGAGATTGATTCAATAGAGTGAGAAGGTGCAAAAGGTTATATGACCACGGTTCAGAGCAACGTGATGGTGGTACTAATGAGAAGGAAAGCTTGATCCTTTAAAATGTTTTAAGGTCTCTGTGGGTGTATAACCAACACTAAATGGAAAATGGAGCACTGTAGTGTTGGTTTCTTTGAGTGGATTTTTCTTTGGATTTTATATGTATGTAATACATATAATATATGACAGGCAGGAAGGAGAATGTTATGAGATAAATAAGCTCTTAAAGGTTTTTATTTTAAAGGTTGTTTTGATAAGTGTGGCATTTACCTTCAAAAATGCAGAGAGGTTATGAGAGTTTGAGAATTTGATCTTGCTAATTTATTTTTTCTGCACCTGAATGTTTTTTTTTTCTTTTTCCTTGCTTAAATTTTATGCCTGTGGGAAAACTATTGACATCCCTGGACTTTTAATTCCTTTATTGTGTTGGGGATAAAAGTAAACTCCCCAAAACTACATTGCCAAAAGATTATCTAAAATATTGTACCAATAATAGAAGTAATGCAAGCTTTTTCCTCCTGCTCTTTTAGTGTACCTCTCCTCTGCCTCTTCAGAAACCACTCCTGTGCAACAGAGTTGAATCCTAATTTGCCTCTTGCTTGAGTTGGGGTTCACACAACTGAGCAGATCACGTAAAGTACAAGTTACATTCATCTTAGGTTTATGATAAGATGCCAACACATTTCATTGAAAAACTCATTAAATCACAATTATATCCACAGGAAAAAAAAAAAAAGCCATCTCACTGAATGCTTAACAGATGAGGTTTATGGTTTTCAGTGCTGGCCTGAGGCATAATCTGCCTCCTTGCTGTTGGAGCTTGGTGGAAGTTGTGGTGAAGTCCCACCATAGAATCACCAGAAAACCTTCCCTAGTATAAGACACTTTCTTCTCCCCCCCACCACTCCCTTTCTTCTCGCATTGTTTCTGGTAATAGGAGCTGAACTTCTGCCAATTGCTTCTGCTAAATTTGATAGCTAATACTGGATTGTACAGAGTTATCTTGGGCATTTGGTTGGTAAGTGCACTTAACCAAGCAGGCCTGCATAAGGAATGAAGTTTCAGAGCCAGCTATTAATATAGATTCTAAAAAAAGCCTGAACCTGCCTTCGAGGGTTTCTTTTTCCCTGACTTCCAGTACCTATAGTGACTAGTCTCCAGGAATATTTATCAAATCACTTTCCTGTCTGGTTATTTCTAGTCTATTGCACTGGTCAACATATTTGATCAATAAATCAATCAACAGGTTTTTAAAATTACTTTCATTGACTTTGGAGGGGTAGCTTACAAAAAGAGCTCATAGAAAGTAAATGATTGTATGTGCCTCAACTATAATTAGAGAGCAAACAGCGTGGAGATACGTTTGTAAATAGTATCTGCTACGATAATACGGCAATCTGTCTTTAGGGTTCTGTGATATTGTGAGCTGGATTGACTATTGCAATTTGCAAGCTCATGAAGCATGAATCTTAGCTCTCTCAGGTCATCTGACTGCTATATTTAGAGCATACGCTATTTTAAAGCTAAATTTCAAGCTCTTTGCTTTTGATCAAAAGGTCTAGGAAAAAATACTTCTCCGGTTCCGTAGTGTGTGACATAATTTTTGGGCTTCAGGAGCTCCACTGAGAACGAGATGTTATATTCTTTTCCTGAGAAAAAGTCCTCAAACTGCTTAACTCTTCTTGCTGCACCCAGCCTTTACCTTCCTCTTCTCGACAGCAGCAGCGCGGGGTTTGTTATCCCTGCTGAGAGACTACCAGGTGCCACACCTTCATAGAAGGAATAGAGGGAATGCTCTCTTGGCACACGTGATTTTTTCCAAGCCATCTACCTTGAGCAAGAGTGTGTTGTATTGCCCATTAAATGGTGCCATTGAATCAGCATTGAATTATCGTGATTCTTACAAACATTAAGCACTTCCACAGTGTGGAAAACTGCTGTTTACAATTCTTCCTATCAAATAGAAATCAAAATTTTACTGGCAGTGACATAGATTTGCAAGTTGCTCTTGGTAGAACCGTGGTCTGGAGACTGCAGTGTGAAAATAAAGAACACAGTTTTACAATAGCCTTAAATCCTTGTTGTTGCTGTATCTATGCTCTTTTTTTTGCAGATTTTATGATATACTCGGACTTCATTAAAAGATGCAACCTTGCAGCATTTTCTCTGATCACAGACTTGTGAGGCGCCAAGACTGAATTTGAGAACCAGTATATTCTCTTCCTAAAACACACAGTGGGTTGCAAGTGCTTTGGAAGCAAGAATCAGAGTCTCTAGTGGACATTTTGTCTATAGCTCAAAACCGCAACTTAATTGGCAGCCTTTTCATAATGCTGACTGTGGCCTAGGATGTAGGGGATGCTGCAGGCGAAGACTGAGGTACATTTTCAGAAATGGTTGTAAGGAAATTTAGTGCTGACTGCCTGACTCTCTTTAGTGATCACAGAAATGAGGGAGGTTGTAGTGAAGCTCCTCACTCCTATGGGCTTTTTTTTTTTTTTT
>VXBW01002926.1:3326654-3376408 GCA_013400375.1 Thinocorus orbignyianus
TTTTTTTTCCTTCCCTGGACAGCCCATATTATCTTTCTATGTATTTTGACTCCCATTTTACTCTGTGGGTAATACCTGGGGGTGGTGAGACACTGAAACAGGTTGCCCAGAGAAGTTGTGGATGCCCCATCCCTGGAAGTGTTCAAGACCAAACTGGATGGGGCTTTTAGCAACCTGGTCTAGTGGGAGGTGTTGGAGGCATGGCAGGGGGGTTGGAACTTGATGCACTTAAGGTCCTTTCCAACTCTAACCATTTTATGATTCTTACTACAAGCATGATTGCGTATGTGCTCTGGTCCAGACCATTTGTTTTCACTTGAATCCCTTATGCTTTTAGTGGTCCTTTCTGTAAGGCTTTGGAATCCACTTGGTTTATACTAAATGTTGATTACTGTATGTCTTTCCCACATTTATCTTGGCAAACTGGTATGTTGGATTCTGTCCACAGAAGGACATTGACCCTGTAACGCTGTGTGAAGGAAGCTCTATGTATGTCAGAGATGAAATAGCAGGGAGAAGAGGAAAATTTATGAGACTGTCAAAGTGGGTAAAGACATAAACTGTGATGTTTAAAAGTGCACCTGACTCTCCACCTGCAGAAGGATTCACAGAGGCTGACAGGAGATGTATGGCCATGACTGAAGGCTTTCAAGAATTTTCTTACTCAGCTGTGTAATTTAGACAGTCTTTGCCTATATTAAAAAGCAACCCCAAAATCAAATGTATTTCTCTTAAACTGTATAGTATTTGAGATAATATTTTTTTTTAAATAAAAAGAAATTAGATTTCTAATCTTGTGGCAGGAACTCTGTATTCTCTCTGCTATTCTCAATCTCTATCCGTTGGCTGTTGCCTATAAAGATCTGTTTTGTTCAGAGGCAGGTGAAAATTGCATATAGTGTTTGGGAGCAAGTGTGGGAAGGGAATTCCTTCAGAACTCACGTGGTTCATCATTTTTACTGCTCAAAGGCACATGGGTTGATTATGCATGTCATCTTGATTTTTTGCAAAACAGTGGTTGTGTTTGAAGTACTATGTTTGACTCAGAAGATAATATAGTTGGTATTTAAGAATCTGGCAAGAGGAAGCTATGTCCCCATATGCATGCACAGAAATGAGACTGGGATGTAGGCATGCGTAACTGTTATTTTCCCCCGTCTGTCCTATCCCTAGAAAGCCATATGCCACCCCTAGGCTACCGTAACGGGAGTCTGTATTAATGATTATGAGCTAGAAATAATCCAGGAAGAGTTGAGTGGCCTTCGATTCTAGCTTTAGAAGAAAATACCCCATTGAGTCAGGAAGGTCTGAAATATGTTCTGGGATAGAAAGTCGTAATTAATACAGAATTTCACAATGCTCTCTCTTGAGGTTTATTTTTGACTAAATTGGTCAGGGACTTGGAGATTCTGATGTCTGACAGGCAGAGTAGGAATTTAAGCAAGGAGGTAAAAATTTAGAGGGAGTTGACAACTCACCTGCTATCAGAAATAAGCATCTTGAGCATACATCTCTAGAGACCTTACACTCTGCAAGGTTTCTGTAGACATTGAATGCTTTGTCTGTTGCAGTCTACAAAATGGAAACTTTCTGTGTATGTGTGGAAGTAATGATGGAAGGAGGGAAATGTGGGAATGGGCTGAAGTATTAATGCAGGCAATGAAAGTAGATAGTTTACTTTTGATTTTATAAAAAGGTTTCTCTTGTTTTAAATGAAAACTATCAACTGTCAGCATTGCAAACCTATTTGCAGCAACGCCTAAGTATTAGAAGTGCAGTTGTCCCTGAATTATAAAAGGGCTTCTCTGCTGTTTCCCATCTTCATGTTTATAGAATTTTTTATGCTCTGTATACATTAGAGTTGAGCAATTTCATCACAGCCTTTCCTCAAAATTCATTGTTATTCAGTGTCTCTTCCTACTTCCTCTCCCTTGTCATTTGGTTACATCTCTGACTCTCATTACACTTAGTATTGATACTGCTTCGATTTTCCAGTAAACTGGAAGTGTTTAAGGGTCTGGAGTGGACACTGAATGTCTAGATAGTCTTTAAATGCTTTAGTTCCTATCATCATGGAAGAGCTTAGAGCTGGATTGTTGCCTTAAGAAATTACTCTTTGCTCATTCAGTGATGACGTCTGGTCATCAAGATGTTAGAATATGTGCTGCAAAGCTCTTCAGATACTGACATGAGTGCAAAAGTTGTTGCCAGCAGCTGTCTTGGGTTTTGGACACCTGCTGCCTCTCATTTCTCGCATTCTCCCACTCTTATCTTCCATTCTTGAAGTTGGCAGTGCCCCTAAAAATACTCTGTATTGAGTTCTTAAGTAGATCTCTACCAAGCTGGTAGACTGGATTCCTGAGTCACTGGTCATGCTGTAGTGAGATTAGTTCTCTGACAGAGTTACTGACTCTGGCAAGGGAATGGATGTCTAGGGTGAAGCTGGTTCCAGTCAGGTTGCATTGATTACCTTTCCTAACGCTGCTGCTTTATCATGCTGGTACTTCCTTCCTTTGCCCACCAAAAGAGTAAGCAGAACTGCTTTGATTGCTTACTGCCATTTTTATGTTTGCTAAGACCATGACAGACGTGAATGATGTGCCCATTGTGGCAGTCATGTATGGGTGATGTGGTATATGGGTTTGGGAAAAGATACTGGAAATAGTGTGTATGTGTGAAATACTGATTTGACGCTGTACTCATGATTTCATTGGAAGTTAGACTTGATATGTATGTGGGAAAGCAACCTCTGCTTGAAGAATTGGTGTTCAAATGTGAAGTTCTTGGAAGCACAGATGCATCACTTATGTAATTCCCATATCTAACCAAAGTCTTCTCCAAGTGGACTGTGTCTTTGTTCACATATAAATACCTAGGACAAGGGTTGCTGGTTTGGTCTGAGATCCTGTTTCAGTAACCTTGTCTTTGGTACAGTCAAGAATCAGAGAACAGTTTTGGTTGGAAGGGATGTTTGCAGGTCATTTTTATGGCCCTCCTCTGGACCTGCTCCAACAGGTCTGTGTCCTCCCTGTGCTGAGGGCTCCAGAGCTTCTTTTGCAGCCCAGGATATGGTTGGCTTTCTGGACTGCGAGTGCACATTGTTGACTTGTGTTGAGCTTTATATCCACCGGTACCTCCAAGTCCTTCTCAGCAGGACAGCACTCAATCCATTCAACTCCCAGCCTGTGTTGATATTGGGGGTTGTCCTGATCCAGGAGTGGGACCCTGTGCCTGACCTTGTTGGATCTCATGAGTTTCACACAGGCCTACTTTTTGAGCCTGTCCAGGTCCCTTGGGATGGCATCCTGTCCATCAGGTGTGTCAACCGCACTGCTCAGCTTGGTGCCAACTGCTAACTATTCGGTCCCACTGTCAAGAAGGAATATCTTGGCTTGTTTTCACCCCAAATGATTAAGTCCAGTATTTATTAGGCTTCCTGTGATTGCTATCCAGTGAGCTGTCTGGAAATGAACCTTTGTTTTAGCAGGAGAGTACTGTAGTATTGACCAAGGGTGCTGTAAGATGGCAGGGATCATAAAGCTGGGAAGCCCCAGGCTGGGAGCTGGAAGCGAAACTTACTCAGTTATGAGCAATATCTATTTCCTTTCTTAAACAGTTTACTTAAGCAGATATTGCTCATTTCTTAAACAGTTTACTTAAGCTTTGAAAATATTAGTGGATGTGCTGTGTCTTCTATTATCAGTCAGTGTTGGTAAATTCAGCTCTACTAAGAAATCTTGGCACGAGCTTATGAGGTAACAAAACTGAACTAGTAGCCCTCCTGAGTTTTCATTTTTGTATTATTATATTATTATATTTTATTTAGTCTGTGCTTTGCTCCAAATGTAGTTATTTTTTTCCCAGTGCAGCAATGTGTCCTACTGCATCTACACCTGTTTTAATTTTCCTGTTTCCATTCAGTGGAGTGTGTCTGTTTACTCTTCGAGTAATAATTTTACCCCTCCTGAAAGGTGACAAAATTAAAGCCTTTGGCGGTGCGTGCAGAAGGGGTGCCCTCTGTTTAGTGACAGTGCTATCTTTCTTGAAGCTCTAATTCTGTTACTGTGCATTATATCATATAGGGGCAAAAGAGGGACCACCTCTCAGGGATAGGGCTGGTTCCTTCCCCTTGCTCTCTTCTCAGCAACTGTCCAGTGCTGCTGAGTTAGTACCCCGTGTTCATTTTGCCATGCAAACGTTTCTCCACCAGGAATGTGGCAGTTAATGGCTTAGGTTTCCCCAGGGATGACAGGTGTGCATCCAGTAAAGAGCTATTGGTGTGCATGACCTACCTGCTGAAATAATAACGTGCACCATAAAGAGCCCTGCGTTCCCCCTGTCCATCTGCTGGGGATGGACGGCCGTGCAATTGCTAAAATGAAAAAACAAAACTAAGCACATCTGTCCTGATTGTAAAAAAATCAGCAGGAAGAAAAATGTTATTCAAGTCAGGCTTTTGTCAAGATCCATCAGTGGTTGCTGGTGAACACCTGTTGTGTATTGGTTTGTTTGGCCAAGGACTTGATGCTGTGATATAAAACCTGTCTGCAGAAAGGGGGAATTGGCTTCCCCCAGCTGAGCAGTAGATGCTCTGTTCCAGCCCTCTAAGCTGTTGCAAAGGATGAGGATGGACGACACACGCAGCTGGTGACACATCCCCCAGTTACCTGAAGTAGCCACTCTATGCCATTAAAACGATGGCAGATCCCATAAACATATTGCACTCCACTATCTGCTCCCTCTGGCACTGAACTATGACCAAGAGGAAAGTTCCTCCTGCCCTGTCAACTCCCTTCAAATAAATAATCATAATAAAAAAGGCCAGCCTTTCTGAAGTTCCCACTTAGCAGACGCGCTGCTGATTGTGCATAGCCCTGAGAGGCAGGGAAGGCTTGCAGCCCTGGATGACAAATGAGAGCTGTGGCTGCCTCGTAAATGCCTTGGCTTCAGAAGGAGGTGGTTATGGGCATGAGACGTTTATCATCTTGTGCTCACTTTGGTGCTGCTGGGTTACCATGTAAGTAAAAAGTAGCGTTAAGTAAATAAGAAGCTATGCTGCAGCCTGCTTGTCTTCACAATTAAATAGATTTCCTGCCAAAAGAAGGAGCAGGTGAAGGCAGCTTGGATTTGGCAGAGGTTTGGACTATCCACAAAAAAGTGTGTGTGTTTGCCTCTGAAGGGGGATCTGGTTAGAAATCTGATCAGTCAACTGGCTTGCTGTAAGGAGGCACTCTTTGAAACGGTCCAGTAAAGAAGACGACTTGCTATGTAGGTCAGCTTCTGCATTCAAAAATGCCCCTGCCAAGGGATACTTGTTCTTTGCAGGTAATTTGGAAACAGAACAGTTGTTGGCCACCTCCTTTTGGGTATTTCTGGCATTGCCATGTCCACTGGTGCATGGTCTGGATATCGGCATCTCTGACATTGTGCAGCACCTTGCATGCCTCCCTGAAATTGGCTGCTTTGCAACTGTCTTCCCTTAGTTCCCACCCTAAAGGGTAATCCTGCAGCAGTCTTCAGGGGCTTTGCTTTGTTTTTATTTTTGGGGGTGCATGTGCTTTTGTTTTGCTTTAATAGCACAGCTCCCAATAGGGGACAGCACTGCACTGTTTAAGATGCTTGTCATTTTTAAGGAACTTTTGTAAACTTGTCATTCTAAAAGCTATATTGTGCAGCAGCAGGCAGCCTCCATAAATCACTGATTTCTCTTTTTCTTCTCTTTCCCTTCCTTTCTCTCTTGCACTCTCTTTATTCCAAGCCTGCAGATTTGGACGCCTGGGTAAGCTCTCTTTTTTGTCTGAATCTTGCTTATTCCAAGTGTCATGTCGTTACTGCGTGCATACAGATTGTTATTGCTGAGCACAGATGCAGGATTTTATTTTCTGTCATTACATTTTAAAAGGTGTTCAGCTAGAAAATTGCATATTATTTCCTCTATAAAGATTTTCACTGGTTCCCTTTGTGTAGCTTACAGCTGCTGAAACCAAACTTGATCTGGTGATGTGTGTTGTTGGCTAAGGGAGTAGCAGAAACAAGAGGAAATGAAGGTTACACCAGTGCTGCTTTTTGAGGCCATGAGTCTGCATCTGGGTTCTAAAACAAAATAAAACCCCAGTCACTCGCCTTTAACCGAATAAGAGAAAGGACAAAAAGCAAGTGATTCTGTGGGACTCACGTGTCTGCCATGGTGAGTGCAGGTGACCCCACAGCAGTGGTGATATTTCTGCTGATGCAAGGAGAAGCTGTGGTTCCTTGTCTGGTACAAGCCCTCCCCGTAAAGCTCTGCTGCTCAGTCTCGGGCATGATGTGCACGAGCTGCCTCTCGCTGTTTCAAGTCTTGCCCTTTCAGCTCTGCCATTCCCTTTAGGCTTGGTGAAGAACATTCCAGTTTGCTAATTTTGGAGCTAGTTCTGTTCTTCAGTGCTTTGCTGTCAATTCCTTCTTCTAGTCTTGGAGCCTTTAATAGCATTTGTTTTTTCCCCCTGCCACCTGGACTGCTACCAGGACTGGAAGAGACATGGGAAAGCATGGGAATTTGCAGTTGTGAAGTGTGGCAAGCTGAGATACTTGGCCAAAACATCTCTGCTTGCTGCTGCAGGGATGTTACTGCGTACCTTTGGGGGAAGCTGGTAACTCCTCTCAGCAAAGACCAGATGATGTAGAAACAAGGCATTTGGTAGAGACTTAAGGGCCTTTCCTTTATCCATGCAGCTTCTTTCCCTGGATTACATCTGACTGATTCTCTGGGCGTCATCTCTCTGGTTCAGCTGTGACTGGTGAATGTATTTTGCCAGGAAGATAAATATTTTTGCAATAACCTTGCCATGTGCTGTGACTTGCCTTTGAGGAAATTCTGTATAGATTGAAGTATGGACCTTTCCTTCTAGCTTGACTTGTCCTTTGCAGAGAGGGGGAGATGGGGGGGGGGTTCCTCTAGAGGAGCGTTCTCTGTGCCCTCTCCCTAAATCCCAGAATCCAGACGGTATTGTGGAGAGAGACAGCCTGATGGTAGCTGTCAGCTGTGGCTGTGCTATTGCTGAACTTCATTCCTGGGTGCTGCATTCCCTACTGGAACCTGACCCTACCAACAATCCCTAGTTGTTTTTTTTAAAGTCAGATTTTCTTCCTGGTTTTCATGACTAACAAGGTGATGAGAAGGGATTGTGATTAAAAATAATAAAAATCTGGTGCTATTTTGGGGGAAGGGGGACAAAGCCCAAGCTAATTGTGAATGGCTGTAGCTAGAGTGAAGCTCAGCTCTAGAAGATCAGCTGCACAGTCTGATGTGTTGCATGTTGGTGTCAGTTCAGGACGAAGCTAAGAGTGTCTGGCTTTGTTCATAGAGAATGAACCAATAATATTTAATTACCTCAATTAAGAGCCTTGTAAAATATTTCTATTGGCCTGTCTGTCAGCTGTCAGGCTAGTACTTGAATGCTTTAGTTGAGCCACTATGTAATGCATAGCTTTAGAAATGTGTTTCCACAGCTTGTTTCTAAATGAGTTACTTGGTAAAGGGAGAGGAGGTGGCTGGAATTGCAGGTGACTCTACCCTGGCTCTGTCGCTGTTCAAAGCAGCACTGACAGAACCTGACCAACTTTGGGCTGTGGAAAAAGAGTAAAGATAAAATCTAGGAAGAATTTGAAAGTGCTCCCAACCAGTTCATGACCATGGAAGAAGCTGTAGTAGCATCCTAGTAGTATACCTTCCCTGTCTTTCTGTAAGAATACAATGCTTTTAACCTCTGAAACCATCCCAGGGAATTCTTGAGCATTTTCTAAATGTATCTCATACCGAGTTTTTGTACAGAGGAAAATTGCTTATTGCATACATTCTCTTTTGCAGATACATGCTGTCCTATGATACTTTTCTAAGTTTCTAAGTTCTAAGGTGCATCTGTTTGTTCTACAGCTAACTACACTCTTCCTCTCCTCCCTCTGTTGGTGGTGTTTTGTTTTGGTTTGGTTTTTTTGTGGTTTTTCTTTTTTCTTTTTTTTTTTTGTTTTTTTTTTTTGTTTGTTTGTTTGTTTGTTTTCCTGTCTTCATACTTTTTATACACCATACTCTTTGCTGTGTTATACATTGCAGCTTCTTGGATGTCATCTCTGGGCTTTGGTCATCTCTTGCATGATGTGTTCAAGCTCAGATGTAGCTTCTGCAGCATGGCTGTGAAATGCAACTTTCTGATACGTGATTTTCAAACCAGTGTGTTGTCATGCATGTCTTCCCTTCTCTTTCCTTCTTGAGTTCTAATGGCCTTTTTGTGAAAAGTGTATCTGATGCTTTGTTTGGCACCTGCAGCACAGTCCCCTGTGAAATTGTAATCATCTCCATAGCAGCCAGTTCTGTCTGGGACATCACAGGCTTCTGCCCTGAGGTAGGGAATAAGCAGCAGGACTAGAGGAACTCTTAATAAATATCCTGTATTCATACAAATGTCCCTTGTTGCCTAACCTAGTTTGGAACAGTGAATATTTCAAATGACACAAGCTCTGACTGTACCATTCACACTTCAAACATCGTCATAAAGTGTACTAAAGTTTCTAGTAATAACAGCTGGGGATAGAGGGAAATAGAAAGCAACTTTCAAGCAGATCTGTCAAAAATAGAATGTTTCTCAGTATACTTCAATGTACTGAAACATCAGCAACTCTTGAAAACAAGCAGGGCATTGTAAATATGTTTGAGTCGTGAGTAGGAATTTTCTCTGCAACCTCTGTTTTGTCGTATAGCTTACGGGTGATAAGTGGGACAGAATGGGAGATAAGATGGGAGAAATTACTTCTGGGGAAGAATTGGGAATACTCTGAGATCGTAGTCTGCAGTTAGGAGATCCAGTTTTGATTCTTTGAGATCAATTTTGCAAGACCCTAGGGAGGTCACTAACAGAATGTGTATCTGCTGCAGGGTGCTCTGGTGTGGACACATTATTCACTATGGATGGCCCAGCTCTGGTCTGCTCTGCTTGGGAGTCCATGGGTCATCATCATGCAGATCAGACACCTCTAATGTGTCTGCATCTCAGCAACCCACTTGAGAGATTAGGTATTTGGTTTGCGTTCCCTTCCAGAGATGTCACATCCATGTCTTGCCAGAAACAGAATAAAACCTCTTGCCCACCAGTATTATTACATGTATTGGTTCTGTGCTCCCAGAACAGTCTGCTACTTCACAAGAGTAGCGCTGCCACGTAATTCATTTAGATTAAGCAGGAACTTCCTTGCATTTTAAAGAGTTGGTATTTTGATTATTTATTTTTTTCCCTTGAAATGCACTTGACATCAAAATCACCTTCCATCTGAATTGTATATAGGGATCAGTACTATGTTACTTTTTTATCTTTTCCTTATTTATTTTCTCCTTAAGGAGACACAAATCACTTGTTTAGCAGTGTGATTTTGTGGGTGTTAGGCAGAACATCAGCAGGAGAATCAGGTTCCTTTGGTCACCCACCAGACCACCCTGCCTTCTCACATCTGTTTCATTTCAGTTGAAATTGCCTAGTCCTTTTCTGTATAGAATATGGATTTTGGTTCAGAAGAGTTGCTTTGGTTCTATTATCACAGAAATAGTAATAATTTTGGCACTGATGAAGTGCCCATTCGTGCCCCTGTTGTTGCTGTGGTATCTCTTCGGTCAGGCTACGTGTATGGGACAGGTCATTCTCATCCCTCTTCCCATCCTATTTCAGCTGGTTTGTGGGCTGGAAGATACATAGCAGCTCTGGTTAAACCAAAGCCAGATTTCCCCTTTAATCAAGTGCCATTGAGAGTGAGGGGATTTAGGCATGAGTCCATAGTGCTTGTGCCTTACTCTGGCCCTGTTGGCTGGATGACAAACATGGGAACCAAAATATTTATTTTCCTTTTAAAAACAAACAGACACCACCACATTCCTCCAACCGTCCTATTTCACGCACTCCTACTTCTTTTCTTGCTTGCTTATCAACTGTCCCTCACTGCCTGGCTTAAAATCTCTTCTAAGCTCTATTATACAACTGTACTTCCATCAGCAGGGGAGTAGAAAGAAAAAATGCACAGCAACTGGCTTTCAGATGTAATTTTTCTTATTAACAATGGTTGCTGGACGTAAAATGACAGGTCTGAGCCCACAAGGACGTTTGTCCCAGCTGTTTAATCATATTGGGCCAGCATTTTCTGTGATTGCACCATCATCATTAAAAGTGAAGAGCAACGCTGCTGCGGTGCTATAGATTGGCAGGGTTTGTGTTCGTGTTAAATGGACTAATAATTCTAGTTTTGAAAGATCTTCTTGCCTGGCAATAACTTATGTAGCCCCAGAGATTTTGGGGTGGGATAGGAAAAGAAAAACAAGTGCCATTCATCTCGCTGTTGTTGCTTGTTATTTTTAAGCTTAAGAAGTTTGGTTCAGGTCCATCAACACCATGCTTGCTTAATGCTAGTTCAGTGTATAAGTGGGAATGCAATGATGTGATGCTGATTGTAAAGTGCTAGAAGGCAAAAGCTGTTGCTGTAACCACACGATTGATCATTGTTTAGTTGATGACCAGGTTATGCTTAAGCACGTGCTTGTATATCGAGCTTGATGCTTTGTCACGTTTATATATTGGAAGATGGAAGAGAAATTCTCTGACACCCATCTCCCCTCCAGATCTGCAGCACCCAGCCAGAGGAACTCTGGGTTGTGTGCAGGTGGTGTAGGCACAGAAAGCATGTGGAGAGAGTACTTAATTGTTAGGGTAGTCCTACTTTGTGTATAAAAGCAAATGTGCGGTCAGTGAGAATCTGTGTTGCTAGAGAAGTGTTATGACATAGACTCTTATTTTGGATCTTCCTCATGAGTATGGGGGTCTGTTAAATCTACAGAAGTTTTCTGACACTCCAAGGGGCAAGTGTTTATAAAGTGGAGGCTTTGAAGTTAATTTTTAAGGTAAGGTGAAGAACACTGAAGTGGTACTCCATATCATGATTTATGGAAGGCTAACACTTGGATAAGTTCTGAAAAAGGTGGTAGGAAGGTGTCACCTCTCTGTGATTGTCTGTTTTCATTTAGTTAGGTGAAATAAAATTAAGGCTACGAGTTTGAGTATGATACTAATAAGAGCGGTACAAATGTCATCCAAAATGAGCTGAAATACTGAGGTTTGTAGTTCCACCAAGAGCAATCCCATACACCAGTCCTGAACGGTGTTTTTTTTTTAGTTCCTTCCAGTCTGCATGTCATGTACTTTCCTTATGCTCACGCTTTTTACTTTTAATTCCTTCTTCTACTGATGCTCTTTTGTTCTTCCCAGGCCATTGAGCTGGAAGGCAGGGAGGCAGAGATGAAGATGCAAGAGGCCTTCTATAAAGAGCAGTTGGCCCGCATTGAGAGGAAGGTAAGGCTGAGCTGACTTTCATTTGCGGCCTCTAAATACTAATGGGATTGGATGCAGGTCAGTGTGGATCCAAAGAGTAGAGAAACAAGGAGCATTGTGCCGAAACTTGGAACTGTCTGCCCCCTACTAGTGGTGAAAAAGTTGTGCATACCAAATCTTTTTAACAATTTGTGTTGGAAAGATAAAGGCGATGTTTAATTGGATGATTTTTTTAAATACAGTAATTCAAACTTTATTTTATTTTTCACTGTGGGGTTGAGGTGAAAACTAAGTTCAAAAAAACAAATGCCCTTTTCTTCCTTTTATTAAAAATCCTTTTCTAAATTAAAAATAAAAAAAGGACCCAAACATAAATCTTGCTATAAATATGAATTAGAGATATGTTATTATTTTTTCTCTGGGGAGCCCAGTAGTTCAAAGGCAGGTTCTGCAGTGCACTGCCTGCTTCTTGCTGGATAAGCCTTTGAAATGAACATGATTTAAAGAGACACCGTCAAGCATCTTTTAAGCCTGAAATGACCTTTGAAAATCCATTTAGGGATTTGAATCTCTCCCCTGAACGTGGGATTTGCTTCTCTGTTTAATTGTTTACCATGATGAGTTTTTAAAAATTGATGCCGTAAAAATAGGAGCAGCCATGCTGTTCCTTATGAACTAATGCGTTTTTCACTTCCTGGCAAAATGAAATAATGTTATAAGTAGTCTTTATTTTTTAATAAATGTGGAGAATAATCTTCTCCAATTTGAAGCAATTAAGCCTCCTGACAGGGAGTTGCATACATCTGACTTGTAGTTGTGTTATATGACTAAAATGAAATGCAAACAATGAACAAGGTAGGTTGTGAAGAGACAGAGAAATCAATCAGCTTTACTCCCAACATGTAGCATGGCGGTGGATATGGAACATGAGAAAATTACAGATCATAAAAATGGTAAAAAACTGTTGGTACATCTATTCCCCTTCTCGTTCCCTGCTACTGCCTGATTGTCCGTACAGCATTTTTTTTTAAGCCATTGATGGTAAAACATGCCCATGAGCAATTTCACATGATACAATTTTGCAACACTTTAATCCGTACAGTTCATTAAAAAATAAACTATTAAAACTACCACTCAGTGTTGCATTCAGATTTTTAAATTCTATTTCTAGATAATGGGGATTGTTCAGTGAAATTGCAAACAATCTAGCAGCTATCGTTCTAATTATCACAGTTGTCCATATGTTCATATGCAAAGGGAATTTTTGCAATTTCTTGGTCTCATGCTGCGTGCTTCTATTATATTCTTCTCTCCGGATCTGGTTTCATGAAGCGGAAACTGCAGGGAAAATTTGTATGTGTGTCTGTCCTTTGTGGACAGAGGAGTGGGGAGAAGTTTGTGTCCAGGCTTCATTGTCCTCTTTGAAGTCTTTTGTTGTATTTCGTGTTTTCCTTTTCAGGTCCATTTCCCTTGCTGCAGGGTAACATTTTAAACAAGGTGATGGATATTTTAGTGCAGGATTTTCTCAGGAGAGTAAGGTGACTTGCCCATAGTCCTGTTCAAACTGCAGAGCTGCATAGAAACTGTCTTCTAGTTCTTATGTGTACAAAAGCAAGTTGATAAAAAGGACGGGTTTTCTTTCCTCTCTTAAAACACTAGATAGTTTCTGACCCTTAAACACTAGTGTTTTGCTGGTAATAAAGTAGAAGAGTGCCTCCAACCATTAGTCTGGATTGGAGTGGGAGTGGGAAGTGGTGGGGGCTAGAAAAGAGAGAAATGTACTCGAAACAGTGTAATAAAGCTTAATTGTATTAGTTTTGAAAAAGGTTTTGTATCTTCTCTGTGGATAATTTTATTCCTATAATGGTTGGAAAGATGGAAAACACAGCACAGAACAATCTTTTTTATTAGCTGTTGCTTTTATATAATTCTGCTTTTATTTGTTGAATACACGCAGACCTTGACATTTATTTATTTATTTATTTTTCTTTCTACTCTGCTAAAACCTTCCAACTCAGCCTTAGATATATTTTTGTACATCTGTGTATGAATATGTGTGTTTATATTTGGGAAAAAGCTATTAGTAAGGGGATGAAGTGGGGAGGAGCTATAGAAATACAAACTAAATGCAAGTTTGTTTTCTCTGCTGTTTTCAGAGGGGATGGTCACTTGAAGTGTGTTCACTGGCAGTTTGGAGGTGTTGGGCTGGGAGTGAATGAATGTGATGGGTCAGTGTGGAGTTAGAAAGCTGGAATTTCTCCTTCTAAGGATCAGACTGTCAAGAATTCTTCCCTCTCTTCTCCTGCTGTGCCTATCTATAACCTCAGTTTGGCTTTGTTCCCCCTTCTGCATGACAACAGAATTCAGCAGTAGGAGACTTAAAGATTTGTTTTTTAAGGATGTTTTGAACTGTTGATGTTGAGAACTACCTACCTTCCAGGTAGGATGCTAAGAATAATTTTGCTATATACTCCTTACAATGTAGTAGCTGCTGCTACTAATCAAACACGGAGAATGTCCTGGTTCTTCTGACAGTGGTCAGCTTTCAAAGACTTCAAAGGAAGATACAAAAAAGCCAAAAAACCCTCACCAAAACAAAAAAACCCTTTTGGAGAACAACTTCGAGAACAGTCTTCCCAAGTGTTGTCAGTCAGAGGCTGATAGGTACCGTGCTGCAAAATAGTTTATTTTCATTCAGTATTTTTATTCACTATAATGGAACTTGGATTCTTGCCATCATTCTCATATGTGTCTTGGGCATTTTTCCTGAAGCCTTGTTTAGCTCTTTGCCCCCAATATCATGTGGCAGTATGTGCCACAGGTTAACTTGTATACTCTATAAATTCTCTGTTACCAGTTTCAATTGCTTTTTTCATTCAGTATCTCTTACGTGAAAAGGATAAAAGGAATTCTTTTTATTATTCATTATCTGTAGTCCTCTGTTCCTTCTTTTGCCTTCCCGTTAAGCTGAGCAGTCCTCACCTTTTCAGCCTCTGCTTGTATGAATGATTTTTTCCAGTTTTCTCATTCTACTTGTTTGTCTTTGGGCCCTTTCCCCCTTGCGGCTCTGTCTTTGAGATGTATTGACCAGAATTGTACTCGGTAGTTCCCTTGAAAGCAGCAGATTGTGTGAATAACATTATCTTTTCTTTTATTTTGTAATCTCTGAAAGAGTACTGTAATCTACTGGACAGAGCACAGAATTGAAAGCAAAAAACTGCTCATTTTCTAATAGCTGTTTCTCTTTTGGGAGTTTGAAACAATTACTTAGTCCGTCTATCTCAGTTATTCCATCTATATGATGGAATAGCATATAAGGGGAGGGCAAAGTGTTGTGAAACAGTAAAGCCATAGAAATGCTAAAAGGGCTTTGCCTTTACTTTTGCATGAGATGAACTATGGGTGTACCTTATTTCAAATAGATCTTGAGAAACCCAGTTTCTCTAGACAGTCTTATTAAAATTTTCGCAGGAATGGGTATGTTTGAAAAAAATAATTTCGGTGTTTCAACTCTTGGGGTTTTCTTATATCTTCTGCAAAAACAGTGAAAGAAGTGAGGTGGTGAGTGCAGCAGCGCTGTCTCACTGAGCGTTACCAGCACAGTGTGAGGATGACCAGTAATGAGCGTAAGATCAGGGCAGATAGATGGGATACTTGCCCCAAATTCTTGATCATCCTGCCTTGGTCATCTCCAAAACTTTTCTGTGTCTGTTTAATCCTTTCTGAGAATCAGAAATGTCTG
The DNA here is from genome assembly GCA_013400375.1 of Thinocorus orbignyianus. Lineage (NCBI taxonomy): Eukaryota > Metazoa > Chordata > Aves > Ciconiiformes > Thinocoridae > Thinocorus > Thinocorus orbignyianus. The sequence goes on from VXBW01002926.1 coordinate 3,341,736, forward strand.
CAAAGGGCTCAAGATACGGGTACACCGTGAATATATATATGGCAGCTGTATGACAATCGCTGTTTGGTTCTCTGTTTCTTTGTAGCGCCTGGTGCTTGGTTTGCACTTTTGACTTGTGTTGAGCAAACGCCAGGCGCTACTGCTGCTGGCAGCATTCAGCTGTTTGGAGTGTGGGTTTGAGTGCATGAAGCAGCTGTACTGGGATTAAACCAATGCTGCCATTTGTTGGGAGGTATTCTTCCCATTGCACCCTTCATTATGAGTTTCTCAAGGGCTGTGTGTGTAAAGGGGTGGTAGGTTTTGGTCTGTCTACAGTGTGGTGCATGCTATTTAAACTTTTTTTTTTTTTTTATTAAATTATATTGAACAAATTCCTGTTGGAGGGTCAGGACACTGGTGATGCCCTTATTCTTTCTCACTTTAGCCTTGGTAATTGTTGTAGTTGTGTGTTTCAGTCTCTCCGGTTGCTTGTTTTGGAGTGTCTGAAGTATTTTAGTAATCGGGAAAATTACAGGGAATAGATTCTTTGAACTGTCTGTTTCTTATATGACTGTGTGTAATTGCAGGATTTTGGAGCTGGTGATACAGGCATTCCATTCCACACCTGTATTTCCAGCATGACTCTCTAATCTTCAATAAGTAATCCAGTAATGAGACCTGGCTAATTTGTTGCAAGTGGCTAAACTTCTAACTCTGACTCATTAGAGTAATTTTACATCTCATCCATGCAATTTGGAATTGTTTTACAAAAAGTGGGTCTTGTCTCAACCATTTTGAAGGAGGTTTTGAACTGTAGTTTTTCTCTGGATAGAAAGATTGAGAGTTGGATCTAATAATCTGTAAGGAAAACCTTAGAAACACTCAATTTGAGAAGCTTAAGCTGGTGTTCTTTCATGCGTTTATATGTTACTAAGAAGCAGGGAGGGAGGGAGCTTGGTATAAATAGTTAACACACATACTGCTCAGAACTGGGATTTTTATTAAGGGTTCTGTGTGTGATTTGTTCTGCTTTCTCCAAATGGTAGAAACATCCTTTAATAAATACGGTAAGAAAGAAATGCAGATACTGGGAGATTTCACTTAGTGTATTAGCTGTAAACCTTCTCCCAAATAAATATTTATTTGACTCTTTTTGCTGTGTGGCCTCTTGCTGGATTTAACCTGGCAGAGGTAAAGCGCAGTGCTACAGGATGGCAAAACACGTAGCTCTGTGGAGTAGCGTGGAACAACAGAGAGGGACTGAAGGTAATCTCAGCAGATGAAGTGAAACTTCTTCTATAGATGGATGTGTCTCCTTTGTTTGGATTTCCCTAAGCTCCGTCTCCCACGTTATCTTTTATTAGGTGGCTGTGGACTACTGTCAGCAGTGGGTACATTAATATGCAACGTTTTTCTACTTGTAGTTTTTCAGAACAGTAAGTAGCACAAGAGGTATTTATAAGCTGTGGAGTATTTGTGCAAGTGGGAAGGCAATGCAATGAACAAATACCTTTCTTTGAATTTTTTTTTAGTAGGGTAGACTGCACCGTTTTCTCTGCTTATCTTCACAAATCTTGTTATTTTGTATGTGGCATTCACCTTGTTTGTTGTTTTTTTTTTTTAAGTTAATCTCCTTTTGCCCTTGCATTTACCATTTAATTCATGTTTGTAAAGCATTTAGGATGTGTGAAGAATGGGAGGCAAATTTATTTTTGTTTGTTATTCTTATTGGCGTTGATCCTTCTTCTTGCAGCAGACTCCCACTTCTGGTGTTCCAAGGTCGCCCCTTCCTGTGAGTCCACTGTCCTTTCTATGCTTTTTGGCCAGCAACTTGTCTTACTAAAAAACCCTGTGGAGAAAGTGACAGCAGCCTGGGGAAAAATATTTCCAGAATAATATGTTCGCGTTAGGTCTTTATCATCCATTTTGAGCAAGTTCTGCAGGACTGGACAAACTGATATCCCCTGGTGAAGATGGCACAGGATTTCTGTTCAAGGGGACTATGAATCAGTTCCCTGAGTTGGGATCCCAGGCTGTGTCTGTGTCCATGAGACCTGGAGAGCAGTTCCCTACCTTTGAAAAAAGCAAACCCTATTGAGGTGTTACCTTCAACCAAGCCCTCTACCCTCTCAATGGGAGTTAGGGATTCAGTGCCCTTTTCAAAGCAAGTTCATCTGTCTTGGCAGGTATCACTGACACCATTTACTTCCTCAGCAAAAAGGCCTGTAATGTCTTAGGGCTCCCATGAGCTATTGCTGTGCGTAAGGGCTGCTTGCTTTGCCACCAGTCACTGTATTACCAGCCACCAGCTTACTGCTTTGGCCACTGCTGTAGGGTGCTCTTCTTCCTTAGAGCTAATGGGAAACAAACTTCTGGTCTCAGAAAACGTGTTTCCCTTTCAGAAGCATCACCTGTCTCTGCCTTCTGAATTGAGCCTTACAATATTCTTCATAGTTTCAGTTTCTTTCATACATAATTTTTTGTTTCTCTCATCCCCTGCCTTTGCTGCAAACACTTCCTCCCATAAAGCTAGAAGGGTTTCATGTGAACCTACGACAGCTGTGATCCAAAAGAGCAGTTTGCCTTTCAGGCCAGTGGAGCGATATAATGAAGCACCCAGTTCATCAAACTGTTGATTTAATCTTCTGAACCCAAGAAAAATAATCCCCCGTATAGTTTTATGAAATAGACTGATAAGATCCATCCTAATAATCCTGATCACTTCCCAGTCACTTGGGCAGATAGCGTCCCAGGCTGTGTGGACGTTGTCTTTCGGGAGGCAATGGCTCTAGCAGCCTCTCAGCCTTTGATATTTCGGGAACTGAAGATTTTGTCCTGTGTGCTTGTTAAATTTCTGAATGGGAATAAAATGAAAAAAGAATGAACCTGAAATTGTCATCTGAACTGGTTCTGACCTCCCATCCTCTTCTTCTTTTCAGTTGTTCACAGACATTAAATGTCAGGCTGGGGGAGGAGGGGAGGCAGTGAAGTTACGGAGGCGGCATCCCTCGGTTCATTTTTCTGCTGGTGTCCGTTAGGGCTGAGCAGTGTCTCGGGGAGGCTGAGCAGCCTCTCAGGGAGGCTGTCCTCCTAATGCTTGTCCATCCTCTTCCTCTCTGCGGGGAGAGGTTGCTTCGCTGTTGCCGTTGGCCAACTGGCAAACTGACTCCCAGTGCCCTGTGCTCAATTCACCCATTTAGTGGCTGTTTTGCTGAAAGCTTGTAAAGGTTAGTAGTTAATATACCTCAGTACACAAGCTTTTAGAGATCAGATAAATTGATTGGTAATTTGATGAACTCAAAGAACATCTATAATAGGGTAAATAAAGCGTGTTAGATGTCAGCGCTGCCTCTGCCTTCTCTGTCGTGTGTATGTTCTCTCTTCAGTGTGTGTTGTCTGATGTACAGTACATTACATCAAATTACAAGCAGCCTCTGTGCAAACAGCAACTAAGTGTTTGCTTCCTCTTCAGTGTGCCTGATTAGTGTGGAGATGCTTTTGCTGTGTGCTGAAGGGTGAACTGTCAGAGCCTTACAGTGATTTTCTTTCCTTGGCATTTAGAGTACCTTTGCGGAGAGAAAGAATGATGCGTATGGGCTGCTTCATCTTGGAGGAATCCATCCTTAGGCTCGACTTGTGAAATAAATGTGGCAATGTGTGGTTTGAACTTAGTGTCTTAACACTGAATTTAGCAGCTGAATTTAGATAACAATCTGGTATCTGGTCTCATCAGTGTATCACTAAGAAGACTTGTTAAAGGCAGAACAAAAAGACCTAGAATGTAATCTCGTCTCTTTGTTAGAACTCAACACTGGAATATTTCTCTAGTCCAAAAAGAGCAAAACAAGGGATACTTTGTCTTATTTTGAGAGATTTCTCTATTATCTGACAGTTCTTATATCCTCCTGTGCCATTTTTATTTAACACAATTTTCCCTTCACTTCATTAATTTTTTAGTGCTTGATAGTTTAAATTTCTGTTTTCTCCCTCTTTGTGCTGTTTATATGCTTGTTTATAAGCAGAATGGTATTTATAAATGTGTGTATATACAGATAGCCCTGCTACCAGTAAAACCAGTGCTGCTTTTCTAACCGAAAGCACTGTTTGCATGCACATCCATCCGTACTGATGCGTGCACACACACGCACTGTCTCACCTATTTTTACTGTGGTGTACTTGTACCTTAGCACCAACCACATCATCCTGCTGCAATAAATAGCAGTGCTTCCTGCTATTTCCGTGTAATTCGCCAACCAGTTTACAATTAATTTTTGGCCCTGTTATTGCTGTATTGGCTATTTTATGAAGCTGTAGAGAGTTAGCACAGTGAATTGATTAAATGTGTTCCAGACCTTAGGCTGGAGTCTGTGTGTCTGCTGGGATTTGGATGATTGAAGCTTGCACTTCTCTTGGGATATTCCAGAATTAGACTTAGTCTTGGAAATTGTTTCAGGTAGACAAAACTTCCCTCTGTGTGTGGAATCCACTTGCATAAGAGCCTGACTTTGGGGAATCTGAGATTTCTGTTTCAGCCCACAGCAGTTCTTCCACATGTGGCAGGAAAAAAGGCATCACTATTGTGACTTAAAAATAAGGCCAAGGCCTGGGTTCATTTTGAAAAGGTCCTTAAAATTCTGGCTCTGCCCTTGCAGAATATGCTGTCATCATGTTAATGCAAAATGTGGCCAATAATTACTCTGTAAATTGGGCAAGCTCCACAGAACGTCTCAAATTTCCTGCTGAATTAAGTAGTCCAGAGATCAGACTTAAAAAAAGAGACCGCTCCCTATTTACAGTGGCTGTACCTTCTGAAGTGAGTGTGTTTAGTAGTTTACTGTGGGTGTGTTAAATACACCTTTCATGACAGCCTAGGACTACTTCTCTGAAGGTTTTTTCCCATCTGCCAGTCATTTTAAAGAAACATAAATAAAAGCTATTCCAATTTCTTGAACATATAATGTGCGTTCCCAAGAGGCCAGAGTGACTCAGAAGGAGCCTGTAAATAACATGTTTTAATGTTCTTAAATATATGTGCACCATGTGGTCTTGAGCCACTGCAAGTAATATTTGCTTCCTGTCACAGAACATCCTGTGATAGCGTCTGGTGGGGTTTTTGTTTGCTTATTTTGGGGGTTGACTGGTGGTTTGGCTCTATGTTCCACTGCACCAAGATTCATCCCAGTTGCAGTGTACCGTTAAACACCTCAACTCAAGTGAGGATTACCTGATTCACCCATTCACAGTCCAGCCCCACTGTAAGTAGATAGGAAATAATGGCTGTATTTGTGTTTTGCTTTTAACAAAAATAATAAACACCCATCTCACACGCAGTAGAGCTGTCTGTCTTCTGTAGGGTCAGACCCTGACAAATGTGGAGAGGAGAGTTTTGCCCTGGCTGGTGCTCGCTGGCAGAGTAGCCATCAGATAAGAGTCAGAGAGCAACAAGGGCAAGGAACAGCCGCAGAGCCAGAAAAACGCCGAGGCCACGTAATCTGTGTCAGTCTCCAAGGATCTGCAGAAGAGCCAGAGACGGGAAAAGGAAACACGGGAACTGAGATAAAATTCTAAGCCTCTGATTTGAGAAGACTTGTAATAACTAGGTTATTTTAAGAGAAGAGCCAGCTTTTCTTTTCCTTCCCAATTATTGCATTTCAGGTCTTTTCATAAGAAAAAAAGGCTTAATTCCTTCTTCCTTCTCCCTCCCCATTTTTCTGAACAGAAGCCAAATTTTTGCTTATATAATTTCAAGATGCAAGGTTGCTGTGAGCTTGCACGCCTGGGTCAATCAAGGGGTGCCTGGATTATTTTATTCCCCGCCTTGTCCCCCAGAGATGTCTTATGATATTGGATGGTATATAGAAATCATCTAATTTGCCCTGACATGCAGCGAGCCTTGAACTGGCTGAACTGTGGTTCTTGAAACAAAGAAGACGATTCATATGGGTGTGTAAAAATGCTGTATCGTGTGCCCGCCCGGGCATGTGCATGGATTTTTTAACTTCAGTTTTCATAGTGGTTATGTATACCACAAAATTTCCTTTGGCTGTTTGGAGGATTAAGTGTAGTATAAGAGACCTTTCACTTTTAGGTCATTTGTTCAGATACAGCTTCCGTTAGCAACAGCAAAAAGCCATTTCTCGCTGATGGCTAATCACTCATTCCTGTGGCACTGAGATAATGACGCTTCTTCCAGTTAGAGGCAAGAGTTTGTTGCAGGAAGAACAAAAAACAACCCCAAAACCCAACTGTGTCCTAGTTGTCGATTTCTATGATAGGCAAAGGGTGTCCTGGTGAGGAACACAGAGTTTGTCCTTGCCAACTGAAAATAGGACAGGGCTGGGTTATAAGTTTGTTGTGTGTTCATTTCTCTGCAGAGAGGATTTGGCTCCAGATCTGCTGTTTGTGGTGTTTGGATTTTTTTCCTGTCCTGTTGTTCCCCAGCAAAAGTATGGTTCTGTTCCTTCTTTGTGTTCCTTTTGTCTGATTTCTGAGCCCAAGCTGTTCCCCGGTTGAAGGGCTAGGATTTTTTGTTTGGTCTTGTTCAGCAGATATAGGTGAAAAACTGATACTTTTTTCCTCAAGGCTGAAAAAATCCACTTATAACACAGTTTCCCAAGCCTTTTCTTGTTACAAAGTTTACCAGCAACAGCAACAAACCCCATATAATTGTGATCCTTACACTGAAATACTTCTTTCGGAGCTTTAAGCCTACTTTTATTTCTTCCTGATTTAGTCCCAAAGTCAAGGTCTGTTGTTGTTTGTATGTAGTGCTCCTGATTGTTAGACACAGTGTTTAGAATTAAATTCTGAGAGTAGATTTAGCTTGCAACTGTGGCTGGGTGGTGCATTTGGATGTGTGACATTCTTCCATTTATGTTCCTGAGGTCCCTTGGCAGCAAGGCTTTACGAGACTTTTCTGGTTTAATGATAAGTAATTATTCCTGGTATTCTGTAATGGGTTAAAAGCAAGGAATGTCTTGTTCCTATTCCTCCATCTGGATTCTGTAATGGAAATGGGGTGCTAAGCTGGTGGTGACCAAATGCTATTGAAGGCCATGGGTGACATCATGCACCAGGGCTGTGACAGTCCTCGGCTGTGAAGGAGTGGTCTCTGCCAGAGTATGGGAATGGAGCATTTGTGTGGCTGCCTCTGCTCTCTGTGGGTGTTTGATTTTCATGTTAATATTTACATCTCAATAGCCCTGCTGAGAAAATGCCTCTCTCCACCTGATTGGCGGTCTGTGATCCTTCTGGGCTTGTCTTTGGAGGCTTCACAAACTTTTTACCAGCTACAGAGATGTTTCTTCAATGCGTTTTCCTCTTCAGAGGAGGCAAAACAGCTTCTGAAAGAGTGTGTGAAAGAGAAGATCACTAAAAGCAGAGAGAATGGGACTGTCAAATGATGGAAAGGAAATTGCTTACAAATATTTTCTGATTTCTTTCTCATCTCTTTTACCATCCCTTCTCCTTTGTCCTCCTTGGCTTTTTTATCTTAAGATAAACATCGTATTTATTTTCTGTTTACTGTGTGAAGAATTTCAATCCGTTCTGAATAGCAAAATAAATACAAAAAGGTACTAGTGTTCTTTTCTCTGGAATAACTGATGCCTTGCAGGGAGAACTGGAGGTTATGTGACAGTAGTATTGTACAGGCAGGCCAAAGGGATCTCTTTTAATCCATTTTCTTTTGCTTGTTATCAGTGTTTCATTTTATATTTTACTTTCCTTTTTAGGTAATAATCAATACTTGTTGGTAGAAATACCCTAATACCTTTTTTCCCCAGCTGTAAAGTAAATATACTGTTGCTTTATAATGTTTGTCCAAGTATTATTAATAAAGGGGAATGACATCAAGTTATCCTTGTAAAACTACTTTTGAGCTGGGGAGCTGGGGACTTTTTCCATTTATTTATTAACTGAGGTTTCTGGTGCCCTGGAAGATAAGTGAACATTTGAAGTGAGACCACTTTGAAAAGTGAGACCCTAATACTTAAAGTTAGTATGCCTACTTTTTGGTTGTCTAGGTATGGTATATTTCTTTAGATGTGCTGATTACCCATAGCTTGAGCTTGAAGTTTTGAATAATGAGCTCCTCAGCATCTCCAGACAGAGCCGTGAGCCAGCGGGCACTTCTGAAAGTATGGATTTGTCTGTGTCATTAACCGTGTACACTGACCTGTAAACTCCTAGCGGTCTTTTTGGCTGTAATCATTAAACCAGCCTCTCCTACAGGATAAAATGGGAAGAGAAGCTGCAAGCGTACTGAGAGAACCCTGACGGAAAATACAAATATCTTCAGAAAATGCTCTGGGAGTAATAATAATAAAGAAGAAGTACAGCGGCAAAATAAATTGCTGCTGATATAATTTTTCTTCCTCTCACAAGTTTGCCTCTAGTATGGCAGGTTTTCTCCCTTCGATAAATAAATGCAAAGATGGGAATAGCTGCCAAAAACTGTCACATTTCTGGAACTTTCAGCCCCTGATTATTCACATTAAGCCTCCCCCCCCAGCAGTACAGTATTCTGAATATGTACACCCACCATTCTGTCAGATCTGTGCAGTCTGCGTCTGGTTCATCTTCTGTGTCTTTGATGTGCTCCATAACGTAGGCAAAGAGAGGTCTGATAGTCTCTCTAAAAACCTGACAGTTTGTGTGACAATCTGTCCACGAATCCACAGGCTCCTTGTCAACCAAATGAGCCTTTGAATATCAGAGGTTTTCGGAACAGTGCTTGCAGCATTGCATATGCACTGAGGGGAGAGTACAGCAGGCTTCCTCGTAACCTGAGAGATGTCTGCATTTTCCTTAATCATTCCAGGGACATCTCATCATTGCTTGTTGGCTGGTCCTCAGCCCTGCACATGTCGGGGTTATTTAGCAAAGCTTGATTTACTGGAAGTTGCACGTGGAGAATAATTTGCAGTTGTGGGTAGAGGAAAAACCCTGAGAGGGGGTGGAACTTGCAGGCTTTGGTACACTTCTGGGTTTTGGTGGATTTTTTTTTTTGGTTTGTTTGTTTCTTATAGTGACTCTCTTCCTTGCAATCCCCTTTCATTGTTGCAAGCATATGGATGTGGTAGTGCTCTCCGGTTCTCTTGCACATCCCTCTGCCTTGGGTGCCTCCTATTGTGATTTCCTCCGGGAATCCAGTGAATTGCATTCCTTAGCTACATGTTGTGGGAAAGGATGGGGGCATGAATGCAATTTAGGTAATTTTAAAACTGGGACAGGAGCTGTTGGTTGGGCCTGCTGCTGCAGTTTATAAATGGGGCTGAGGGATATTCTCAGCAGAGAAAGCCGGGAGTTTGAGCTGCAGCGTGCCCGTCCGAGGTGGTGGGAGTTCTGTTGGAGGCTCTGTCAAATACCAGCTTTGGCATGATGGCATCAAACCTGAGCTATAATGTTCCTCCCTTCCCAAAATAAGCTCCTGTGATGGGCCTGACAGGGAAATGTACTTAGTATCTTTTAAAATGTATGACAAGTACTTGATGACTGCCAATTTTCTGTTTGGGCTTTATTTTTTTTCCTTTTTCCCTCTGCAATGTTGGTCAGCCTTCTAGTGAAACTTTCAGCTGCGTACCTCGGCACTCCTGATTTTCTGGCAATTCCCTTCTTTCCCTCTTCTCCCCTTCCCTTAGCATTGATTCTGTGCATGCCTGTCACACTCTCTTGGTCGATGCCCACGTATTAGAGGCAGTGTCCTGTGATCTGGGAGATCATCCTGGCTGTGTGAGGGACTAACTGTGCAGCTGCCCAGCTCGGGTGCAGGGCGTTGCCATGCCCTTAATGCCACAGACACTGAGTTATCTGTGCAGGTCAGCCAGGTGTAGGACTTCTCTGAAGCAGGTGCTGAAAACCCTTGATATTTAATCAATGGCTGGGAAGCCTGTTTACCTGCACTTGTCAGGTGTAATTGATTTGGGCATTTACTGTGAATTCTTCACCTAAGACTTCTTGCTCCTATATTAAACTTCCAGCCAGGAGGAGAGCAGAGGGATACTCTCCTACAATAGTTTTAGCGTTAATCTGGGCCTTTCACGTTGCTGTTGCTGTCCTTGTCAGAAAGCCTGCTGGCATTTTATGGCCTTTCTCTTTGAAGGTGCTTTTACTTTCCAGAGTTTGTGTTTAAAGAATTACTAATGCTTTATTTGCAGTCTTTCAGAACGGTGTGCTTTAAAGCAGCCTTGTATAAACGCTGTGTTTAATTCTTTCTGGGTTTTTCTTCTCCTTTTAATCACCTCTGTAGTAATAATTTCTTTGTTGTTGGCTGTCTTTCTGACTTGAAGATAACATGAGGCTTTTCTGTGTGTTTCCAGTGAGAGATAGTTGCAGCTCTTCGAAGAAGTTCCTAATACCATCTTTCTGTGGGGTACCTGTTTTGATTGGACTCTTCCCAGGGTACCTTCGTAAAGACAGTCTGACTCTGGTGTGAGATCTCAGTCAGGGCCTGTAAACCTGCTTTCACCCAGATGGAGTATCTTGGTGTGGGACCTGGTTCTGGAAGTCCTGGGTTGCATGGCTTTATTTGGTTCACTGTGCTTTAGGGGGCTGTAGCTAAACCTTTTTGTTATCCACTGGATGAATCCAACTGTAGTCTTTCTCCCTAGCTCTGCCTCCTACATTTTTTGCGGAGATTGGTATTTTGTGGGATTTTATCTTTGAGAAGCTGTCTAGATATGCTACAGAATTAATATTTTGCTTTCAACTCAGGATAATATTGTGGTTGTGAGAGGATCTGTTCAAACAGGAGTATACTTCTGCCCATCACTAGTTTAACTTTCCTGTGTTGTTACTGTGGACATTTCTCTTTTTCTGCCTTCTCTGAATCTTAATCCAAAATTTATGATCTCACAGCTTATTGCCGAAGGAAAGAATAGAATGACACAAATTCAATGCTCTCATTTCATTATTGGTCTCAGCGGGAGGAGTGGATGAACCCACACATGAACAGCGAACAACAAGAACTGTGTTTAGAAGTTGGCTTTGGCTGAAAAAAATCTTTTTTTTCTGTATCAGCAAGCTGTTTGTAGTTGCTTGTTTCTTTCCTCTATTACCTTTTGAGAAAAAACATTTGAATTCGCATGAAAGCAAATTAACCCTTGGCTTCTATGCTCTCGTGATGTGCTTTCTATGCATATTTCTCTTCCTTGTTAACTGGCTTCTGTGTGTGTGTGCACTTGCGCTTGATAAGAAGGAGAAAATGTGAGTGATCTCTTTTAGCTAAATGCTGGCTGTTACCAACAAACAGGTGGAGCAGGCACTCAAGAGGGGCGAGCTCAGGAGGTGAAGGGATTGCTTCTCGCTCTGTGTCCTGAAATTCCCAAACTCCCTGTTTTAGACCAAAGCTGATAGTAGTGATTGATTGTGTAGGTTGGTTTTTACAAATCCAAATGGTCGTCCGGTGATCAGACGGGCTCAGCTCATCTGGCTCTGTCCCTGTGGGAGGGGTGCAGGTAAATGGGATAATTTTTCAAGTCTGTTAAGAACCATTTGCATGGGACTTCCCAGTAACGAGGATGAACAGCCTGATTTATGGTGTGTGTGACCCAGCCACCTGGTGAGGTGTGGTGCCTGAGTGTTCCTTCTCTTCCCATAGGCAGTGCTGTGGGCGGAGGTGATTCCCCAAGCCTGTGCTGACCCACCTTCTTCTGTGGCTTCCCGCTGTTCCTCAGGGCACAGCTGTGTCCGTGTGCATGTTCCATGTCCCCAGGGACAGGTGACAGTTGTGCTGCTCTATCAGGATGGTGTCAGGTCTGATTTCTGGCTTCAGAAGCCACTGGAAGGAGGAATTTGACCGTTTCCCAGTTGACATTTGATACATGAGAAGTAACCACTTTCCTTTTTCTCTCCCAGATTTGGGTTGTTTCCTCCTTGTGAGGCACACCACATGTTCCCCCCTGCCCTGTGGCACCAGTTCTTGTGCCCCTCTTGGCTGGAGCAGGGCTTGGGGTGGGAGGTTTGGTGGGAGCAGGCAAGCACAGGGGTTGGGAGAGGGGCTGGAAGCGGCGTGGCTGTCAGGTGTGAGGCAGATTGTCCTGTCTAATCCCATGGCTGTTGACGGCAGCGTCTGCCAGGGCCTCCGCTGGCCGGCTCCGTTTCATCAGAGGTATCACTAGCGTTCATCTAGGCTGGCAGCGTTTCAACAGCTGTTAATCCTCTTTGTATCTTTAAGCGCTGTGACCACTGACAAGCTTCTATACTCTAAGGTGTCAAAATATCTAAGATAGCTGTGGTGATGGTGGTTGAGTTTGTTGTTCGTTTTTGGTTTTGTTTTTTAATCCAAATACCTTCTGATCTATTGACCCAGACTGAACCTGATGGAGAAATCTGTATCCCAGTGTCAAACTTTTGCCACTGCTTGGTGTTCACAGAGAATTTTGCTTAAAACTTGATTCATATCTAGTTCCCCATATGCGGTTGCTTGATTTGGTTTTACGTGTTACCACAAGTAGTGCATGTTTCACTGAAGTTCTAAGGAATGTGGTTTAAAGTCAGCGTGAGAATGAGCTGGCAGAGTTTTCTCTTTGTGCTTCAATTACTTTCCCTCCTGAAATAACCTCGAGAACTGCATCTACTGCTATATTGTTTTCTTTCTTTGCTGTATGTTGTGTAAAGGGCCTGGGCAGTGGAGCGAGGTATAGTACTGAGTTTTGAAATTTCTCTGCATGTTTGCAGCCAAGGAGGAATGCTGCATTGAAATTACTCCAAATTTAGCTCTAAGTTTTAGAATTGATTTCCCTTGGAAGAGGAATTCCTAGGGCAAGGGTGTTTTGGGAGGAGTGGAGAACAAGGAGGTAGCGGATTTGTTGCAGAAAAGCAGCAGAGTAAAGGAGAGTGGTTCTGTTGGTCTTTAGGTTCTAGTTATGTATTTTTATATCTCCTTGGTGTTTTTATTATTTGCTACGAACCATCATTTAATAGCAGGGGAAAATCTTTCAAACAAACATTTCTTTGTTTAGTTTGTTTGCCCTCTCTGGAGAGCTCTCTCCCCATATGACAAAGCTCTGATGTTCTGAAGTTGGCTCCCCTAAGGCTCAACTTTATTGAGAGAAGTGAAACATTTTAGGTGGTTCATTCATTCTTTCTGTGTCTCTTGTTATTTGAGCCCTTATGGTGTCCTTTGGTCATGTTTTTAAACTTATTTCTGCAACTAAGACTGCCAGGAGTTTTATTTAATAATAGTTGAGGTCTTATGTTCAACTTTTTCTTTGTGAGCTGCCATTTTATCTCAAGCATCAAATATTGTGAGAGTAAATTAAAAGCAGCGTTGATATCTCGTAACTGTGTTGAATGTTCTCTCTTTTACGGTGCAATTGAATATCATTTTATGAAGCTGAAGGACTATGGGCAGCTCAGACTTTGTTTCAGGTGCAAATACCACACCTTGATCCTGATGAATAACCCTTGTGCAGGCAGCTCTGCTGAAGTCATGGCAAAGACAGAGGTGGTTCCTGGTTTGGAATCCTCATTTGCAACCTTATTATAAAGTCCTAGATTTTTGTAGGCCATCAGAACGTTATCACCTGCCACAGTGTGATGGGGTAATGTACTGAAAATGAAGCAGATCTTGCAGCTGAAGTCATACAGATGAGGATACTTGGAAATTATTCCCTGTAAATGGAAGCCCAAATCACAGAACCTGCTGCGACTGTGCCAGTGCTGAAAGGCCCGTCTGTTCCTCATTTAGCCCATGTTTAGAACAAAAGTGAACACAACTTTCCCAAGGTAGGAAAGGGCCTAGAGGACAGGGAAAACCTGTTTAACAACTGAGCTTGTTGGACAAACTGAAGTTTAAATGGTAAAACTCTTTTTCTTGCTTGGGGAAGCATTTAAAGATACTCTTTCATAGCATTGGAAATAGTGCTTCACTGGTTTTTAGGGTTTTTGAGGGGGAGGAAAAGAAAAGGCAACAAAGAGGTCTGATCCAAAGGCAGGAGGCCCAGCTGGATCACATGCAAAGATGTTTCCCTTTCATTTTTAAAACTTAGCAGCTTTCATCTTCACATTGAAGGTCTTCAGTGGCCCTCCTTGATCTTCACGTCATGCCATGTGCATTGTGGTTTTTTTGAGGCCAAGTCTTTCCTCCTTTCCCTCACTGAGATTCTTGCCTCTCTGTTCAGGTTCTCACTTGCCTGCTTTTCATCAGGATTAGGATCCAGAGCTATTCCATGCTGGTTTCTTTCCCAGGTGTATTTGAGCATAGTTGATGTTGTTGAAGATGGGGCTGACCATAGAACTGGGCAGCTGAACCCTCTCACTAATAAACCAGGCGAGGTTGTGCCACAACCACTTCAATCGACGGAGCAACCAGCAAATGAATCTCTTGGCTATTTCTCCCTCCTTTAGTTGGGTTAAATGCCAACCTCATGCTGCATCTCACGTACAACATATTTGTTCCCGTTTTCCTCTCCTGCTGCTGTTTCACTGCAGAGAGCTGCAGGCTAATAGTATCTGACGGGGCTACTTCCTATTGCCTGAAAAATGTTTAATTTTACTACCTCGCTTTCTCTCTTTCCCACTTTCTCTCATTTTGATCTCTCAAATCCAGTCCCTTTGAGAAATCAGACTGTATGAAATATGAAAATTGCTTGGGTGGTAATTGGAGAAACGGTGAGACTTATGAAGCCCATGGAGATAACGCTTACATCTACTTATTCACATTATTTAATTTTTAATGGCAAATTTAATTAATGAAGCACAGGTCTTGTGGTTTCATGTGTGAATAAGTAACAGCAGGGAGCTGAAAGTCATGAGGTCTGTTTACAGGACAAAGAAAAAGGCTCCATTAAAAGCTGAAGTTTTCATTATAGGAAGGAGAAAAATGGGTTTAATAGCATAGAAGTTTGACCATTATGTAACAAATAAGTAAATGAAAACATTAATGACAATTTACTGGCAAAATGCATTTTGAAGTGGTTACTCATCCATGATTTCTCAGTTTAAGTCTGTCTCCTGGGTCAAAGTTTGGAAAAGCAACGTCTGTTCTGTGGGTTTTTTTGGTATGTGACATAAATTCAGGCACCAGAGATAAAACGCTTAAATATAGCACCTTGAAGCCTGGGCTCTGAAAACCTGTATAAACCTTCCAATTAGCCCAGCTTCAGACAACTTCAGTGATACAGACAGCTGTTATCCCTCGCTTGCAGATGGAAAATGGTGACTTGCCCAAGATTGCACAAGTGGCAGAACCACTAATAGAACTTGAGTTATATCTGTCCTTTCCTTTTTCTAACCACTGAACAATATACATCGTCTCATCATGCGCAGGACCACAGCTGCATTTATGGGAAAATAAATTAGGAAGGGCAAGAATAGTATTCTATATGAAATGACCAAATTTGGGGAGAGATGAGATAGCAGCTAGAACCAGCCCTAAATGAATAGCTGTCCTCACTTTCAATACCATTTTGTCACTTTTTTGATTGATTATTGCATATTTTCTGCCTGTGCCTTTTCAGACTAAGGACCTTGCGGATGAGCTTTGAGTGAGGCAATTGCAGCTATTTCAGTGCAAAGTCCAGAGGCTTTGCCTAAAGCAGCTTTATCAGCAGTTCAGTGACACAGGACCTCGCAGTGGAGTTGCTGGGGGTGCACAGCCCTTCCCTTCTGCCGGTTGTGCTTGGGAGGTTTGGAAGTGCAGCCGAGAGGAGGAATCCGTTCTCCACATTCAGCGCCTGAGCAGTTGTGAACTAAAACTCTTTCTGTGCAGGCTCAGGAGAATTTAATGCAAACCTCTTAAGCCTTGCAGCAAGACACTCCAGACTCTGGCAGTGCCTTAACTGATACCTGATACGCCTCCCTATGTTGTTAAAAGGGAAACAGGCTGCATAATTTTCTTTTAAAGAATAAGTAACGTAAGTAGAAGCACTGAAATGTAAAATGGATTTTCCAGTGCTAGCAGCCAATTTTGATACTTGCACGTCAGTAACTTACAAGATCCTTCACAGCAATTAATGAAAAAAGAGAACAGAACACAACCCAACTCAAAATAAGTCGGTGCTGGAAGTGCCTTGTTTTTGTGGTTACATGGAATAATCAAAGCTGACAACTCGTTCTTAGTGACCTTTTCCCCCCCTTTCTCATCACAAAGGTGAAGCATGGAATGGAGAACGTGTTGTGGCCTTGGTGCATTTTGCTGAAAAGAAAATCAACTTTTAAGCATCTTTCTTGTGCTCTTTGAACTGAATATGCTGTTTGTTGTTGGAAATCGTTATTAATTATAGAAGATAACTTTGTGACAGGGTAAGATCTGAGATGCCTTTAATTTTTATAGCTGAGTATTCTTTTCTTTGTTTCAGAACGCAGAGATCTACAAGCTGACATCTGAGCAGTACCAGGAGGCAGCCAACAAGGCAGAGGAGTGGATAAAGTGAGGAGCCATTTCTGTTCTTTTCAGCAGTTTCAGTTGCATTTCAGAACACACTATGTGTAGCCTCTGGGATATTCCCCTAAACGGAGGGTGAGGTTACCTCCTGCCAGGTATTTAGGGGGCTGAGGAGCTGTGAACTTGCATCTTCTCTTTCTGGGCCAACCTTGACAGAGTTTGGTATTAAGTTGTTAGATCTTGCAAGGGAGAATGAGGAAAAAGACATGTAAGAGGAAGATAAACAGCCTAAATCAGAGCTATGTAAATTTCAATCAAAATAGAGTTATAATTATCATGAATATTTTCTTAAAATGGGTGCAATGATTTCTCTGACCTTTTTTATTGGCCTTGGCACAATTAGTGAATCTTTAATGTTGTCTCTTCACCATGAGCATGTTTAGTGTCTAAATTCCATTTGTATTTGCCAGTAGTGTTACACAGATTATTGTTCCACATACACTAACAGCTGTCCAAGAAAAAATATTTTCTATAATTCTTTAATATTAACAAGTCCAAAGCAATTACAGTGTTGAGAGCAGCACTCAGATCTCAGTTGGGTAAACAGTTGGCCAACATGCAGTAAACTGGAGTAGCAACATATGTAGTCCAGTTGGGTCCAGTCCAGACTGTATGATACTTAATTGCATAAATAGATAATATAGTAGTCATGAATATGTTAGTGGGGTGTGTAGTATATTGTGCTGTCTTTATTTAAAATTATGTTTGGCTGCCAAAGCATCACATAACCTGTTGTAATTTCTCATTTTTGTTTGGACAGTCAAGCAATAAGTTGCTAAAGAAGCCAAAACAGGGAAGCTAACACATTGTGTGCATGTTCATGCATTTTTTGGTAGTAGAAACCTAAATTCTGTTTTTAAATAAAATTTTAAAAATTCATAGGACATAAAGTTCTGACAGCCTTTGATCAGTTGAATCTTTTCTTGGATTTGTTATTGCAGATGTGCGATGAGTTATTGGGAATACATATAGCAATGATTTATCCTTGTGACTTCGTGAAAGAAGAGGTTGGGACCTTGGGTGTTGTTCTTTACTTGCTATTACAGACTAACTAACATATTTTTTGTAGCAGTTTTAAGTTTGTTTCCTGAGGTTTCAGCTTCATTTGATCTCTTCTGTTTCTTATGGAGATGAAGGCTGGTAGTGTAGGAAACTCTGGTAATGCAGCTGTTTATCATGAAGGTTAGTGGCTGAGACCAATGCAAATGCTAATGACCTCTTTCTTTCAAGATTCAGAAAATGTCTTTATGGTCTCTTAGGGATTCCTTCTCCTTTTCTTTGAGCCTTCATCATCTGCCAGTTGCTAGCTTCAGGCTTTATTGTATAATGCCTTTCTATTTGAAGACTATATGAACTTGAACCATCATGAAGGGACAGATGCCTTAGGCTATCTTCCTTGCAGCGGAAAGAGACACCTGCCCTAATGTCACTTTTGTGTGACAAAGTAACATGGCTGGGTATGCCTTTAGAAGGGACAAGCTGTGTGGCACTAATGGAAATGAGGGAGAAGGTAAAGAATACGTTTTCTGTTTCTTTACAGTAGAAATTCCCAGCAGCAGCCAGTGTGGCACTGAGCCACGTGTTGGGGTTCGTGGGCTGGGTTTGATAGTGCCCTTTGACAACTGAACGTGTGGGGAGAATCGTTGCTTTGCCCCGTCAGCCTGCAGCGAGGTGTCTCTTACAGCAGTATGCAGTGATCCTTCTTGGGGTTGTTGTCTTGGTTTTACATGTTCTACAAACACTCTTAAGAGTGTGCAGACTTCACTTGTGGGCCATAATGAGCCTGGGACAGGGTCAGGGAAACCTCCTTTGTGCGTTGGCATTCATGCTTAATTGGTAGGCCTTGAAGTCTGCGAGTTGTGAGGTCCTCTTGCTAGATGTTGTACATTCAAGTCTTTCTATAGCCTGTTTATGGTAATAAACTACAAGATACTGTACTTCAGTGGAAAGAACAGTTTGATTGTCCTGCTTTGCACTTTCATATTAGATGTACAAGCACAGTAAGTGGCAAGACAGGTAAGACTGATTTATGCAGATCTGGTAACTTGGTTAGCAGGAATAAACTGACACTCCAGCAAAATTACATGAACTGGAATATAGCCAAAGTATGAATGAAGTGCAGTCTGCCTGTTTCCATTGCTGGACTGTGACAGCTCCTGTAACAAAGGGAAAACAGGAGTGACATTTTCTCCATCTGCAGAGGAAAGTGCATCTCATTCCCATAGTAGCTCTTCCTGTTTCACTGTGGACTCTTTGGCTGACCACTGACACTTGTGCCCCGTGAAACCAATCTACTGTGTATTTGTTGTCTTCTGACACTGTGTATCAGCATGGCTGATGGAGGAAGAGGGCTTGGAGCTGGGGCTGTTTCCACAGAGAGCACCCTATTTTTCAGGGTGCATGTTGAAGCAAAGATAAGAAATATCTGAAACAAACAAACAAAAAAAGCATTTCTTTTGACATTTACTGATTTTTGTAACTCTGTTAGCAACACCTACAGCTCTGCAAAAAAAACTAAGTGTTCTGTGGACTGTTTCCCCTCCTTAGTGGTTATCGAGTGTAGCAGGATTTAGGAATATTGTGCAACCTTTCCACCAGTGACTCTTCACAGCAGGCCTGCAAGGTGGGTAGGGAAACCTTCTTACCTCCATTTGTATTGAAACAAAAGTAAGGTACTTAATGCTTCATATTAAATCACCAACACACTCATTAGCTCTTGGTTTCTACTTTAAGGTAGGATGATAGGCTTGATGCCTGCGTGGCATGATTTGTGCAATGGACTTTGTTCCTCATTTCTTCACCTGAAGTCAGCTTGCTCCTGTCCCTGCATTCCTCCTGCCCCAGTGTCTCCTTCTTTGTTCTGGGCTCTGTCCAACCTGTGTCTTTCTCCCAGGAAGAAGATCCTAGCAACAAGAAACCACTGAGCACAGTTTTCAGCACCTTAAGCAACTTGCCCTTGTTGCTTACATGCCGTGGTGAATTGGACAGTTGCCACGGACATATTGTCTCAGTGATGTTATTATAATTGGTGCTGTATTATTTTTCTCTTTTGTTAACCAGCAGAATTAAAGTCTGGGGACCTAGAACACTCCCCCCCGGCTTCTTTCCCTGTTTAGCAAACTGTGCACATCAGTAACCACCCACAAAGGAAGGAGCGTGTAAATATAAAGCCAGTGCTCCCCGCCCTTCACTTCGTTCCACATCCTTTTCTCAGTGTTCACAGAGCCATGACTCAGACTGGGTTCAGAGAAGACAACTTGCTAATCCCCTCCCCGCTACAGAGAATAAAATGGCATTTCATTCCAAGCTCTATTAATGCGCTCGCTCCGGGGATAAAGCAGCACTCCCAAAAGGCAGTGGCCAAATTTTTTTTTCTGTTGCATTGTCTTTGTCTTCTTTTGAGTGTTACATTTAGATTGGCTTCTGAGGATTAAATGTTATTACAGTCCCTGAATCTGTTAAGGGAAAGGAGAAAAACATCAGTAAAGAGGTTATGGCTTAGTGCAGACACTCTAGATTTATCCTCAAAACGCTGTTTTTTTTAAAAAAAACTTGATTTATTTTCTTTTGTGAAGGTTGTCTTATCACATTTTTATTTTATTTTTGTAGTTGTTAGATTTGGATGCAAGAATTGGAATGGGTGGGGATGTGGCTCTCTCTAAAAGGTAAAGCTGCAGGAGTGGGGTGAGGGGATTAGGAAGCTGTTAAAAGATAAAATTGTTCTGAAGCTGAGTTTCCCTCTGAGATCTCCTTACAGTTTGCAGAACTGTTTCTGAAGCTGCTTACTGATGGCTGTGTTGCTTTGCGTGTTGTGCTGAGAGGGCTACATCTGTTTTGTGCTGCTATCGAGGAGGGCATAAAGAACATTGGTATCTTATCCTGATAGAGATCAGCCTTGAATCCAAGGCAGCTTTCCAATGGAGAAACTGCCAGAGAGATTTACTCCATATGGGACTTAGTATCTGAGAGTTCCATTTAATGGTCCTAAGATCTTTAAACTTAATGGACATGAGTATTTAAGGTGATTACGTTAGAGAAACTGGCAAGTAGTAAGTATCCTCCTGGGCTGAAGGTGGAGTGGAGAACCACACTGACTCAGTGGGGGTAGGGGGAGAAAGTTCAGAGATGGACTGTCTGCTAGAAACAGGGAATTTATGGTTTACTTTCAGTGCTCATGGAAATGAAGGTTTTATTGAATTACACAAGATTTTATGAGGCTGATGGCCCCTCATTTAAAATGGCAAGACTAACTTGGAACCTAGAGGAACTGCCTTTTCTTTTTTTCTTTTTCTTTTCTTGTTTGTGTAGATCTGGAAAGTTTGTAAGATAGTTATGTGGTGATACTTAAAATTAATCGTTAAATCTACTATGAAGCCTTGGATATTTTGAAAGAGGGCTCTGCCCAGGAATCAGGGTCTGAAATAGTTCCTATGTGGACAGATGTGAAGCCCAAGGAGAAGAAGGGTAAAGACATCATAGTTTCTCAAACAAAATTGCTCTGGGATTTCTCCTATCATTAGATTAGATAAATGATTAATTCAGTGTTGAAATTAAGAGCCTCTGCAATAGGGATTTAAGAGTTTTCAGGAATAAAGACTTATTACTGCTGGGAGCTCATCCCCAGTCTTATCTCAATATAGTGCTTTTGTACCCTGCAATGATGATACCTTCACAAAAACCAGTTTGGCTCCATCCCAGTCCTGTTCTTCCTTCAGTGCTTGATTTGTGTTAGTTGTTGCTCCTTCTGTCTGCACTGACTCTGTTTCATGTAATCTTTAAATAAAGAGATGAGTTATTAGCCAAACTTTGATGTTTTTCATGTTTGTAAAGTTGCTCTTAGTAGGAAATTGGAATACTGCTATTAAGAGGCTATAAGGCATGAGTTTCCCCAAAGTTATTTCAGAAGAGGGTAGAAGAGTAGATGGGTCAATTTTGGCTTTGTGTCCTTTTCTGTGGTATGAATTTTACTAAAAGAAAAACTTTCTGATCATTTTCGGTTCTGCTTCACAAAGGTTTTCCCTCATTTACATTAGTGTGTAAAAGTTTTCTTTGCAAATTCTGGAAGGCTCGTTGTTAAACAACTGTTTGTACCAGTGCATTAATTTCCAAGCAAGGTATGTTCCCCACTACTTTCAGAATGCGGTATGTGATAATAGAAGTTGAATGTGTAACAGATTTGTGTAAATGTTCCAGTTGGGCCAGATTTTTTTTTTTTTTTAACCAAATTTTAAAACCTGAAAATTTATTGTACTGTATGCTTTATGCAAGCTGTATGTCTTCTTTCTCAAGTTTAGTTCTTGGGGATTACTGGAATGCTGGTTCTAAATAAGACTTTCCTTTTGCCCAGTTATTAAAATGATGTTCTAATCAAGTGTTCGCAGTATCGTCTTTCCTCTCAAGCACATTGAGGGATGAGTAATGAATCAGTCCAATGAACTGAGATTGCAGTTCTGTTAGTGCTGAAAAACTGGCGTAAAATATTAATATATCTTTTCAAAATTGCAAGAGCATTTCTTCCAAGGTACATTGGTAGAACTTGGGAATTTATAAAATAAGATCTGAATAGCAAAGGCTGGAACAGCAAAGGAAGAGGTGCCAAAGACTCCATGTAGTCTATTAGGGATGTTTCTATTGCTATCGATTTTTACATGGAAAGCACTTGTATTCTGTAGTAATGTTGCCATTATAAAACCCTTAGATCAGGGCTTGTTGGCAGGCCAAATCTAGATTGTTTTCAAAAGCCTGGATATTTGTGCAGCTGTTAAAACAAACCTCAGAAATACTTTGTACATCAGGGTACGTGAAATATTTCAGTTCAAAGCTCTTTATTGTGGAGAATGCAGTGAAAATAGGAGCAAATCTCTGCCCTCAGGTTGGGAATTACATACTCCACTGTGTGCCATAGTGGAAGTGAGGCTTTTCTGAGTTTCATGGTACTTTATTGTGTATTTATATGTAATGACAAGTCCACACCAAAGTCCAGAATTTCTTGTACCTTGGTGCCCCCTTGGCTTGAATTGGGACGGTTATCATGAATACTAATTAATGACCCAGCTCAGCTTATTCATGCTCTGTTTTTCTGCCTCTCTCTTCCAGCGTGTGTGCTGTGTAGTGTGCTGGTGGTAGTGGCATGGGGCTGATTTGTAGAGGACTTGAGGTTAAAGTTGTCTGGGGAAGCTGTCCAAAAAGTCTGATGAATTAAAGATGTCAGAAGCAATAATGCCTGAGAAACCACTTGTTACCAGTGAATTAATGACTTGTTTGCTAATTAGCAGCCTAAGGCAAAGTTGAGGTAACACTTCTAACAATCTGGTCATTAATTCAGTAACAACTGATTTCAAGGGCAATGTTGCTATTTTGAACAGTAATTGTATTCCTGATTCTGGATTATGTGTGCTGTGCAAAATGTCTTTACTTACTGTTGAGTCAGAGTCTGCTCCTGGAGTGATGGAGAGAGATGACAGGAGAGACCGAAGGCAAGTACCATTGGGGAACTTTAAGGAGAGAAATAGTTTGTTGTGTAGGTCAAACTTCTGTGTGTCCACCTTCTGCGGAAATAAGGACTGTGGCAGGATGGCTGTGGACGCCTTCCATCATGGTGATCCATCTGCACAGAGGAAGTTGGTGGTGTTTGATGTTGTTGGCTGATGGGAGATTAAGATCCTTTCCTCCTTTATAAAGGGAGAGCAAAATCATCCCTGCCATCAGACTAGGCTTTGATGGCTTATATATTTATTTATTTGGTGTGATTTTGATAACTCATGAAGTTAGTCTGATAAAAGTTTTCTAGGCTATGGGGTTCTTTCAGCTTGTGGAGTCTCAAGATCAGGTGGTCCTCAGTGTACTGTGAGAAGACCTTGCTGGGACTGGTTCTTTCTTATACTTTTCCTTTTTAGTCCCAAAGTGTCTTTTGCCTGCCTGTCTGGGACATGCATGTAGCACATCAACCATAATCATGACGGTTTGGCCCAAAAAAGTGGCATTTGGAAGATGGGAGCACTTGTTCAGGGATGAATATTGTTTCTTTGGAGAGAGCTTCTCAGCGTTGTGTGATTGCAAATGCCACTAGCAATGTGGTGGAGCGGCCTCAAGTAGGTGTGGGTCTCGTTAACTCACCCGAGACATTTCATGTGCTCTTCTCCAAACTTAAACCCAAGTTTTTTGAATTATTTTTTTATAAGGATTTTTTTTCCGTTTTCTTAGGAATTCTTGAAATAACGATATTTATTTTAAAAGAAAAAAAAGATCCCACCTCCCCCCAGAAACAGACTTCAAGGCTTTGCATGTGTTCTTTGAAAGCACCATTACTGACATTCTCGGGAGGATGCTTAGCTGGGGATCTTGCTGAGTCAGTACCCAGCAAATTGCACAGCACGGTGAAAGGGGGCACTGGTTTTGAAGATTAGAGCATGTGGGCAGAAGCAAGGGGATTTTTTTAATAAGGTGAATGCTTAGCTTCAGGTCCCACCTGTACTTTAATGCCAGCAGCTTCATTCTCCTCTCAACATTTGTTTCTGCATCTTTAGCAGGATATGCCACTCTGTCTGTGCAGAATATACTAATGGACTCATGTTTTTGTCCACCACTGATACCCTTTTGTGTAGTCCATTGTGAAGTGTAGGGACCTAGTATAGTGCTTAATAGCATTTTAGAAAAGTAACTGCTGTTCAAATGAGTGGTCAGGGTTTTCTTTTAAAAAGAACATTTTGTTAGCAGTCTGACATCATTACGAGATCATCTCACATAGGAAAAATGTACTGAATCTGTCTGTCCCTCATGTCTTTTGGCTATATGAAATCATCATAATCACATCTTCTGTTACTTTCTTTAGAATACTTTTTGGGGAGGAGTTTAATAGACCAACAAAGATTATGGTCCCAGCGTTCTCCCAGCAGGCAGTTTCCCAACTAACTCCCAGACATCATAGCACTATCACAACCCATATATTTGTAGGGCCAGTGCTGCATAGTTCTGTAAGCTGCATGCATTTCCTTCCTGACCTGAGATCTTAACTAGTTTTTAGATGATGTTTTCTATCTGAAGAAAGAAAATCCCTATTCGGGTCACTTGTTGGGCTGTGTGTTGTTTTCAGATTCAGTTATTGCTTGCTATATTGCTTTTCTGCCTTGTGGGAGCTGAGCCAGCTTCCTTTCTGATTCAGAGAACTCCTTCCAGCAGCAAGATTCTGACTCATTCCTGCTTGGCTTCCAGAGACAGTTTTGCAGCTAACTTTAGGCTCTTCATCTTTGCTAGTCAACTTTTAGTAGGTTGGCATCTTTGGAAAAAAATGGTGCATGGCTTTGTGGGCAGGAGATCCAGTTCTGTTAACTTCTGTGTCTCTTGGCAAGTGAAGGAAGAGGCAGTAGTTTTCCTTTCATCTTCCAAACTGGCAGTTTCTCATAACTCAGTATTCTACCATCATAATCAGTAAAGAATTTACATCCAAATGTACTTGGAATTATCCACTTGTGGGGAAAAGTCTCTCATTATTCCAAACCACTTGCCATCTGCCATGCAGAATGCTAATAGGGATGATTAGTTATTGCGTTTGCAGGTTCCGTAGGATAGACTTCATTTAATTTTGCACCGTTTTGTACAGTTTTTTGTATATTGGTACCCTCCTCCTTCTCCTCCCTCAAAGACCCATGACCCACTGCCAAAAAACTAGTGACTGCAGCTTATGGGGTGCTGTGGAAACCAGTTAAATTTGGTTGAAGCTGCACTTGGCAAAGCGCAATGAAGTATAAATTGAAGTCTTTCAGGCTGACCCATTGGTGAAATGGGAAATGACTGCTTGTGTGTGAGGATTAACCATGTAGGAGGTCAGGAGAGTTTGGGATACATCAGAATAAGTAAGAGAGATAGTTGGAACTGGCATTGGATTAGCTCATGCAATCTCTTTGCAGCAATTTCATCACTGAAATGGAGAGTTTGTTGTTGGTTGTCCAAAATGAGAGGTTGTTGAAGAAAACTGCTAAATTTATTTTCCACTTCAATCTGTATGTTTTACAGTTTGGGTTTTGGCGGTTTTCTTCACTTGATGAAGAAAATGCGGTTGCGTCAGGCTGTTTTCACTGAGTGCAGTAGTGACACGAGTTGCTGTCACTTGAGAATTGGACGTTTGTGTTAAGTTTTGTTCTCAGTGGTAGAATCTAATTACTTACACAGGAGAAGATTTCAGGACAGCTTCTGTATATCTGTAACTGGAAGGAAGGGTGGTGTCTGTCCTGGAAAGGATAAGGATGCACCGTGTCCACCAAATAGCAGTGGGGAATTGTGTGCCAGCTTCAGACAAGCTGTCAAAACAGGAGTGGAGATTGGGAAGTACTTGAGTGACAAATTTGTGGGACTGGAGAGTCACCTGGAAGCTCATATGCTTCTTATGCACTTCCATGGACAAGGTAGGGCAAAAGAGAACTGGATGACCTATTGGTGAGATGCAGCTGTTGAGGGGGAGAAGGAGGGTGGGTAACTCCTGCAGCTGTGCAGTGGTGTGCTGCAGAGAGTGTGACAACGCATAGGGGAAGGGGTTAGAGAGACAGGAATAGAGCTGCTTCAGCTGAAATTCGGAGGTAATACCCCTGTTCTCTTGGAAGTTGCTATAAGGTTTCATTTTCTCTTTCAGTCCATCTCCTCTTGCTCCACACAGTATATTGCTTCTACAAGCCTTGTATTCCATCCAGATCAGTGGCAAAGCTGATGAGCAGTGTTTTGAATACATGAGGCTGATCAGAAATATTTCCTTCCTGATCACATTAGTTTATCCTCATGAGGCATGCAGTTTGTTTACACTGCGCTAGGTTATGTAGCTTAAATACTACTGAATTTTCAGTAGACGTTTGGATAATCTATTAAGCTTCTTCCATCTCTTATTTCTCTTGCCAAACAGCTGCAACGTGACTCTTCCCTCTTTCGTTCGAACCACGTTATCAAGCTGACATGCAGGAGCAGGGAATTCCGTAGGTTGTAGTGAGGCCACGGTGTGTGCATTGGGATAGTGCGGCATTCTGCAGCCTATGCCGAGTTACCTTTCCTGGCTGTTTGCTCTGTGCTGATGAGTTTGTTATATGCGAATGAAATGCTTCAATTGTGTTTAATTTCTGCTGTAAATGTCAAGGATGCAATAATGAGAGAGGATGGAACCTTTCTATGTGCTATGTGTTGCATCTGTCTGGAGTTATTTTTCTGACATGTTAAAGAGAAGCCATCGGAGCCAGCCGTACCCAAGGGAGAGCACAGTTTTACAGGTCAGTTAACCACTTATCGGTTTTTATATATGTACAGTACAGCATGGCAGCACACCACATTTATGTGACCATAGCATCACCAAGCTTAGTCTGAAATGCACGTAATGTACCCTGGATGCATAAACATGCTAATCAACGATGTGACACGGCTCTGATTCCCTCCTGATGTGCAGAAAGTGCTGCTGCGTGCCCTGGGTTTCGCTCGCAGCGCTGCCTGTGCACCTCACTGCTGACCTCTGAGGCTGCCTGCACTGTAGTGACAGTGGTGACTAATGTGGTTTGCTCAAGTTACCTCAGACACTGGTCTTAATCAAATAATGCAGCAGAAAGCAGCTAATCCAGTTGCTGGATTTGGCAGCCCACAGGAAATTCCAGGTTGCTGCCCCATCTAGGTTGCAGCTGTGTACTGGAGTTAGATGCTCTGAAGCTGGCTTATGTGAGGGACCCTGCATGCCTTGTTTTTCACCTTCTGGGCACAGGTATCTAAATGTCTAGGTTTAGATACCATCAGTCTCCATCTTGAGTGTTTTTGCAATCTGAATGGTTTCCCGTGGTAAAAGTTAGTAAGAGGATCTTGCTCTTAACTCCATCTGGAGTTGCTGTTCTACCTGCTTAAAGTCCAAGTGAAGGTGTGGTTCTCGCTGCGGAGTTACGGATTTTGCACTGGTCTAAGCAGCTGCCATATCCAAAAGCACCAAAGGTGTACCTCTGCTTGGCTAGTCTGGTTTCTTCAGCTGTGTGGAAAGACTAGCAAATACATACACATCTTCCAGCTTTCCTTTGCTTTCCAATAGAGTTCATAATTCTTCATCTGAAAAGGGAACCTGTCAGCAGGAATTAGCTAGTAGCCATCGTGCTGTGTTTGAAACCTCCTCACTATGGGGTCTGTGTCCTGGTGATACTGCATTGGAAGCTGTGTTGCTTCTTGATTAATTGATGGACGTTTAGACCAGCAGTCTTCCTACTATCTCAGAGCTTATGATGGAAATTCTCGAGGAACCTTGCTTTAACCTCCCAGACGCTTAGCACTTCTTCACGGGGTTTATATCCACGTAGAAATGAATTTGCCAAGACAAATGAATGCAGTTATTGACTGGAGCAGCCGTTACCTGCCGCTATTGAACAGTTAGGAGAGGGTTAAGAAGAAAACCTCTTCTGAGCCACTAGATTGGCCCTGACTAAGATGAATGTCTAATTCACTCCCAGCGTCCTTACTGCTGCCAGTAATAAAAAGCTTGCTTCACATATTCACCCCACTGCAGACGTTTCTCTTAAATTAAATATCAAGAGGACATATAATAGCACGATTCCACGCCAAGCCAATATTATCAGATTGATGTCAGCAGTGATAATAGAAGAAGGATAAGTTGATGAGATTTCATTTATTAAATAAAGTAAAGGGAATGCGCAGTGATAGAGAGGATTTGGTAACTCTCGGTGTGTCAAAATGCAGCAAGATCATGCTCGTTCCGTGTTACCTCAAGGGATAGCAGAGAGAAGGATGCCCTTTGTTTCATTTTAAGAAAAGCTCTCCCTTCTTTCCCAGACAAAAACCTGATTTAGATTCCTCCATGGAGGGGGGGAGAGGAAGATCTGAAATTGTGGGTTTCATGTGTACGTAGCCTTCATTTCCACTGAACAGTGGTGAGGCAAAGGTTTCTTACCCCACTACGGTGGGGGAGGCACTGCTAACAAGTTTTATTTCTAGATTCTTCCTTTCCTTTTTCCCAGCTGTCATCTTTTTTCCTTTTCTTTTGCTTTAAACAGATGAGAGTGTTTGTTATTGGTTTAATCTTTCATATTCTGTATGTCCTGCATTTATTTCTGAGGCATTGTCAGAGCTCGTCTCCCATGCCTGCCTGGCTGTGAGTACTGTCCCCACCCCTCCCAGCCCAGCCTTTTTCTCTTGCCTTTTCCCTACCTGCTATAAATGAGCCTCTTACATCTGCTTTGATAATAGCAGTAGCAATTGCAATGCATTTTATTTGAGAGGCTAATTGTCTACATTTTTTGGTAGTAGCTTATTTTTGCTTAAAACTGTGACTCATTTTAGAAGAAAGGTCAATGCATACTAATCTGTTTTTTGTGTATTCAAACCTCATCCCTGTTCCACCATATTCCTTCCCCCTTGTTGTTTAAGAAATAGTAATAAAACCCTTCAAACAATGAGATGTTTACCAAGAGCAATGGAGCTTAATGTCCAGAAGGTGAATTTTTCTAAAGGTTGGTTAGTCTCAACAGCCTCGAGTTGGGCAGAGTTTGAAAAGAGATAATTGGTGAAGGTCCACCTCCTTTGGAAGACAGTGTGCTGTTTCTCTCAACAGAGATGTTAGTAGTTAGATGCACTGGTCTCCATCAGGTTTTTCATGTTTAATTCCTTTTCCTTTCAGACATATACAAGTAAAGCCAGACAACTGTAAAGTGCAACTGGTGTATAGGGCTGTAGTTACCACCTGAGTGGAAAAGTTGCAACCTGAAGTTAAGAGACTTAATGTGAGCTGGAGAGTGGCATCCCTTTGAGTCAGACAGGACAGGAGTAGTGGTTGTTGTGCTCCTCAAGCAATTGTTCACCAAAGCAGTTCAGATACCCTTTTTCAGCCCAGATGGGCACCAGAACTACTAGTCTGCTGGTTATGGGTGACTTGTGTTCTCCCAAACTCTGCAGGATTTGCTTCCTTATGGTGAGTACACATTTACTTCTTGTCCCTTTGTTTCATAGACCATGCTGCATGGTAGGGTGCAGGCACAGTTATCTCCCGAGCAACACTAGCTTCCCACTCCAAAGTCAGACGTCTTTCTCAGTAGGATTTAACTTATTCTGTTGAATTTCCAGTTCACTTGTGACTGCACTAATATATTGGCTTGTATAATTTATATTGATAATTACCTTAACCAACTTAGCATTACATTGATTAGTTTCTTTAAATCTGTTTTCAGAAGCTGGTCCTGCAAGTGATGCATAACCAGAGTTTGAGATTTTATTTTGAAGAAAGAAAGAAGAATAATCTTGTTATGATTCTGGGTAGCTGGTGCCAAATAAATCTTCTCTGTGTTGTGGGAAGTGGCACCTATAAATGCTGATTTAGGTACTCGCTGCGCAATGTGTGCCATTCTGTGCTGATTGATCCCATGCTTCTGGTAGGCTTAGAGATCCCATGCCCTCTGGTAGGCAGCAACACTCACTCTGTGGCTTCTCACTCACCACTGTGTGGCTTTTAAATAGCCCTGTGCTAAGGGCTGAGCACCAAGGTGTCTCCTAAAGAAGAGGACCATGGGCTTTGCACTACTGTTGCACGACTGATGCTGTGGGAGGGACAGTAAAAGAACAGATAAAACCAAAAAGGCTTGATTCTTGTAGCTCTGCATACTAATAATGGCAGCCTCAAGCATTCTCCTGAATATTTGTACCATTTTTCAATTCAGGTGAATACAGACTGTTTTGTGGCATGCTGTGGCTTTCTGCTTCTTCCAGCTCTCTGCATGAAAAATACAAAATACCCTTCAGTTTAACATGGCTGAGTTTAAAAAACCCCTAATTTTACAAGTCTTAACTTTTTCAATGAATTGAGGGATTTGGTGGTATTTCCTGACCTGGTATTGTTTGGTATCGTTTCCACAGTCTCGCTGATTTGATTAGAGTGATATTAAAGTTAGTGACAAAGCAAAATGCCAACATTATGAGTTTCTGAAGCTCTCCCTGGGTTCTCTTTTGTTCCAAAATGGTCAGAACCACGACATCTTCACAATCAGAAAAGACAGATGATGTCCCTCCCTCCCCCTTCTAAGAAAAAGAGAGGAGAGGAAGAGATTAAAGAGATTTAGGAGTTTAGAAAAAACTAAACTGCTTTAATGAAAACATAAATAATAAAAAGAAAATAAAAAAAAAAAAAGGGGAAAAAAAAGTATATGGTATATACAAAACCGTATCAAGCTCGCAGGATTGATGACCATGTCACCAGCAGGCATCAGGAAAAGTCCCAGACTGGACTTGGTGATTGACAGGAGCTGGATTCCAGATCTGGAGTCAGGAACNAAACCAGGAGAGAAGATCTTTTAGAGTATGGATTTTTAGAGGCTTTAGAGTGATTTGCTACAGAACATAGAAATTAGAAATGCACACTAGCCTGTAGTGACTCTGCATGGAATAGATTTCTTCTAAAAACTCTAAGGTTAGTGAAGAGGTGGAAAAAGAAGTCTGTGTAGTGTCTTTAGTGGTTTCTGGTACAAGTATCGGTGTTTTAGAGTACATCTGTCATACTGCTACTGATAAATTCTTAGTCTGTCCATGTTTGTTGGAAGTAGGACTGAAGAAGTATCACTTGGAGTATGTCTCAAATGGACTATTCTGGGGAAGCAGTCAGGCTACTGACATGGAAAGGGCAGAATTATTTATTTTTTTTTTCTTCTTTGGATCCTTCCGCTTGCCTTCCTGAGCACCCTACAAAAAGGAGCATGACTTGGGAACTATCTGAGCTCTCCAAAAACTTTTAGAAGGTCTTGATTTAAAATTTCATGTTTCTTAGAAATCTGTTCCACTCGAGAACGAGACATGCCCAGGAACAGGTCATGTTTTCTCTCTGCCTTGCTCTGAAACCCTGTTGCTGAAGGAGTTGTTGTTACTGTGGGAATGAATACATCATAGCCTGGCATTAATGCCTGCCCGTAGCATCAAGTGCTTTGGAAGGAAGAGGTTTGGCCACAGATGTCTAAACATATTGGGGTAGAAAATGCAAGGAATTAACTGGATTTATGGTTTAGGAGGCTGCATCTGAGGATTGCTACACCTAAGCATATGTTCTCTGGTAAAACAGACCATAGCAATTGTGCTGCAAATTCCTGCAATTTGCGTCTGCCTGTCTGTGCAGCTGATGACACTGTTGTTACTGTGTTTGTGCCATTGTTGCTGGGATTGTTTTACAATGACCTTCCCCTTTATTGGTACTGTTGCTGATGATGTGCCATATGTACACGTGCACATTAGAGTGTAAGAACATCATCCCTAATTGTTCTTGGGTAGCTGTCAATGCCGCTTACGGGGTATGAGTACTAATTGCTTCAGAAGTACAAAGAAAAAGATATCTGGTCTTGCTATTATTCTGTTTTTTTCTAGCCACTAGGAGAATTGCAGTGCTTTCAACCATGTTGGATTTTTTCAAGTGTTTAAATAGATGAGAATTCAATAGATTGAGGCAGCTTATTCAACAAGTCCGTTCAGTTCCTTGTTGAGGCTGTTACAGATCTAGCAAAGGCCCAACCAGGATTCCTGAGTTCTGTCAAAGATTTCCAATGTGTGTTGGGGAAATCGTTGAACCTCTTGGAATTGATTTAAAAAAAAAAAAAAAAATTTTTTTTTTTTCCTCCCCTGGCTGCAGAGGAGAGATGGTGTTTTATCTAAGGGTAAAGCATGCACCCTAGAAAGAAAGCGTTCCTTCTTTCTGCTAAGTACCCTGCATTTTTCAGCTGAAGGACGGTGTTGGTCATTTGACCCACTTTGGTGATTGCTGCTCCCACCAGTTTCTCTCTTTTTTAGGACTAGGTGACTCCAGCACAAGATTAGTATGTGTGTCACTGGTAAAATGTTAGTAAGTGGGTGAAAACTCCTCTTCCCATATCTTTCTGTGCTTGTTTTTCCTGCAGGAGGAGGAACACTGCTCCTGTCTGTGCAAGCCTGCAGTCTGAAATTCTGAAGTGCTACCAAGAAAACAAACATGAAGTGCTCAAATGCTCAGAGCTGGC
This sequence comes from Thinocorus orbignyianus, assembly GCA_013400375.1. NCBI lineage: Eukaryota > Metazoa > Chordata > Aves > Ciconiiformes > Thinocoridae > Thinocorus > Thinocorus orbignyianus. The sequence continues at coordinate 3,374,085 of VXBW01002926.1, forward strand.
TAAGAAGTATCAGCGCTGTGTGAGTGCAGCTCAGAAGGTAACAAAAGCTTCCCTGTTATTGCTGCTGGCTTTGCTGTCTCTTCTGCATGGTGCTTTCTTCTGGGAAGCGTTTCTGAGAGCTGTGGTACCTTGTAGTCAAATTGCAGTGTTCTTTGGAGACAATTTTTCTTCAGGATCCATTTTCCCACATACATTCCACATTTCCCAGTCCTGCTGTGGCACGTCCCAGCTTCACTCCCGCCAGTGGATCCTGTCATACTGAGCTGCCACCAAAACAGTAGCACCAATGCTGCAAGGTTTCAAAGTCAGTCACAACAATTTTCCCAAGTTTTGCCTTCTTGGATGCTGTAGTTTGCAAATGGTAGGCAAATCTGTTTTGCCACTGTCAGCAACATTTTGAACGAGCTCTAAACATCCTCCCATTATGGGACTCCGCAGTTGGAGGTCTTTCTTCCCTTCATTGCTGCACGAGGAAAGCTTCTTTAGTGGGCAAAGCTGCTGCCTATTAAGAAAATTGCACACTCCTAAAAACTGTTTATCTTGTGCGGGGGGCCAGGAAGCCTTATGGCTCTTCCTTCTGAGATGCAGAGCCCTTCTAGATTTTGTTGATGCCTTAGGACAGTAGCTGCTCAGTACCTTGGAAGAATTTCTGTCTGTTGAAGCAAGTGAAGGAGAAACGAAAAATGAAGGATTTGGACATTACAAGTAGGATATGGTCTCTGCAAAAGTGAGTGGTAAGACATAAGCTGCTGCTTGGTGTCTGAAGCATACAGGATGCTGTTCCCCACATGAGAATTCAGTGTGTCAGCTGTCCCTCGAGGGCAGGCATTTCTTTTGGGAGGGTACAAAATTATCCAGGAGGTGCTGAGACTACAGTAAGGTGAATTTGGGGAGCCTTCTGGGAATAGAAAACTGAGACTCTTCTCATGGGATTACTAATGCAAAGGGTGGAGATTTCATAGAAGCAGTCTTTCTCTGTCGCATTAGCATTGTGAGGGGAAGCTGTGTGCCTGATTTAAGTATAACATGAAACAAGCTGCCAGCCAGCTCCCAGAAGAAGCCCGACAGAAGGAGATGGGAAAATTGTCAGGATATATTAGACCAAATGTTGTTGCTAGTCCTAGTGGAATTTTTTTCCTTCCTGTTTACAAAGAAGGTCTTTGTATGTCTGCAAATCAGCAAGGTTAAAGCTGCCAGGGAAAGGGCTTTTCTCTGATATCTTTAAAGTCTCCAGCTCCCATAACGTGTGGTTTCTTTTTCTTTCTCAGCTTTAAAGTGGAGCGGTGCCGGTGCTGCTTCTGCACAATCCCTGCCCTCTGTTGCTGTGCACAGAGCATTGGCGCATCTCCTGCCAGCCCCCGTTACCTGATGCTTCCTCCTTACCTCCTGTAAATCAGCCCTGTAGCCTTTTCAGTGGAGTATATCTTTAGCAAATGCATTTACCAATACATCTTTATTGCATGCAGTGCGGGTGGAATGTGATTACCAAAGAAGACAGATTGCATTAAACTTCAGCATATTTGCAAGCTGTGGCTCCAGCCCGCCTGAGAAAGGGGCTGGGACGCTGCCAGCCCTGATCCCCAGCCCAACATTATTAAAGAGTAAATTGGAAGCTAAATGACTGGTAACAGCAGAGGGCAGTGAAAGATCCTATTAAGTTGGGTCTTTTTTGGGTTTGGGTGGTGGTGGGGTTTTTGGTAGGGTTTTTTTGTTTTTTTTTGTAAACCAAAAGCTGAGGGTCATCTTGGTTTCCAGAGTGTTCAGTGAAGTTCAGAAATTTTTTCCCTACTGTTACAGAAAATTCCTGGAAGGGAGCAATTCATAGGACATTAATTCGTTGTGGGTGATGGCAATGTGGCAGAAAATCTCCTTGCTATGTTTTATAAAAGAGTGAGAGAGACCAGGGAATAGGTAACTTAACCTTGCTGCTAGGTAGAAGTGTTAGAGGATTGTGGAAGTACAAAATCAAATAAAACCTGTGTGAGGCAGCACATCTGCAGTTTCTTATGTCCCAGGACAGCTCAAAGCGTGATGATTTGTCTCACTGCTCTTACTGGGTCCTCTGACTCCTGAGATACATGTAGTGATCACAAGCTGTTGTGATTTTTTTATGAAACATTAAAACTCCCTCCTCCCTTCTCCTTTTAAGCTGTTATTTTTCTTTACGTTTAAATTAGCATCTTATACCAAATGGCTTTGTCTCACGCATTCCTTGTTCAGGAAATTCAGGTTGGAGCTATGTGGGAAAGAGAGGCCGGAATCTCTTGGTTTCTTGGGTGTTTTTCCCTCTTGTTTTTTTTTTGGTTTTTTTTTTTTTGGTTTTT
>VXBW01002926.1:3376452-3423600 GCA_013400375.1 Thinocorus orbignyianus
TGTTTGTTGTTGTTTTTTTTTTTTAAGCACAATTTGTACAATTTTTAAGCACAACCTTCCAGTACAGGAGGTTGTAATCAAAGCTGGATGTGTGACTTCAGCTCACTTGCATGCTGGCAATTTGTTCTTCTGCTTTTTACTAAAGATTTTATAAGGCTTGGTGAATATTCTTTAATGAAGCATCTGGTTCTCTGCAAGTTCCTTTTGATGGCTGGTAAAAATGTCTCCAGGGCATGGTATATGTTAGACTTAGAGAAAACAAGCTCTAGATTTCTAGACTGAAAATTACAGCTTACAGTGGATGAGAACAATTCTTTGCATCTTCCCCCTTACTGTGTTGGTTTGAGACTATTGCTTTGGGTACCCATTTTCCTTTGCCTATTGCTGTGCACATCTCTGAGCCAGGAGCTGAGATGCACCCTCAGTTACTTCTGCCCTGTGGAAAAATATATCAGGTAATCATTTAATGAGTTTTGAAATGTACTTTTTACTCATTTCCTGTACAGGCCCTCTTACTGGAACAGGTTGTTTTATTGCAGTGCATAGCAGGGGTATAACTGACAACCTGTTTTATGTTTTCTGGCCATCAAGGCTGCTTTTGTATTCAAGGGAGAACAATAGGCGCTGCCAGGGCATGGCGCAGCTGATCCTAAAGCAGCCATCTGAAACAGGTCACCTGAATTGCCAAACACAGGTGAGTATTTCTCTCTGCTGCTTGGGACATCCAGACTGTGCACTCCAAAGTTAATGCCTGTCGTGGGGTGTTCATGGCGTTACGGGAGCAGGATCCTGCTCTGGTTGTCCACATCAGTAGCTGGTGTGCTTTCAACTTGTCCTGCGCAACCTGTTCTCTCACTTTTGCTGTTTATACTATCCAGAAAGTTCAGTTTTGGTCATGTTGCCAGTGACTCGTTGCATTGTCTTCAGCCCACTTGGGCTTTGGGTTGCTTGCTGTGTCCGGTGCTGTGCTTGGGTGGAAGCTCTCTGACTTTAGAGTATGTTACTGTAATGTCTCCTGTTTAATTTAGGAGTGTTTTATCTTTTCTGGTGATCTGTTTTCATGGCTCTGCAGAACTTCAGCTACAGCATAAAAATCGCTGGCTTTAAATTTAATAAAAGCTGGGATAATGGGACAGCTGTGGGAGGGGCAGTTCCCATTGTGTCTTTTAAAATTGCCTGTAGTTTATTGACCGCAAGTTTCACCAAGAGCTACTGCTGCCGTTAGATAATGAGAATTGAAAATTGCTGCTGCTGTTTCCCCCAAGGTTTTATCTCATGCCAATGCGAAGAGGGTGTGGAAGGAAAAGCAGAGCGGGCAGTGGAAATCTGCGTAATTTCGTACTCTGAGTCCAGATGGAAGTGAAAAGCAAATGATTTTTTTCTTTTCTTTTCAAGTCTGAGTCCTATTACTGTATTGCTTCCCTCCCCCTGCAAATACGGACTCACATGCAAGCTTTTTCAGAATACGTGACCCATTCTGCTTTCCTTATGTCCTGTTTACACCAGTAGGCAAATCTGAGTTTCCATTGAATTTTAGTTGGTTAATTTGTTTATAATTGGTGGCTATACCAGGGAATCTCCAACCAGCTGCCACTTGAAAAATGCTGCCTCTGGTGACCACACATTAATGTGATTTGAGATTTCGAACAGAACCTGCTTCCTGTGACAGTGTGCAGAAAAATGCCTGTTAGTGAAAAGCTTGTATCTCTTTCTTTCCAAGTGTTTTCTCACTGTCTCTAGGTGCCTGTCTTTCACAGACAGGACCAAGGTGAAATTTTTTGCGCTCTAGCTCCTGGCCAAACCAAGCTATAAAGAGCTGCATACTCAGACACATGTATTCCCTTGTCAATAGGCACTGTATACATTGAGCTAGGAGCCATTCATAATTCTGTGCTCCTTCTCTGTACTCCGCGTCCAGCTTCTCATGAGTCTGCTTATTTGTAACAGACAAAGGTAAACCTGCTTCCATCGAGGCTTTAGGGCTTCTCTACGTAAGGAAATTACAAGGCAATAAACCAGTGAGTGAGTTTATGGTACAGCAACTTCTCTGTATTTGAGCATTCTTGGCTTCAAGTAGAAATGTAGGGAAAATTCACACTCGTTTTCTGTGAGTCACTCTGCTATGCAAACAAGCCCTTGCAAAACACCGGTTGTCTGGATTCCAGCGGAGGTAGACTTCTAACGTAACCTTGAGTCGACTGCATTCCTCTTTGCCCTCACCTGTAATAAAAAGAAATGTGGTCAGTTTACTGCTCCTAATTTTCCAAGGGATCCCTGTGAAAGCCCGGTTCCTGTTTGGCACACACAGCAAAGCATTGCAGCTCTGCTGGAAGTTTGTCTCTAATCTGTGGGCAGTGACCTAGATTGCTGAGAAGATGCCGCAGGTAGTCGTGCAGTGTCCCATCCTGATGGAGCAGTTTTGCTCAAGCATTTTGGATCCCACTGAAGCGCGGCCCACTGGGAGCTGTCATTTCTGCAACCTCAGTCTCTCTCTGCTTAGGAGAAGCAGCTTTGGGATGCGTTGGATGCCACGGGCTGCACTGCAGGTATCATTCTGGATCATTAGGCTCTTATTATTGTTTCCATTCTGATGGATTGCAGAATGCTTTATAGATTGTTTCTGTACTTACTGGGGTAGAGAGTAGCTGTCAGTGTGTGTGGCCGGGGGAAGAAAATTTTGGCCAGATATAGTGTGGTCCATATCTGTATTTGAGAAACACCGGGATTTCTCCTTCCCAGAGAATCTGCAGAGGTGGATCTTCACTATTGGTGACTCGTTGAGAAGATACAAATATATTACGTGGTGTGCTACTTGAAATGCAGTGTATCTAACTTGGAAGGCTTTATGTTTGTTTCAACTTTCTGAAATGCCGCTTTGTAGTTCTCGATAAATCTGTGTGTTTCATGTCAGGAGGGTGATGTGCCCAGGCATCCCCAGCCGGGTGCGCGCCTGCCCTGCCTTTTGTTGGTCAGTCCTTGCTCAAAGCAAAGGTACCTATAAAGCGTTTTGTCTTTGCATTCTCTGTAAAGTCAGTTCTCTTTTTTTAATCTTTCTCTCTTCCAACCTTTATTTGTGCAAATGCTGTGGTGATAACACTATCAGAGGAGTTTATGACTCAATAAATGGCCCCCACAAGGGAGTCGGTGGAGAGGCCGCAAGCTGCAGGCAACTGCTGTTTGTTTAGTCGTAAACACAGAGGAGAGCAGCAGTGGATTAACTAGACCCAACCATACCCCGACTGGTTATTTGCAAAGGTGAAAAGGATCCATGTTTTGCTTCTAATTATAAAAGGATGGAAACAGTTATTATTTTTAAGGTAGCAGGTCTTGGTTCTGATGAGTCTTGGGTCCATATGCCACACTTCATGTCCTCAAGAGCTCATCAGTGGATAAACTGAAAATATAGAGCTGTCTGAAAGGACGTAAACTGCCATCTTAATATATGAGGCACATCCCAGGGTAAAATGCTGGCCTACTTAAAATGGAAATGGCTGCTGCCTATACCTGGTGTTTACGAAACTGGCGGCATAAGTTCTTTATTTGCTCTGTCTCAACACTTCAAGAAGCCCTGATGTTCCCTGCAGCTCGACGTGTCATCCGCACTTACTAGCGGACATGGAAAAAGTACCTCTCTCTGCTGTTTGCAGTCCACATAAACCCCAAATGTGGCACCTCATGGTGTTTGTAATTTTTTTAAGAAAAGAAGGGCATAAAGGAACTTGAAACTTTTCTGCTCACTTGACTGTTCTTCAAGGCTCTTTTTCCAGGAGTACTTAGTCCATACCCTTCATCATCTTTTCCTCTCAAGTTCTTGTATCTGTTGTCTGCTCTGGAAGGAGGACTTCTGACCCTGTTTCTCCAAAAACATCTATTACCTAGCAGTCTGATGCATGGTCTGTGGTTTTCTGGTTTTTGTTTGGGTTTTTTTTTTTTTTAATGTTACAATGAGGCAGAATTGCCTTTGGGTCTAATTTCTCGCTTGATGGTTCTGATCTCAGATACACTTACAGGTAAAGTTAATCTAAATATGCATGTTTCACAGATGGTTTGGAGGCACCTTCATTTTAAGGGAAAACAGTCAGAATGCCATTACAATTCCTGAAGTTGAACTATTTGGTATTTTATAACAACTAAAATGTGATCTGTACTACAGTTCTTTTTGTTTTAAAGCTTAGTTTGCCTGAACCTGTTTAAAATCAGTCTAAATTTTTTTCTATAATAATATTATGAAACCAAGCCGGTCAGGAATGAGAAGTCACAGCTGACTTGATGCTGTGATGTGGTCTTTGAGTGAGGGAGTTTGAAAGGGCTCGTTTGATGTTGGGTATCAAAATTTTGAGCGAAGTAGGGCCAAGCATTATTAGGGAAGGAATGTATTTCTCTGATGTCTTGTTCTCTCTCTCCTTTCAAAAATTATTTGTCTTTTTGTTTAAACTAATGGGACCTACATGGATCTACCGTATCTAGCAGATTTCTCTAATTCTGTGCTCTCTGTGTGGTATGTTAAGCAGCATTATCCTGAGAACTGTAGCCTGTATTCAGCTGGGCTTATCTAGTACGGGAAATAGTTGCTTGGGGGTGAGAGGGTGTTGTGCTACATCATGTTGTTTTAATGCCAGATTTCTTCACAAAAAGATTTGTAGCAGTATTTTGGCAAGTTGGAAGTGGAAATTCTTACTCAGATTAATTCTGGGAGACTGATGACCAAGCAGTCTTGGACAGAAAGAAGTTGATTTCCAATTTTTAAACTATGTGTTTTGCTGCTGAAGTTAGATTGAAACAGATCCACAAAAATTGCTGTCGATAGCAATTGCTGGTTAGAAGCACAAGGTCAGTGGTCAAATGCCTTCAGACTCCCAAGAAGTTCCAAAATAGCCCTGACTTCCATAACTTCCGTGCTAATATTAGATCCATTCTCTGACAACTTGGCTATAACTTGGGAAATTATATCAGTGGTGCCAAAGTCTTCATGACAAGCAGGGGAAACCAAAGATTTGTTGGTCGTAGTCTGCGCAGGATGGCTTCCTGCTACATGCATTTTGCAGTTTCCTCACACCATCCATCAGCTGGTTTTGTTAGCAGGTCTTGGAGCTGAATACCTTGAGGACTAATAGGATTTAAAGCCTTCACCAATCAACTGAATGTGTCTGTGTAGGTAGCGTGTCCAGGGGTTATTCTGCTAGTGTTGGTCCCAATCCAGTGGAAGAGTTACCACCAAGCAAGCAAGACTGTTCTAAGTAGCCCATCTTTCCGGTGCCAAAGGGAACTTGAGAAGTTAAGGAATGACGGGTGAGCCCTTCTGTTAGTAGGAAACCAGTCTATTTTTTGTCAGAGTTATGACATGTTAGAAGAGAAGGCTTTGGGGAAGTTGCCCTGACGCTACTTGCTAGTGTTTGCTCTCTCTATAGAGCCTCTCTGACCAAGACCGGAGCATTCATCTGTTACAGAATCTGAACTTCGCGGGGAGGTTTATTTCTGCATCGTGCCTACATTAATTGTGGTTTTCACCCCGCTGTGACACTGTCTGCCCAAGAGACCTCCTTGTCTGGAGATATTTCCTAGTGTACTTGTGATGCTTCCAAAGCAATTTAAAGGTATCAGTACTATCTAGACCTTCTCAAGGCACTTTAAGTAACCTTTCTGGACACTAGTGCTTCAAATATAGGAACAAGACACATTGAATGACAGCATGTTATGTTGATCTGAATATAGTGCTAGTTTGCTGCTGATCTTACATCTGTTGGCAAGAAACTTTCTTTTGGTTATAGCTTCTTTTTGGGTTAGAAGCCTTTGAGGGTCTTTGGGAATTTGTGAGAGGCTCTTAAATAGGCTTCTGTGTTTACAAAAGTTACTCCAGAAAGTCAGCACTTGTTATAATTAGCTCCCTTTGTACCCTGGGGGAAGCAGGTAGTGAAGCCTTGAGTTAGGATGGGCCCTGCAACGTCTCGTGTCTCTTGTTTCTGGAGTTGGCAACTAGCGCTGCTCTGATGTGTTCAGCCTGAGTGTGCATCCAGAGACGCGGACAAAATTATTTTGACAATGTGTTTGCTCTTTGTCCCTGCTGAATGCCTGTTTGTCCTGTGTAAATGGATTTCAGGATCAGCCAACCTCCAGCTCTGAATTAGTCTAATAAGGTATAGTAAGTAGGGTTTAAAGGTCATTTTGCAAGCAGCTGGTTCCCTGCATATATTAGGAAGAATGATTTTTAAAATAATGCTATTGGAAAGCTGTTGATTTAACTTTTCAAATATCTGTATGCTGTAAAATCTCAGCTCTTCTGCCTCTGTCCTTCAAGCTCCCTGCTTGCCCTCTGCCTGCGTATCTTTCTGTCATTTCCGATTACCTCTACCCATCTGCCTCTGCATTCTCTCCCACTTGGTTTATCAGTCCACGTTTGCTGCCCACAAGGACTGGGTTTATTTTTCCGAGAAGATCATCTGTTGGGTTACTACACCGAGCTGTGTAACAGAAAGCTGAGGGTTACTTGGTTCGGTCTGCTGGTAGAGCATTATTACACTGTTCTTTTATTGGGGGACTGGGAGCTCTGAACAATCACCACTACATCTGCAGCATTTATGTGTCTTTGTACCTATTTCTCAGGATTAATTTGACACTGGTGAAAAAAGATTGTGAGATTTATTTATTTACTCCTAGATAGGTTGAAAGTGATCATTCCAGCTTCCTGCCTATGGAAAGTGTACTTTAATCCCGGCCTGATCCAAGTGTTTCATATGGAGAATGTTTTTCTTCATTGACTTGTATTCCTCTTTGCGTTTGGTGAAGGTGTTTTGAAATGTTCTGACAGTTTAAATGCGGTGGACACTGTCTTAAAAACAGAAGGGAACACCTGCTTATCCATGTCATGCAAGCCTTTGGGAGGTCACAGTGTCCTTGTGCCAGGTCTGAGATGGTACCTTCCCAGTACAGCCACTTGTACCTCTGGAGACTCCTGGGTCTTCAAATCTCCTTTCTGCTTGGCTGAAGTTTAATTCACAATATATGTCCTCAGGAAATCAGGTAGCTGAACAAAAAGCAAGTTTAGAAATCTGTGAGATGATAGCAGCTGTAACATTTTTCCCCTTTTGTTCAGACCAGACTCCTGTAAAACTTCCAGATTTGTCTGATTTTCTGAGTGATGTTCCCTACTGTTGACTTGCAGTTGTTCTACATCTATTCTCTTTTCCAGTACTGTGCAGTGCCCTGTTCCAGCTGCTTAAGCAATGAAATTTCTTTTTAGGCCACACTTTTCTCCTTTAGATGTTATATTAACAGCACCTTCTTTTTGTTCTTGACTTCTTTTATGGAGCAGTCTCTTGGCTGTTGTGGAAGTAGGTAAATGATACTGGGCTGAACCAGTTTCTGAGTTCTGTGTGGCTGCCTGTCACAGGGTCAGACAGACGGTGTCCAGCTCCATGGCGGGTCCCTGCGCTGGTGCTATTTAAAAGACACTCTTCTATGGGAGTCTCTTCGCTGATAGGACTGTAAGCCTTCGGATCAAGTGTTGACACTATAGTTGTCAAAGTGATTATCTGTGTATTTCAGGATCAGAGAGTGGTTCAAAAGAAAAGTGTAAGTAAACACATCCTTATGGTATAAACTTCAGGAAGAACTGTGTAATTAAGAGGAGTATGTTGGCATAAGATTAAGAAAAAATTAGAAAGTTTCTAAATATGAAAGAATGTAGGTTTTTATCTTCTGGGTAAGGCAGCAAAGCAAATAATATACTCCGTTTCAATATGTACTTGATAACTTTATGAAAGAAGTTCTTTGACAGAATAGAAGAATTTCTGGTTATAGATATGATACGGAGACTTGTTGATCTCTCCAAAGGAATTGGAGAGGAGGCTGAATTACTGTTTGTTTGTCCTGTCTCAATGCCATCTTAATTCCATGCTTAAGCACTTCTTCTGATTCCTTTTAATGGGCAGAAGAGAGAAAAAGTATACTTCTTTTGAGGCACTGGCTGCAGCTAAACACAGTATGTCAGTAAATTATGTGGGTACTTCTAATGACCCCTCCGGGCTCTCTGACACATGATTACTGTGTCTTTTCATCGATTCAGGTGTACGCCAATTGCTGAAGCTGAACATAACAGATTCCCTCAGGCCTTATCTGCAAGAACAGTTGAGAGCTTTTGTCTTCAGTAGTGTTGAAGGTGGCCTGCTTAGGTTTATCATCATTTAGCAAGCCCCGGGAAGCTGGCAGTACTGTTTAACTTCCTGTGGCACTTCATAGTTACATTTTGTCTGTTAGTACCCAGCCTAAATGTCTTCGGGAGTATCCTGAGGCTCAGGTAATCTCGAATCTTGTAGAAGCAGACAGCCATAGAAAATTGTGTTGGATGCTGTGATCTGGGTAGGATTCTTCCCAGCTATGTGTGCCTTGAGCTGAGATGATGAAGGCACTGTGATAGAACTGGAGTGCACTAGAAAAATTTTTGTGGACAGTGTACTGCACCAGTGACCACTTAATTGTTCTGCAAAAACCAGCCTTGAAGCATCAATACAGACTCCAGGTTGACCTCTCCAGAGCAGAAGTAGGTTCATTGTTGAGGGATAGGGTGTGATATTCTAACAAATTACTTTTTTTCCAGCTTTTACGAAGTGTTTGAGGCACATGAGGTGTCACTTTGTTCAAGAAGAACAAGTGTTTTGGAAGCTGGTAAATTTGAAAGTCATACTTGGTTCAGTCTTGTGCTGATGGCAGGGTTATGTACACACAAAGCTATGAAATGAACTTGAGACAACAGAAGGCTCTCAAATGCCTGTTTAATGCAGTATCAAATGTTTGCTGGTTAGGAGATAAGCAAGAGAGAAAGATTCCAGGTTTTATGAGGCAGTGCCTGGTGCCGCCTTCTTTTGCTGAGCTTTGACATTTGCTGCAATAGAACCCTATGAAATGCAGGAAAGTCTCTCCAATCATGTAGGTGTATTAGCGAGTTTTTGCACTGATGGATTAGAGCCAGGCTGTGTTCAGTAAACGTGGATAAATAATAAAAGATGAGATTGTGTGCAGTGATCCCATGTATCCTCCTCCCAGCTGCTGCCTCCTGTCTGTTTGCCGGGAACCTTTGCATAGGCGAACGGTTTTGCTTGAGAGAACAGGCTATGCACTATTTTTTGACATAGCCAAAGGTGTCTGACACAAAGCCAAAGGAGAGCTGCTCTCCCTGGGACTGAAATGTCAACAAAGATGTTGTACTGCTTTACAGGGCGCTGACTTGCTGTTGTATAAAAAATGAACAGATGTTGGAAGGTCAGGAGCTTTGCCATATACAGAGCAGCCCCCTGAGAGCAGGTCAGAGCCTGCTCAGGTGTCACGGGTAACACTGTTTAGGGTTTAATGTGCCAGCTCTTGCCCCGGATGCAGGGCTCCCCCCAGCTGTGTCTGGAGTTCTACCCTCATTAAGGAAATGGGACTCAGGTAACCATGTTGTGTATCTGTGTGTCTGGTTTCTGTCCTACTCTCTGCTTGCTCTGAACCTGCTGGTGAGTTGCGGTGATGTTCCTCAAAAGGCACAAAGGCCCTGAAGTAATAAGTTCCTGTATATCTTGTGAAAGCAGGCAATTAGGTGGAGGGAAGGGCCCCCAGTGGTGCTTGTGCGGGAGGGAATGGTATTGACTCACCCTTTATTAGACATCAGTTTGGTCACAGAGGAGCTTAACTTTGAGACACAAATGTGGAGGAATCCAGGTGACTCCAGTGCTGCTGCTCATGAAACTGGTTATTTCTGCTTGAGGACTCCAGCTTGCCTGAGCATTTGAGATGCTGACTTGTACTTACCGCAATAAGCGGCTTCATTGGAGATACTCAACAAGGGTGGCACTGCAGCAGCTGAGAAAAGAGAGCAGCCTTGGGTTTAGGGATTTATGCCTTCTTTGTCCAAGTATCAATTTCCTTCTTTGCTTTTGAGAAATGGATGCAAACGCCTTGTAGCCAGAGAGGGTTACAGAGAGGGCCCAGCTTTCAGAAGTTAATAGGTTGATCCTTTAATGTATATTCTCTTACTTTGGGATAAGAGAAATGGTGTTAGGTGTGGCCAACCTGGAAGAAGAAAAGACCTCATGCATTTTAAGGTAGCTTGTGTTCTTGCTTCCTACACCCCTTTTTTGTGTTGTTCAGTCAAATGTTTCATGTATGAGAAATTTAAGTTCTGGAGACCAGAGCAATTGCTGAGCCTTGTTGGCCTCAGCACCTTCTCCCTCTGATCAACAGGTAGGAGTTGTCAGTTCCTCAGTAGCTTGTTTTTGCTGCTGCATGTTGAGTCAGGACAACAGCTGAAATGAGGGAAGAATAGACTTTGCAATGTTGTGCCTCTCTGGCGAGTCCAAGGACTGGTGCAACAGACCTAAGATTTATCAGTTCACGGGGTGGGATATTCGGTGTGGTCGTTGGCTGTGACACGAGTGACTGTTATGCCTAGCAGTCGTATCTCAGAACTTGGTCATGGGGTCAGTGACTTCTGACCACCTTTTTCAGTCCAAGCTGGTCATCCTTGCTTATCTGTCATTAAGCCCACTTTAGCATGACTGGCAGGAGCTTATTCAAAGCTCAGTGGCAGTGGGGCATAGTGATTGTGGCCATTGAGGAATTGGTCGTGTCAGCATGTCTGCATGTGAGCTTTGGACAGTATAGCAGAGGATCATATTTATAAAGTTTTTACAGGCCCTGTGAGTACAGTGATGGGCTTTGAAGCATGGTTTCCTCTGTGCTGTGCTTTCCCACAAAATCTTCAGGCTTGATCCATCAAGGAGTGTGAAATATATTCAAAATCCCACTGCTGCCTTTTTCTCACAGTCAGCAGGGTTATGCTTTCTTCTCTGGTGTGGAGTTGTTTGCTGTTGAGAATAAGCAGCCTCTTTTCTTGTGATTCCTTACCTCTCTTTGGGACATGATGCCATCAAGAAAACCAGCTGTTCCAATCTGAGAGACTGCCTTTGCCTTCGTGCTCTCTTGTCGATTGTGTTGAATCAATGAAGTGTTGCAATACTATAGAGAAAAGGGGGATGAGAAGAAATGAAGAGTGAGATCACACAGCAGGAATATATAGAAGAGGATTCATATCCTGTCACATAGTTCACAGTGGCTGTGTTTGGAACCAGATCTGCTATAATAATAGAAATCCCCTCATGGAAACTTGGATCTCAAATCCAAATCCTTGCTTCACTGAGTTGTGGGATCTGAGAGTTCCCACATGGAGAAGAGAGCTAGCTAATGTGGGCATCTAGGGAGACCTGACGGCAAGTCCTGGCTGCTCCTACTGGGAAGATGGTGACTTTGATATGTTCTATGGAAAAAAAAAAAATTAAAGGAGAGAAGTAAGGAAGATAATTCCTGGATGCCAGCCATAGCAGAAGGGTAAGGTTCAAAATATTCTTGTAAATCCTGCAAATTGCAGTTCTGACTCTCTTAATACCTTAAACCACTGTCTCAAACCTTTGTCAGTATGGGCGTTTTGCCTGACTCTCGGATTCAATGGCAGCTCTGTTCAGCCAAGAAAATGCCAGGTTGTGCTTTGACTTTGGTTCCAGCTGTTCAGTGGAAAAAGCTTTCATTGCTGCTATGAAAAGCTTTTCTTCAGGGACAACATAAAGCAGTAGGAACGTTGTGGTGCTTGAAGGTTGAAGTAGGCACCTTCCCTTGAAAAGAATCTTCCGAAGCAGAGCAGTCTAGTACACTGTCATGTGGATAAAAGGTTGCAAGGGTTGTGTGTTAATCTGGTGTTTGCAATTAATCTCCCTAGCAGGTTTGGATCTGACTGATGACCAGGACGACCCACCAGCCGGGTATGTCAGGGAATTTCTTCAGTGGCTCTGAACTGCTCCACAAGCCTCTAGGCTACAGCTGTGCCTTCTCTTCCTCATGATCCTTGGTTCTTGCTTTATCTTTGTTCTTGCTTTGCTCTTTCTGTTCTTACTTTCCTTGGCTTTATCAGTTTTGATTTGTACATGACCATGGTACCTGGTCCATCCTGACAACAGGATGGTAAGTTCACACCATGCTGCATGTTTCACCTCAGGCAAGCCTGTGTCGTTCTTGATAATTGCATGAGAATCAACAGTTGGAAGTGTTTCTTGATCTTGGCACGAACTTCTCAAGTGTCACTGAAGTTTTGATGAGCTTCTGAAATTGAATGTTGTAGATCTGTATAAACCTGTCCTCCTGACTTCTGACTGGTCATTTCTCATTTGCAAACTTACTTTTAGGTATACACTTGACTATCTATCTTTAATTTTATTTTTTTCCTCTCCTTAATAGACCAACAATGTCTAAAGGCTCTCAAAACTGTTCTCCTGAGGTTACCTCCCTAGAATCCTTATCTTCAACTTAAAAACACCAGAAATTTGCCAACCCTGTTGGGCAGGATCTAGAAACATGCAACATTGAGGAATCCCCATTTTGACTCACCAACACCAGAATTAAGCACTGTGTAGCACTGCCAAGTTATTTTCTTAATGGTATTCTTTGTTTTTTTTTCTGTGGTGTGCCAAATTCAGGTATGTTAGGAATGCCATGCTAGCACTGGGATGGGTCTCTTAGTTCAGGACAGTACAAAGCAAATGTTTGAACTGTATGCAAGGATAAATAGTTCTGGGGCTCTTCTGTGACATTCTGTGATTGAAATTCAAGCTGTGGATATTTCATGTATATTCTAAACGTGAGTGAGTGGTATCTTCCTCACCACCTAGCATGAGCAGTTCTGGCCACCTATAGCATTTTTCTTGTAGTGTGTACAGGAAAGCTAGACATATGCTATTGCCTATTTTGCTGCCGCCTCCTCCTTCTGTCTCATTATTTACCTCTTTCTAGAGTCTAGATTTTTTTTCCTTTCCCCCCATCTTCAGTTTTTCACCTACTTCCTTCTAGAGTCTCTGCACCCTCTCCCTTCCTCCTCTCCTCTCTTCTGTCCCCTTCGTTTGCATTCCTTTCATTTAAAAGTCTGTATTGGAGCTGACACCAGGCTGCCTATTCCCTGCAGCACTGAACTGGCGGTTTGGAAAGAGGAGGCAGCAGTTCCCTCCGGGGGCAAGAGAGAGTTCAGTGTCTGTCTTATTTTTAAATATGCATCTGAACATGGCTGATCAGAGGAGCAAAGAAGTCTTTGGGTTCTGAGTACTGGAAGCTTATAAGGACGTAGAGTAACCCTCTGCTTCTCCCGCCCCATGCTGCTCACTGAACATGAAAGCTGCTTGGCACGTGGGAGTCTGACTTCAGGAAGCACGGGTAAGATCCAGAGACTCCGTGGAAGGAGGCTAAAAAGGTGTGGGTGCTCGTGTAAGCCTCATGCCTTTTTCTGCTTCAGCTTCTTTCTCATCCTGTCAGATTTATGCATGTTTTTTTTAACCCTGGAGGATCCCAGAATACGTTACCTAACTGTACATCAACCTTGCAGGATACTGTTTGCCTTGGGCAAGTGAAAGAGTGATGACTGATCATCACATTGGTACGGTGAGGCGACAAGCTGGGATATCCCTCTTCCACATTCTTATCACAATCAGTGCCATGACAAGGTACCAGAGATGGATTTGCAGGATTCCCGGTATGAGTAGAAACTCTGTTGAGACAAGTTATTCACCAGTTGGTGAATTTCCTAAATGGTTTTACTGTGCAGCTCTAGCTGCTGGCATCCGTTCAGGCAGCACAGTGATGTAGTCACCTAAAGGGCAAAAAAAAAAAAAAAAGGTAGGTGCTTACTGGTCCAAGAGCTCTTGCCAGCAGAAGGATCGGAAGTGAAGGAGAGCGTATTGAATTAAAGCTGCAGTCATAATTTTAGTTTAGATCAAAGGTATGTAGTTTGGCAGAATACCAGGATCCTGAGTCTTGTAAAAATGTGTCACAGGGTCCCTCAGGACCAAGGGAAGGTCAAAACCTCTATTGGAAACCTTCTGTCAGCCACGTTACTTTGAGGCACAGGCTACTTTGGATTGGAATAGGCACAGGGTAAGTTCCCTTCTGCAATGTATTGGATGTTCATGATGCTTAAAGTGGTCAAACCTGGTCTACGTAGCTGAGAGTGTTCAAGGTGATTGCAGCAAGACTGTAGTGTGGGGGAGGCTGCAGGCTCATCCTCTTCACCTTTTCTTTTAGTGTCATTGACTAGTGAGGAGCCTAACCCATCAGAGGAGATATTCAACGCCAGATGATTGTCAACTGAAGAAGTACAGCAACTGTGTTCAAAGCAGGTTAAAGTAGGCTGTGCTCTGGAGAAAGAAGAAATGTACAGATTGAGAAGGCTGCATTTTAGTTCTTCAGAAATGTCTAATATTGCTGGAATAACAAATTCTTTTCGTTGGAAGAAAAAGTCCTCTTGTAGGAGGTCTTCCATGTTTCTGCTGTCTAACTTTCTTTGACTTAAAGAAGAAAGTAGTAGTTAAGACATTCCAGTTGAAGACTGGTGAAATGATATGTGTGAATGATAGAAGAATTGACTGCTGGGGTGGATGGCTTTGGCCTTCTGTTCTGATTCTGCTTTTTTTTTTTTTTTGCCAAAGAATCCATGGTTTTGGATTCTCATGAGGTGTGTTCAGTTGATGTCCTCGTAACAGTTTGTTCAGTATTTATGTGGAAGGGGTTGTGCGTCCTAGGTGGGTGAGGAACGGAAACAAGAGCTGGCACAGTGCAACCGATTTCTTCTCTGCAGTGCTACATATTCACTTGTCAATTTTTTCTCTACTTTCTGAAAAATTTTGGTTTCTTGTTATAAAATAGCTGGGGGAGAGAGAGAGAGGCTTCATTGCCTACAAGAAGAGTAGTTGGAGCCAGGTGGCAGATAGACCTTCCCCAGCTGTGTTCTTTCAGCTTCTCCTTGAAGATGCCCTGAAGATGGCTCTACTGGAGCTTTGAGTCCCCTGAGTATGTCTGTCTGTGAACCCTGTCCTAATGGGCCACACGGTGTACACCACGGCTCATACACTGCAGTCCTGACTGGCATTATTTTTCCTCTTAGATTTTTCTGAGTAGTCAAGCGACCCATTACAGACTGTAATTTTTTTCCTGAAAAAACTGCACACCACCACATTCTTGCCAGAGCAAGGTTGTGTGTAGGGGGGAGCTCTGGATAACAGGGTAGTGAAATCGCCTGAACCGCCTCCTCTAAGGCGGCAGCTGTTGGGGCTGTGCCAGTGCTGGAGAATTCCTTGGGAAAGCAAACAAACTGCTACAACAATTCCAGCATGATCCTGTGTGACCTTGCTTTTGCTGTGGTTGAGAACCGTTTCCAAAAAAGCAGTAGAAAGGATATGCCCGAAGTTGCTTTCATGTGTAATTTAGAGTATTCAGTATTTGACCCTGGGTCCCTAGAGGTAAAAGGCTGCTGTGTTAACCCCACCACTTCATCTCTTGCCAAGTCTGAAAATCCAGGTCCTTTAGAGGAGCTGTTACTTGTGCGACCTTCATGCGTGAAACAGTTTCTCTTCTAAAATGTTTTTTCCCCTTTATCAGTTATTCATTGAAGAGTCTCTTTGCATCTGTAGAATTTTGAAGGGTAGCTATTATTTTACCATTTTAATTTTCCCAGCTGTTCAAATAATTGTTTTAACCTCTCCGTGCCTGGAAATGCTTTTCACATCTCTGCATTGTGTTTCTTCAGCTCCATGTTTTAAATTACCAACAAATATTTTTCCCCATTCCCCATTTTTCCCCAGTTATTCTGTGACTTTCTTCTCTATAGCTTTAAGGCTACATTGATCTCAACAGCATTCTGGCAACAAGGAACTCATGAGCTTTCTCTTTGTGGTACTGAGCTCTCACATCCTGGGGTTTTGGGTGGTTTGTTGTTGTTCTCCCCTCACCGCCTCTCCCCCCCACCACCTCAAGAGGAGCTCGGTGCTTGCAGATCCTATTAAGGCCAAAACAAGCTGTGATTGTTCCGAAAGATCTTGCCATTGTCCTCTCTGGAGTTATATTTCACTATATATACAGAAGGAGCTCTGACAGAGACAACGAAACCAGCACAGAATACATTGTCTTCACACGGTTTTACAGGTATTAAAGTCAAAGCATTAAATATGATAGTGGTTTCTCTAGCCCCGAGACAAGGCTGTGACAGCAGAGGACAAAGCAAAACCTGCTGCTGGTCTGGCAGGGCAGGTTGCAAATTGAGCTGTGAGGCTCACAGTACCAGTGTGGTGTCCCCAGCCAAGGGTGATGCTCAGAGGACAGCTGCACCTTTTGCATCCCATCTGGGGTAAAACACTTCCATTTGGAACTACCTCCAGAGCAGCGGTGTCTCGTTTCATAACATCAGTTTCCTTTTTGAGATATCTATCTATCTATTTACTTATTTTTCTTATGTTGAGTATGTCTTTAATGGTCTTGTGATATGGGCAGGAGTGAAATTTGAAAATAAGTAATTATATTGTGATGTTTTGGGCACGTTGCTGTAGTTTCTTTTGCATGTTCTTCTCACATGTTGCAAAAGGTGATTTATAATTCATCAAACTAAGCGTAAAACATGTGACTGTAAAACCTATCAATCTGATCCCATCTCTTTCTAGCTCTTTAATTAGGGAAGCCCTGCTGAAAAATGTACCCATCAGCTGCTGAGAAATGGTGCATTCCTGGACCCTTGGTATAAATCTTGAGTTATCCAGGTGCCAAAATGCTGTCAGAACTGACAGATCTTAGAAAATACACCCACAGGCAGAACATTATCCATTATACTAGCACTGAGCAGTGGGCAGTAAGGAAAAATCAGCAAAGAATGTGTCTTTATCAACTTTAATTGGCTTTTCCCGTTGATAAAAATCAGTGTACCCGGCAAGGAAGAGAACCTATCTAGCAGTTTGATCTTTCCATCCCAGAGCTGAAGGCTGCAGTCCATCTCCACTGACGTGATGTGGACTTGTCTCAGCACAGTTCCCAGCGGTGCGGTGGAGTCTACAACCCGCAAAGAACGCTGCCACTCTGTCCTTGGTGAGTGACCACACTCAAAGAAGTGTGAAGAATAAATTACTCCGGATAAGTTGGATTTTGTCTGTGCTCCAGTTACTCGAAATCTACTTGAGAGAGAACCAAACTTAGTTAAACTTTTCTTTGGGTCCTGGCTTGTGAGTGCTCCTGGATTATAACTGGCTGGGCTGTGAAATCGGGGATCTGGGCAATGGATATGCTGATATGAAAAGGAGACGGTGGATAAAGGAAGAAGCAATGTTGCAAGAGCTACAGGAAATGGCACATGTAGAGATTTGGGGAAGAGAACAAGTTGTTTTTTGGTCATTTAGCACTGCAGGTTTATATGTAGCTTTACATCAGAAACAAAGCAGATGGCAACTGTGTGGGTTCCTCCTGGGAAGGTTCTTCTGCAGCCTTGTTGCAGTGTCCTGCACTTACTGAACTATGTAAATGTTTTAGTTTTTCCTTGGTGCTACTTACACCTATGGCTATTAGATTTATAACATTTTTATTAGAGTAAATAGTATAGTAAATATGATTGCAAATCTGTTACAATTCTGTTTTTTTTCCTAGTTGATTAATGAGAACAACTAATTTCTTTATTTATGATCCGTTTCGCAATGTGTAGCAATTCTCTTGCTAAATTCTGCAGAGTTTCTGAGCATGGCTTTATTTTAAGTTTTTGTTCCGCTTATATCATCTCTATATATATCATACTCTATAAGTAATGGAGAACAGAATTACTTCCACTAGGAGAAGATAGTTTAGTAAGTGAGCTTTATTGCAAAAGTTTACTTTTCATAGTCCCTGGTGGTCATAAAAGCCAGACTGTAAGACCATCACAGGGTTGCAATCATATAAATATTACCTAAACGCTTGTATTTAAGAACAAAATTTGTAAATATTTGCTATTCAGATAAATGAAGGAACAGCCCCGTGTCCAAAGCCTGCTCAGTAGGTATCTTTACTTCCACTGGTGCAAATCCCCATCTTTGGGAGCCTGTCTGCCCTGCCGAGGGAGCCCCAGGTGATATCCTGGAGATGTTCATCCCCTGGTGGGTTGTGCAGCGCTGAGGGGTGAAGGTGCAGCAGTGGGGGGTGTGTGTGTAGAGGGTGTACCTGCACTCCCTGCCAGCATAGCCCTGACACCCTCTGTGCTCTCCTGCTGCAGTGCAGACTTCCCCATCGTGAGTGCTGGGGTTGATGCCGTGCCCAGCACAGCAGGTTCCCTCTCGAGGTAAACTCTAGGGTCTGCCACTGTACAAGCTGTAAGATGGACCTTATGAAAAAAAGTCTTGATTGTGTGGGATTTTTTTCAGTTTCTTTCTTTCTTTCTCCTAGCCATATGATAAGCAGTAACATAGTGGCTTCTTGTGTTCAGAAGGCTTCTTTAGAAACTTGAGGCAAGTGGGAGGGAGGGATAACAAAGTCCATTCTGTTCCTCTAATTCAATCTGCCTATTTGCAAGTCCAGCCCATCAAGTATGTTGTCACTGTTCTTTGCAGCAAGAGGAAGACTGAGGCTTTAAAAGACTTCTGAAGAATATATACAAATCCATGTGAATAGCCTAAACCATCGTAATTCACGTGGTTTCTGTGGATGCTGGCCATGGCACAGCTTGGGCAATTGTGTTGTGTTGGTCCAAATGCCACAGCAGTTTTACTAGGATGTAGGATTCTCAATTGCTGGCCCTAAACTCTGCTGTGGTGCTGCTGTCCCCTGTCAAACAGCTGTCTTCTGCCTGAGTGAAAGGAGGGATTCTTATGTGTGCAGCCCAAAGAGGCCGTGGAGAGCTGTAAGGTGTATTATGCATTATCATAACTCCAGATAAGGTAAAGCTGTGGAAAGAGATCAGGAGTTTGGTACCTTCTTTTGAGATGACAAAATGCTGCTTTGGTGGCCTGAGTTATTAAGGGTGTTGCTAGCCTTGAGGCTTAGTTTGCTGAGTGTAAGTGTAGATGGACAGTGCCTGGCTCTGGCTCTGTGTCAGTCATTCCCTCAATGCCTGATGGTACCTGAGTGACCAGCTCTTCCACTGCCCCATCCTTACAAGCAAGACTTAGTGATTTTTCTATTTTTCTAAACCATTTGCTCGATTGAGGACTGTGAGCCATCGTGTGTGTCATGCTGCAGGATTGCAGGATCTTCGTCATGTATGGGCCTTAATAACTATGTATTGCGTTGTCACGTGTTTGTAGCTACTCTGCAGGTAGCAGTGGAGAAGCAGACTGAGACAGGTAAGACTCATCATGTCTCCAGGGTCAATAAAAACAAGATGACACGGGGGATTGCATGAAGAGGAGCCAGGATAGCTGCCTTCAGCATCACCTGCTAAAAACCAGCTATTTACAGATCAGCTGAGGCTTTGTCAACTAGATTGTTAAATTAATATTTACATACTAGCTTCATTGTCTTTCACTGAAAATCTTATTTGCTTTAGTGCTTGGACAGAGGTGTGTCTTCCTGTGCTTCAGGTACCGGTGGGTGTTTGGTCAGTTTGTGGTCTGCAGTGTGTGAAACCATTCCTGATAGATTCTTGCCTTGCAAATCCTCTCCTCCCCGTAGAAGTATTTCCCCGTCTTTCTGTGCCTCTTGTTTCTTGCAGGGAAGCTCACCTTTGTTCCCAAATGTCCGCAACTCATCAGGAGGCTGATCTCACTAGAGAGAAAGATGAGCAGCATTTCTGCATAGCAATTCCTAGTTAATCTCTGCTTCTCAGAGAGGGACTTGAATTGTCGATGGCTTGTGGGTAATTTAATAAATAGCAGACAAATAGAATGTGTAGACTGTAGTAACTTAGCCCAGATGCCAAATCCCCCATCCCTATTTGCATCCGTTTGAATGAATTTTGTTATAAAGGCTTGCTTTTTAGGTTTTAGCACCAGTGAAACAGCAGCGGGAAGAGTCGCTGCTCAGTGAAGCTGCATTGATCACAGCAGGCTCCACACCTGGCTAAGCAGTTTCAATCCCCTGTGCGTGCGTGTGTGTGTCTGTGTGCCTTTCAAAAGGGAAGAGTAATCTACTTGCTAGACATGTCTGTGTGTGTGTCTATCTCTCATAGTCCTTGGACGACCTTGAACAGTCATTTAACTGGTGTTTATTTGCCCATCTCTACCCGGGCAGATATTACTTCTGTGGTTTGGAGTGTTGAGGTTGCATGGATGTCTCAGAAACGTTGTGGGTGAAAAGTGTTACTTTTAAACGTAAGGTATTCATAGTGTCCCTTCAGACAGCTGACGGGAGTTCAGATTCACCTGCCTGTCTTGCTTCAAAGCCGTTTGGACACTGGGACTGTGAGGAAGTCAGGAGGCAGTAATAGCAGGGCTGTGATGCAGACAGGTGTCACAGCCTTCGCTCAGCTTTCCACTTCTTAGTGCTTGCAAGGCTGTTGATAAGGTCCTGTTACGCTGGTATTGTGTTATTCTTAATCTGTCTTTGGCCTGCAAAGAATCCAACGGCATCTGTTTCTCTGACACCTCTGCGAGCCTCTGGGCACCTCATTACTCTTCAGGAAGAGAGCACTGCAATCCAGTAACTCTGTCCGCAGAGAACAGAGCTCATCTTCCCTTGCCAGCCCGGTTACCATCAAGTTAGAGTGCAGCGAGCGAGTTGCAGTTTGTCTCTCCAGGTGCTTGAAGTACATAACTTTGCAACAACAATAGAGTATGTGCTGGAACCATTCACCTTATGTTTATTCTTTTTAAGATAGCAAAGTCTCAATTTCCTTCCCTTCTAGATGTCTCTTCTCTAGGTTCCCAAGAGAGGGAATGGGACAGGCCAGCTACAGGCGGGGGTCTGGCAAACCTGGAAGTCAGTTCCTTGGTGCTCCGAGAGCAGTGAGTTGCCCTGTGCTCGTCTTGCCACTGCCTTTTCCATTTTAACTTTAATTCTTGCTGAAGGCAGCACCTGATTTTTGCATTTTCAGATCTACCAGGTTTTTCTGCCTTCTGCTGATATTCAGGGGAGATGGGGATGTGGTTTTCTGCAAAATGTCAAGGTCTCTTCCTGGAGAGCTGACAGCATAGGTGTTTTATATGTGCACGGGCTATCGGGATGAGACATTCTTACTTGGAAACATTGGCTGAGACAGACAGACATTCCTCCTGCCACAGAGAGACAGGCAGGCACTTGCTGCTGCCAAGCCTTGAAGTATTTGGCATGTTTTCTGTTGCCCCAGTTTTGTGGAGTTGTTCCTGAAGTTTTACAAGTAGATGAGAATCTTGGTTCTGTTTTTTTTATTTATAAAAAAAAAAGAAAGAAAGAAAGAAAGAAAGAAAAAGGAAGGAATAGATACAATAAAATAATCTAGCCCTCTTGCCTAGACAGTAGTGGTATGAGAACATGACTCAGGTGCTTAAAACAAGAAGGCAAATGAAATAACCCCCGTTCCATTTCAAAACAGTTTTACAAGTCAACCTTGTGGTTTTGGGGAACTTTCTGACTTCTCTCTTGGGTTTTAAATATGTGAAGAGTGTGCAGTGTGGCTCATTTTCTTGAGTGAGGGAATATTTGCAGCTCTGTAAGAGTTCACACATCTGCAGTGTCCCCTGCAAGCAATAACAAACCAACCAAAACAGTCAGTCTCCCCAGATTAGAAGAGCCCTGCGTTTTTCAAATCTTGTTTGCATTCTAATTTGTGGGGTTTTTCGGCTGTGCCACTTTTCAATCCTCCCTTGTGAACTCAAGGGTCTCAAGCTCTTTAGTTTTAAGCGGAAGCCAAGATTTCATGTAAGAACATGGTTCGGGGAAGTGGAGCTTTGACATTTTCATAGTTATGTTGTATATCCTCAGACTTCCATATGAGCCACCAACACTGTTTATTTGGAGATGAACATAATTATTCAGAGGGAGCCTGTTCGGCTTCATGCTCCCTGGCTGATCTATAGGGAAGAGCAACTGGCTCTGTGGGCCCATTATCTGTGCCCCTCCGTAGCCTTGCAGGAGCACACCGGGCTTGCAGGCAGCTGCCCGCACGCTTTCATCGTGGTTCTATAGGCA
Source organism: Thinocorus orbignyianus (assembly GCA_013400375.1). Classification (NCBI taxonomy): domain Eukaryota; kingdom Metazoa; phylum Chordata; class Aves; order Ciconiiformes; family Thinocoridae; genus Thinocorus; species Thinocorus orbignyianus. The sequence goes on from VXBW01002926.1 coordinate 3,398,344, forward strand.
GCCGTGCAGGCACGTGCTCCTGAAATCACTGACGAATTCGTAGGCACACGCTGGCACCTTGGCGTTGCCTGAGCGGAGGGACACATGCAGTCAGACTCCCACAACAGAAAGGTTTCCAATAAAGCTGAAACACAGAGGTATTGTTTGTCCAACTGCTGGCAAATGCACAGAGCCATTGTGTGGGTCCTGAAAGCCTTGGCGCTTTATTCTCTGCAGACTGAATGGCAGCCGCGGGTAATAATAACACAAGATTAAAAAAGCCAACATTATAGGGGCATTTACAACCCGCTGAGAGAGTGAAATCTCAGCAAGGCTGAGTGGCGTCTCTAGTGATCCTACGTTTTTACTGCTTGATAAGGAAATGATGGGCAGCTCTGGAGAAATGGCCACCGCAGAGCACGTGAAAGGGGAGCGGGTTGTCTGTTTGAGCTCTGCAGTAACCAGTGGGACAAATGGAAAAGCTCTCTGCAAATCAAGTGACTGGTCTGTCCCCCCCCAGCGCTGGGTGGGCAAGGGGGGGCTGGGGGGGGTGCGTATGTGTGTTTGTATGCCCGTGATTCCTTCCCAGGTGGGTTGAAAAGCCAAGGCTGGCTGGCATCAGCAAGGCCAGACTCAGTTTGTGTCATCTAGAGCCTTGTGCTTGGCTTTGTTCAGCATCATTCAGGGGTGGTGCTTCAGTAGCTGTCAGCAGGTCCACTCAGGACCATTCATGTGTGGGAATGTGGCTGTGGACTGATCATGGGTGAGAGGTGGTAGGATTTGCCGTACACTTGCAGGAGTAGCCAGTCTTTCTGTCAGCTTCTGGGAGACAAAAAATATGGAACTTTCTGAATACACACCTCAGTTTTAAGTTGCAGTAATGACAACTACCTTACACAATTTTAACTCCAACTGACTGATACCATCTTACATGTGGGATTTCGTTATTCTCAAAACAAACAAGAAACCCCACCCCACATAGGGTGGAAAAAAAAAAAGTAAAATTTTTAAGGGACAGTTCTTTGTCGTAAAAATAAAGTCTTTAATTCAGTGCTAACAACTTCTTAACTTAAATATCTTGCAAAGCTCTTTGTGAATGTATAACTATGTAAACAGCTTTAAAACGCCCAGCTTCTCTCTGCACACACATGGAAGTTGTATTCCATAAACCAGAGGCAGAGTATCAGCCCGTAGCAACATCCTTTCAGGATATGCCTAGGCTGCAGAATAATGATGACATACCAAAGCCAGCCCTAACCTTACTGGTTTGGGTATTACCAGCAGCCTAACCCTGTCAGGGCTCAGCCACTGGAATATGTACCCACCTGCTCAGGCAGGTTTTGCCGCTCTCTGCTACTCAGCAGGTTCCTGAGGCAGCATCTTACAGATGTGACCTTGGTCTTTGGTATTAGCAATGCAATGAGTGAAATGGTGGGAGGCATTTTAAAGTAATAAAACATGTTTTAATAAGAATGTGTGCCTGCTTGGCTAGAGCAGGTGTGGTTCATGACTGTACTTTTCCTTTCTGAAAACGTTGTCATCCATTCAGGTCTTTTGCTTTGCTTATGGGAGGCAGCATGGCATAGAAACTGCTGGGCCCTGGGTGTTGTTTCTTGTGTGGGACACTATGGGGATTCAGAAATCCAGGCTGCCTCACAGATTCATTTGCTTGGATTAATGAATCTGTCCCTGCCTCTGTTTCCCCAAGAGTAATGTGAAATTACTTACGTCACAGGGATTTATGAGTTTCTTTCTATATTGGCCATTTTGTGGAGAGTGAAATTCAGCTCAGAGGGCTTTGCAGAGGAGCAGAGTGTTTGAGTTCATTCTGTTCTAATCCTGGCTACAGAAAATTGGCGAGTTCCTGCTTGAAGTCTCTTTAAACACAAAATATAAACACCCTTTGATTGCTTCTTTTTTTTTTTTTTTTTTTTGTCCTTTTACTCTCCCTTTCCCCCCTCTCTCTTCCCATCCTTTGTGGTTTGTTTCTCTTTTGAATATTACCTGTCTTCAACTGCAGACTGTTCAGGTTGGGACCTGAGAGCTCCTCTGTGCTGGCACGGACCCGTGGAAGAAGGCTGTGGGCTTGCTTTGTTTCCACAGGTTGCATGAAATGAAACGTATGTCAGTGGTAAGGGCTTTGTGGGAAGAGGTGTTGACTGACAGTAGAAAAGAATGGTCTAGGAGGAGGGGAAGAGAGGATGTAGCTAAAACTAAATATGATGCTTGATTTTTGCCAGAACCTTTGCAGCAGATGCATGGATGTATTCCTAGCTGACAGCTCCCTCATCTCTCTTACCCCCTCCCTTTTTTCTCTTCCCCCTCTGGGGCTACTCTTTTAGGATGAGTTGGTTCCAAATAGACAATACTTTTCTAGCAGATAAACGGACACCTAAGCAGCTGCGCCAGTATCTATCATGAACAGACGTGCTGCACAGTGAGGGAAATTACACGATGGGGCTGGCATCGTTTGTCATATTTAAAAAAAAAAAGAAAGCTCCCCCCTCCACTTGAGCAGTGTCCACAAGATGAGCGAACTGCACACTTATAAATTGTCACTCTCTTTTCCAGTCTCTTAGCACATTTTCAAATGTTTCGATTAAACATTCCACCTTTAGGTGCTCTTTGTAAAGGATGTTTTCTAGACCGATGGAAGCAGGTCTCTGTACTGACACAGATGCAGGACTATAAATTTGCAGCGGAGAAGATGGAGAGATAATTATTTAGGAGGCTTTTGTGGCTTGTTCCAGCGTCTGGTGTTCTGCTGGGTGCCTTCCGAAGAGGGAAGGGGACAGGAAGGAGCTAGAGAAACGTTGTGCCTGTTTTTCACTTGGTAAAGGTTTTTAATCTTGAAAGAAGGATTTGGAATTTACGCAGGAGGAGACATCGATTGGGAAATAAAGATGCATCTCTGGGTGTTCGCCATTCTCCCTTTGTTTGCTCAGATCCACATTTCAGGTTGTAGGGCATCTTATCTGCTCTTCAGTTAATTGCCTTGGTTGTGCTGGGTGCCGGTGGGCAGTTGCTCAGGACAAATCTGTTTTGCTGAGGCTCTACAGTGGCTCCTGGTTTGGGGCTGAGCATGCAGCTTCACGCTGATCGCTGCCTGGGTCTGCCTGTGGCTTGGCATCCACACGGAATTGTGTGACTGAGCGTCTCCATGGCCCCCTGATCCATCCACAGCCTTTCCATTCTGGTGCCTGTGCCGTGCCCAGCAAGAACATCTGACACTCTCCTGTCCGGGCTGCGGGTTCCCCCCCAGGCTCAGGCAGCCCCGGCAGGGCTCCCCTGCGTGTCTGCTCCTTCGTGGTGTAAATAGGGAGCGGCAGAGAGAATTCTTTAGGGTTCCTTGGGTGAATTCTGAGACCTCTATCTAAAAGGTGTGGTTGAGTCATTTGACTGTCTCAGTTCAGGTCATTAACATTTCAAAATGCCTATTATTTTTCTGTCTGGTTGCATGAACTTGGTAGAGGATTGTCTAATTGGGGCTTGATGCGGGCCAACCAACCAGGCTTCTCTTCCTTGTGATTTAATCAGATCTTGAAGCTCCTGGGACCAAATAATTCAAGATACTTAAAGGCTGGCAAGAGTTAGACATGCAATTAATTCTTTAAAATCTGATACTCAAATACCATAAATGCTTAGTCAGCAATAAGGTCCTGGTGCAAAAGAGTTGCAGTGCTGAGTCAAAGGGGCTGATTCTGCTCAAAGATAATTCAAGTTGTGGTTTTGTACCTGGGCAGTGCAGGTAGTCTCCCAAGACAGGTTTGGTTGTTGGTTGTTTTGTTGTTGTTTTTTTCAGCTTACCCTTAGGCTCTTTACTGTGACCCTCATCTTTGGGAGACATTTCGCAAAAGCAGGTAGAAGTTATATTCCGTGTCTATCTGCCAGTCCTCTTTTGGCTCTATCATTGCTGGTTTTTGCCTCTTCTGCCAGAAGAGAAGGAGAGCGACATCTACACCCGTACTGGGGAGATGAATACGCCTATCACACAAACAAAATTACTGGCTGCCGAATAGCAACAGCTTAATGAAGATGTGAACTGTTGAACAAATAAAGCCAGTCAAGCTCATAATACTTCTGCGTGGAATTTCACTGTGTCACTGAACAGAAATAGAATTAGACATAGAAAAAGGATATCTGGAGAAGTTGTCTCTGCCTACCTCTGAGGTATGTGAAGCTGGGTCAGACAGGAGTGAGGTGTACCTTAAATGTGGACATGTGACCTTGACCTGGAGAAGCAATCTCTTTATCCAGTGCAGGAACCCTTTGAAATAAGGCAGAAAGGGACGAGATAAAACACCAGATTTCCTCTGAGGCCTAAATGCAAATTGTGCAGAGAGGATGGGTCCCTTGAGAACCATGTGGTTTTTTGCATTTCTTTAGCATCTTCTGCTGGTGAATAATTATTGTACTTCTGTGTTGCTGGTAAGTAGCATTGCTCTTGTGTACAGAAGGGGAAACCAAGGTGAGGGTTTATCTACAGCTTCTGGGCAAAGTTGGGAGCAGTGTGAGAACAGAGCCTGGGACTTGGGTTCATGCCCTCCAGGTGGTGCTTGCCTTCCTGCAGCCCATGGGAAAGCTGCAGGGTTTAGTAATACTTGCAAGTGGGAAGTGAAATCCTCCAGATGAGAACTTAACAACCACTGTTGAGGTCCCATCTCAAAGGCACAGTACCATAGCGGAGGGATTGTGAGGTATTTTCAGCAGCAATTTGCACTCTACCCAAGGACTGGACTTTCCTGTGCTTCCATCTTCATGAAGGTTCCCGGAGTTAAAGACATGCTTGTCAGGACTAGTGCAGGTTAATAATCTGTTCCAGAATGAGATCTGGAAACATAAAATGCAGTATGGACAGCTGTCCTTGTCCATAGCGTGGAGGGGGGATTGGAACAAGATGATCTTTAAGGTCCCTTCCAACCCAAACCCTTCTATGATTCTGTGGTCAGCTTGTGAAGAAGCCCTGCAGACAAGGAGCTGCTGTCACTACCTCCAAACAAAATGACATCCTCTCTGCCTGGCTTCTTCCATCCAGCTGTGTTTGGCGGTGAACAGTCAGAATTAAGGGATGGGGTGTGGTGATCCCTAGGACAGGAATGACTGGGGTGGTTCTTTCTATCTGTCTCTTTTCATCCACCCTTACCCTGATGGCATTTCTTCACAAGAAATCATGTCTCAGAAGGCTTGGTCTCAGGCTTGTGTGGAGTCACCACTGTATGGAGCTGTATTCTGTCTGGGTCATGCGAAGCTTTAATGCACTGTGGAATTAGAAATGTCGTAGGAGTTTACATTCTAAGTGTCTTTATTTTGCTGGGTGACCTTGTGAAATTTCCTTGCCCCAGATCTGTATCTTGCCATCCTGCTGCCTTTATCTAATTTGTTTTCTTGTGTATGTTGCTGACATCCAGTGAAGTGTAATTTGTTTGAGAAGTGGCACTTATAACAAGGATCCTGCTAGTAATCCCTGCATTGAATCCCTATATACACAATGTTCCAAGAATAATTAAAGTCACAAACTTCAATCTTGAGGGATGCACAGGGGAAACCTATCCTGAAATGAGGCTTGGCGTATCTGACTTTTCTACTTCCAGTGCTATTTAACAGTAGGATTTGCTATTTTTGTTCCGGGACTGAAGTAGATTTAAGTGGAAATCTGACATCCTGAATTTACATGTCCTAACAACAGTGTTCATCAGTCAGTGTTCTTACTGTATCCTTTCTCTACCCCTTCTCTCTATTAATTTTCCTCAATAGTCTGCAGGGATCATTTGCCAACCTGATTCAAATTCCTGCACTTTCCTGTCATCTTGTTTTATAACATCTTGCATCATGTACTTTCCATTTCTGTAATCCATTTAATCCAAAATACTGGAATGGCTTTGCAGATATTTATTGCATTTCTCTCTTCCCCGTGTTAGGAGGTAACAGGTAATTTATACAACTTAATCCAAAGTCTTTTAGCCTCTGGGATTATTTTTTCTTTTCCCACTGATTATCCTGGGGGTTGGTAGCAAGAGCACAAATGAGAGCATGAAGAGGTTGCCTTTATTTGTGTGTACTGTTTCATTGTCTTGTGCTCAGAGCGCGACTTGGCAGTTTAGCAGTTAAACTCCTGCAGCCAGCGTCCCCCAGCAATAACATTACTGTTGCCTGTCCTTAATTTTTGGAAGCACTGGGCTTAGGGTTGGAAATAATGAAATGTTGTTGCATCAGTAAGTGGTTTTCCATTCCTTTTGGCTCTGGCAACGGATATTTACAGTTGGGTGAAGTTCATTTTAATCCTTACAAAACCAGAGCTGGATTTGTACAAGTTGCCGTTCTGCTTTAGAAACACTCTGTGCCTTCTGGATCCTTTTATCCCTCCCGGGGCTAATCCACGAGCTTGCAAAATGCTCGGGGTGACTCCAGTTGTGGGACAGAGGGACATCCAGTGTTATCTCCTCTTCCTCCTGCATAGCCTTCTCTCCCTTGTTCCAGAAAGGCACGGTGGTATTTGTAGTGTATCCTTTCTGATGTATATAGATAGTGGGATGTAATTATCTTCCCCTGAGGTAGAGTCATTATGCTGGCTGTAAAGAGAGAGAGGGTGACAGTCCTAATGGGAAGTGATTTTAAAGCAATCTTGACCAAGTCTAGTGGAGCCATTTCAGACCACTTAAAACTCAGCCAGCCCTTCACGGCACTTGCGATATGTCCACTTTATGCGGTGAGAGGCAGTGGGATTAACGCTTGTCCAGGGATAAAGAAAATCTATGATGAACTGCAGCATCGGCTTTGGGCAGGTGTTGTGTGCTGCCACAGGGGAAAGGCACCGACAGAGCCCTGTCTTGGTTGTTATTGTTCTTGATGCTGATTTGGAAAAATGCAAGGCACTTGCAGAAGCAATAAGCCAGTAGTCATGAAGTCTGCCACCTTGGGCTCTCTGTGCTGCCAGAGCTGCCCCGCTGCCTCCAGGCATGATTCCTGCAGAGGGGACAGGATCGCTCCTGTGTCTCAAGGAGGTGGCTGGGTAGATAGGGAACAGTCCCCAGATCAGAGCCAGATCGCTGGCGGATGCACCAGTGGTTTACCTGGGAATTTCAGGCTTCAAACATGCACTGACTTGTGAGGCAGATTTGGTTGGAGGTTGTTTAATAGGAAATATAAGATGTTTGAGGAAGACAGAGTTCAGCATCCTTTAGCTTGCAGTGGAGTTGTGGTCAGTAGCAAGATAAGGAGAAAGGCTTTGACAGAGCTGGTGGAAGGTGGCAGTCAGCAGCTGTAGGTCATATTGAGTGGCACTGGCAGGTCTGTTGGGTCCAGCCCAGGACTAAAAAGCAGGCACCGCTTCACATAAGCAATTTTCTGATTTCAGTCCTTTGTGGGAACAGAATAGCCAGGGCTGTGCAGGTTAGCAAAGCTCTAAGCTAGCACCCAGGAGAGCAAGAATAACTAGTAGTGAAATGCTCCATGTCTGATTTTCATCCTTTGAGCTCCTCTGTAATGTTATTGGAAAACAAAATTGTTTAAATAATGGAACAGACCCAATGAAATTGTGCAGTGATGCAGAAGGGGTGAGGAAGGGTTATTTCGCTTCTTTCCATTACTTTACTCCTCCTGCCTTGCCTCCCAAACGTGGGTGGAATCTGCATGTCAGGCAGTAGCAACATCAGCCTGGCCTGGTGGCTTTTCTTAATGGTGAGAACGAGATTAAATGCAATTAACATTGATTGAACAAAAGCCGCCTTCAGTTTGTATGCCGATTAATTAACAGCTATCCTTTCAGCGGTGGCCCTTTGCAGAGCAGTGTTTGTTCCTCCTGGCCCCGGTATTTTCTTGCACATGTCCAAAATCAAAAGCACTGAGTGTGTTCCCTACTGCGGCGTCTAGAGCTACCAGCTCAGTGGGGAGATGCAGCCCCCCAGCCGGGATGATTTTTTGTGCAGTCTGGTAACTGCGGAGCTGCTCAGTCAGTGGCAAAACATTTCCTGTTAAGCAAGGCTAATGACGGGAGCTCTCTGCGAGTTAGAACAATGATCAGAACAATTGTCTGGAGGAAAACAGTGTTATAATGCATGAACAAACAGGTGAGTCTTAGAACAGCTAGAGATTAGTTGTGCAAGTAAATAACGTCGTATTCGGGTGATGCAGAGCAATGGGGGGTGTCATGGCAGAGCAAAGCAAACAGTGTGAAGCTCTTGTGAGTCAACAAAGAGTGAGGAGGGAGGAAAGGAAGCCAGCAAAACTGTTTCTGTTCCTTGGACTCTGTTGGTGGGGTACGTAGACCAGGGGACTTCCACGTGAAAGCACTTTCTGGGGTGCTCTGGCAATGTGTCTGGTGAGCCTTTTGAAAGGCATCTTTTCTGCTGTCAAGCTAGCTTTGAAGACACCATCTGGGGAAGCAGCCAAGAAGTCATTGGGTGAACTTCTCTGCTTTGCAAAGCTATTAACACCAGTACAGAGAAGAGGGGAAACAAAACTCTCTTCATAGCTTTTTGAATTAACGTTTTTTGTTGCTGCCAGGCGTACTTCTGCCCCTTCTTATTCCAAACCCAAGGACAGCAACTGTTGGACTCCTGAAGGATGAGAGAGACATTGAGGCTTTTCTGTGCAATAACTATATGGCATAGAAGTGCTGTGATCCATTAGTCAGCACAGCTGCTCCACAAAATAGCCAATACCCTGAATGTAACAGAACAAATTGCACATAACCAAAAAATACCTACAGCATACATCAAACCAAAGTGACTCAAATGTCCCTTGCAGCACTTTGTTGGGGTGCTAATAGCCCCACAACAAATGCCTTATCCAGTGGAAAGGCCTTGAACACCCATCCTAGGACAGGTCAGGATCTCTGTATTTCATTAGTGCCTCTTTCTGGACCGAGATGAAAAAGTTGTGCAGTCACGTCACTGAAGTCACTTTGTGCCAACAGGTGCTCTGGTTCTGAGAGTGCTGCCTGCATGTGGCAAGGAACTAGGAACTATGGAGATTAATTTCTACTTTGTCACTGACACTCCAAATGCACCAAGTCGTTTATCATAGGGATCTGCTTTCTGATTTCTCCGTAGCTGCGCAGTGCCCCTCTGCGTGAGTGCCGTGGTGTGACTGCTTAGAGGAATATTAGAACAAAGGTAAGGCCCTCGTTGGAGGAAACTTGCAGGGTTTACCCTGTGAGACTAAAGACTGGTTAAATAAATATGTCTTAGCACAGCTGAGGCTTGGCAAACAGCATCTCTGGCAAACACTGAGGGAGGAAGTTCTTCAGGGTCTTGGGCTTTCAATGAGGGAGATTCTCCCCCTGGCTCTGAGCCTCCGGCCAGGCTGAGTGCCGAGGCGCAGAACTAGCCAGTGTCTGTGGGAGTCAGAGAGGATGCTGCAGACTTGCCAGGCAGCCCCGAGCTTCTGCGCTGGGATGCAGACCGGCAAAGAAGGAACCAGAAGACGAGAGCATGGTGTGTTAGAAAAATCTTGTTGAGACTTTCTTGTCCTGGTGCTGGTACCAAGGCCTCAGCTTTCGGCTACAGGAGAAGGACTGTGTTGGGCGTTGATAGGACTCCTTTCTCAGTGGGGGTGAGACAAGTGGAACAGATCTACTTTCAGAGCTTGACCCTTTCTCCTCACTCAACTGTAACCGGAACTGGAAAGTTACTGGCTTCCCCGCAGGTGCTGCAAAGTGGCAGCTGTGTCAGCTGAGCCGCCAGCCAATTTTGACTGCTCTTAGTTCCCAAGTGAAGTTTCATGGTGGTAGAAGAGCATGGGTTAGTGGCTCAGGGTCCTGCTTGCCAGGAGAGGCGTGGAAGAGAGCACTGCGTGCCCTCCAGCTGGATTTGCTGTTGGGACTGAAAAGATTGCCATTCCTGTGCTGCAGCCACAGCTGTGAGGAATTGCCTTTGTATGGACCCTTTTGTATGGACACAGCATTCATATGCAGAGGTGCTGGGCTGGAGCTCCAGAAGACTGGAACCTGACGTCTGTCTGATATTGCAGTGGCATTAAACACAATCTACCCTCACTGCACAAGAAGGGCACCATCCCTTCTCATCCAGTGAGTGTGCAATGCACTCTCCAAGGCTGCTTGTTTCGCAAGTTGTTCTTCTGCTAAGACTGCAGCAGAGACCAGCTAATGCCAGCTGTGGGGCAGTTACTTTCTGGTGAGGCTGAGCCTCAACTCGATTAATTGTGAGTATCCTGTCATGTGGGAACAGCTTGTGGTTGCAAGCTGCCTGCTTTTGGTGCATATGCAACTTGCCGGGTGCATAAGCAATGACAAGGGCACGTAGGAGAGGTAAGGCTTCTCCTTTCCCTTTCCTGGATCCTTCTGCTGAAGGTAAGTGTTGTAGCAACTTGGTAGCATCTCACAGGAAGGATTGCAGGTTGGAAGGAAGTGAAGGGGGGTACCAAATCTGTGTTGGCATGATTGCAATGCTAGGTGGAATTAAAATGCTGGGTGTAAATGGTTGGCTTAGCAAAGAGTGGGTTTGGTCTTAGAGATACAGTGTCCTTCCATGCTATTACACAGCATGTGAGGCATGAAATTGATGCAACTGTGCTTTTAAGTAGTTAGCCACAGGTTTATAAACTGATGGCCTAGGAACAGTGAAAGCAACTATATGTGTGTTCTAGCAGGCATAGACTTACATGATGTGCTAACAGAGCACAAGGCCTACAGAGCTTCCCCTGTGCAGCGTGGAGCAGCTGTGATGATCTGCAGTAGCTGGCAGAGGAGACCTCTGGCCTCCAGCATCATTAGCTGTTAATTGTGCCTGCAGCACTCCACATGTTCTGCAGAAGATCCAGAGGAGCACGGATTTGTGGTCAGCCAGACACTGTACTCTGCTTGTCCTTTCTTTTTAAATGTGATCTTAGCAGTACTAGAGGGTTCAGGGTGGCGGTGGTCTGCATTGATGTGGCAAATGCTGTGAGATCTGGATTCACATTTGAGCAGGGAAGTCTGAAACATCTGGGAAAGCCACTCCTGTGTGCAGGTCACTGTCTGCTAGGAGAGCTTCAGTTCCCCCAAAATGCCAACCCTATAGCCTTCATAAGTGCTCCATGCCCCCAAGGAGGGAAGGGACGTTTATTAGTCGCTCCATCCAGCACAGGCTGGTCTTAGTTGTCCTTTTATCAGGCTGCTATTGGGAGCAGCATGGGCTGATGGATGTTGTTGGTGTCGTTACCTTCTCCCTTTGTTCCCAGCATCTTCCCTTGGTGCCAGCTGTGCAGCAGGAGATTGGTGTCTGGGCTGCCTGGAGCCCACCGGGTCTGGGTCCAGTGCTCTCCATCCAAAAGATCTTGAGAAAGTTTAGTAACTCAGGGCAAGACAGAACCTGGTGGCTTTGCACAAGGAATGTTTATGAGCCTCCAGCTTGATGCATTCCCTGTATGTGGGCAGGTTAGACTGGAAAGAATTGATTGAGGTTAAGTGCTGGCTGTTTGCATTTTCTCCTGAAATGAGTAAAAATATGTAGTTATGATTTTGAACATGAAATTGTGTAACTGATTTTTTTTTTTTAAATCACTTTATAGGAAGAGATTTTACTGTCTGCCGTAAGGGTTAACCACAGAGTGGCCACATCAGTGGCTTTTTGACAAAATGTAGCATTCCTCGACACTTCACTGAAGTGTTACAGTGTGAATACAGCAAATTACTTTATTGCAAAATTGATTGCCAGTTGTTGCTGCTTCTCTCATTACAATTTGTGTGAGTGCTATTGGAATTTTTAAAATGTATTGCTCTGTGCAAAACTTTAAGTCACTAATGATGAGAAAAATTACCTGGGAAATTAGAGTCAGTCAAGTAATATTGATGGTTCATTTGTCAGATTTCTGGATAAGCTTTGTCTAAATAATTTGGCAAACAATTTTCTCTTTATTCTTGAGTCCTTTGAAGCTTTTCCAGTTCATTGTTGTTAGAGATGGGGGCTGTCTTTGGAGATGTATGGTCAATGTGGACTGAATACATTGAGCTTGCAGGTGTTAGGCAGCGACTGTCAGCCTGCTGTGCAGAAGTAGCCCAGATGACATCCTCACCTTCTGACAGATATTGCCAAGTGTTCTAGCATCATTGTTTTCTGATGCTCTTCTTTTTGTTCCACATTCAAGGAAGCACAGCTTCTCTCCCAAGAAAAGCTAGCATCTGAAGAGTAGGAACAAGCTCAGATCCAGCCCTAGTGAATATGCTTTAGCAGGGCCCTCTAAACATGGGGATATACTGTCTGCTCTTCAAAATAGCGTGTGCTGGTTACCTGGGTTTTGAAGTAGGGTCCAATATAGATACCCCAGGTCCTTAGAGGGAGAGGTGTTATAACTGGTGCCAGGTGATGGTGTTGCTGGTTTGATTTCTTTGACTTTATAGGAGTGATAAGACAAAAATAGGAAGAAAGGGTCCTCAATCTCCATCCTCAAAAGGCCTCTCCTGTTTTTCTACCCCTCAGAAGTCCATAGCTTATGTGCAGATACCTGCAAGATCTGAGGATGTATCACTTGGAAAACAGGAGGTTTTTGTGAGGACAAAGCAGGGGTGATTTTGCTTTGAATTTTAGGAGGGTTTGGGGTCTTAATAGGGTAAAGGCAAAGATGTCAGGAGTTAGGACTATCTCTGAGTCTCTCTCTCTCTCCCTCTCACCTCGCTAGCGCTTACAGTTATGTTGATTGTGTTCCAGGATGAGCGAGTGGTGTGCGCATGTTTGATGGCAGCTCATCAAAGTGCTCCCATACTCTGCTGAGGCTGGGATGTAGCATGGAGCTACGCTTACTCCTGTGACCCAGCTGCTCTGAGCCTTACCTGAGACCATGGCCTTTCTCTCCTGCTGCAGGCCATAGCATTTATAAACCCTATTAATTTTCAACTGACCATCTATTCTTGTTCACAGAATCAGTCTCACCTTTGATACCATGACCCACTGTCTTGCTTCTGCAGTCCTCTGTTCCCTTGAGTGTCTCAAGTTTTACAGCAGATGGAACCTGATGATTTTTCAGTGGGATTTTCACCCTGCCGGGTTTCTTCTTCATTTCTGAAGGAAACAATCCCATGTCAACAGCTGCATAACTAAATTCCTGCCTTTTCCTTTTGTCTCCTTTTCCCTCCAGGAGCTGTTAGTTAATTCTGGATAAACATCAGCCACCAAAGAGCAGAGGACAGGGACCACAGACGCCCTTGGAAGCCCCAGCATCCTTCTGGATAGACACTGACCAAAACTGGTGCCTTCTGCCCTTCGCGGTCCAAGACAATGACATGATTCCTCTTCTAATTGCCTGCATGTATCAGTCTCAGTGGATGTTCCTGGAGTTGGGAGGAGGGTCCTGGGAGAGGGGGATGCTACCGTTTCCTTTTATATTGTATTACAACGTAAAGAATCGTATTGACCGCCAGCACAGCTTGTAGCTTGGAGGCTTGCCCAACATGAGCCTGGTTCACCATGTGCTAGCTTTGGTTTTTTGGTTAGCATCTGATTTTCAAGAGCTGTTATTGTTGTCCATTTGCTCTGGAGAAAGGGGTCTGAAGCATTTGGAAATAACCCTAACCAGCCTGTCAGGATTAAATGTTCCTAGCATGCTCCCGTCGGTTACACCAGCAGGCGTGTTCCTTCCCTTCCAGGGTTCCCTCCTAAACAATAAAGTGTTTAATGATCAGTGTGTGCTGTGAGATACTTTCAGCCCCGTGAGTTTGTAAATGGCTGTTTTCTGCCTCCTACCCATGCCAACAAAAACTCCAAACAAGTGTGAGGAATAGAAATATTTAAATTCACAGTTTATAAATCACAAAACTTGTTCATTTCAGTCCTGGGCTGAATGACTTTGGCTTATTTGAAAATACTTGGAAGAGTGCAAAGTCCTGGCTGAAGGGAACCGGTGTTGGTGAATCATACTGAAAAAACCTTTGCCTGCTGAACGCAGAGCCTGGGCTTTCCTTCTTTGCACCAGCTCTTGTGTCCAGGTCTTGCTTTGTCTGCTGTAAACACCATCCCTTCCAGCCTTGCGCTCTGTTCTGAGCCCTCTCCGTGGGGAGTCACAGGACAGTGGGAGCTGTGTGGCTCTGGCATTTCATCCTCCTAGAGACAGGTGGGTCAGATTTGCAAAAAGACCTGTCAGCGAACCAGGGGAGCAGGTCCTGCTTGGAAACCTGATTCTCCTTCTCTGGCTATAGCTTCTCCTCTGGCAGCGCTTGCTGCTCGTGTCCTCTCTGACTGCATCTGACAGTTTCTGAAGAATGTGAACATGGATTTTTGGAGGTCATGTCAGAGTTTAATGTAGTGTTTATGAAAATGGATGAAGGGGGCTGAGAATTGTTTTCTGTGTTATATTCTGCTTCGTCTCTTTTTCCTTTAGGCAGCAACTTAGTGCTTTACATCTTCATTAAAGGAACAAAATGCCTTTCCTTCTTGTGGAAAGCTGATGCCACAGCCCTTCTCCTCCTTAGAAGCAATATTTGCTTACCCCATGGCTCATCTCTGTTTAGTCTCAGATCTTACAAAAATTCTGGCTTTTTATCACTGTGCAGGTCAAATTTGCAATGCCCAAGGGCAAGTTTTCCAAACCAAAGTAGGACACTTGGTGCCCTCAGATCTGTTTGAGGCAGTACTAGGTGGGCTTTTGCTGCTGCTGCTGCTGCCGTACTGGCTTTTGGATCTGCTTGGGATAGCCAGGTTCTACAGAGCCACAAAACTTCTGACTCTGCATGTGGGAATTTGCAGCACTGGATCTGTCCCTGACCAGATTTTAAATTATGGTTGGTCTGAAGAGAAAAGTACCTGTTTTGTCTCTTCCTCATTTTCCTCTTGCCCCCATCCAGTGTTGCCTTGGCATGAGCAATTTGCATGTCATTATTTCTGCTGCCCTAAATTGAAGGGGGATTGTGATGCCAGGGCTGATTATTTGGCGGCACTGGACAATTTTCTCTGTTAGGCAACTGTAATACATTTCCATGTTCTTTTATAATGAGCTTTATTTACCAAATTGGCAATTCCTCTGTTGAGAAATAACTGATTACAGCATTCAGGGAGTTGCTGTCATCTCAAGATATGCAGGTGTCTGTGGAACATAAACAGATGTGATTGTTCAGACAGTGAACTCAATTGATAGAGTGTAGGGGGAGGAAAAAGCCAGCCATAAAATCATAAATGTAACTTCTCCAGCTAATGTTGGCCAGGTGCACTGTGGCTGCGTTGCAGCCCAGTAAGGACAAAGTGGCACTCTAAGGCCATCCAGTACTTCCAGATGAGGGACTGCTTGATTACTAGCTGAAAATACACCTCTTGCATGTCGTTGCACTTCAGTACTGGCTTGCCTGTCTCTGGTAGTCTCTGAGGACAGATGTTAGTTCACTGTGTAGCCCTGGGAAAAGTAGGAAACTCCTCTGTCCTGCCACATCGGGTTTGATTTTAGCTTACTCCATGATGAATGTCTATAAACTTCTTGGTGATGATGTGTTGGGGGGATTGTGGTTCCATCTGTCTTTCGGACAGTCTCTTTCCTTTAGTGTTTCCTAGTGCCCAGGGGCAGTTTGTTGCTGCTGTTGCCCTAATCATCAGCTCGAGTGTCTCAGCCTGGGGGGGAAAAAAAGGCGAGCAGAGATGTCAATATGAAGTTGCTGAAGATGAAGTTCAGTTTGCAGAGCCTCAGCTGCCATCCGAGTGAAAACATACAGGTAACACAATTTCTCCAGTAAGTGCTTTCTTTTTTTTTTCCTCTTTTCTTTCTTCTTCCTTCATCTTGGCTGCTTCTTTACTACTGAAGCTCTTGCAAAGGAAGAGGAAGCCTTGCATCTTCTCTTAGGCTCCCTCTCCTTATGTTTCTCCTTGACTGCTTGTTGGATATTTGGAGCATGAATTTTTTTTCATGCAAGATTGTGACAGCAAGTGTCAGTTATACTCCAAAGTAGCAGAGATCATTATTCCTGGAGCCTGGTGTCCAGTGTTGAATAGACATCCTTATCACACAGCTAACCGTCACAGTTGGCACTAATGGGCAGAAAGGACAGCAGGATAAACAAGGTCTGAATCCATTGTGGATGCTGAATTGGAGGCAGTTTCCTCCAAAGGCAAGTTTGGGGTAGAGTAAGGGTGGGCAGCCATGCTGCTGTCTCTGCTGCATGGGCTGGGTAAAAAGCAGGTCTTTTGTGTGCAGGAATATTTGTGACCTGTTTCACCTACTAATGCCAAACCTGCCCCATGCCAGATGCAGCTCGGGCACAGTTCTCCATTCAGCTGGGCAGCTGCTTATCCATTTTGCCTGCCTGCTTATTGCAGTTCTGTGTGCAAATTGGGTAATTGTGTGTACAAATGCATCCAGTGATTCAGATGCAATGTGCACAATTGTGGTAATTTCATGTGAAAATACAGGCTTGCGGAGTTGCCTGCTTTACGAGTATGAATCGTTTTTAAATTGGCCAAATGAATGGAAGGAACAACCTTTTTATTCCTGCATAATTTCTTAGTGTTGCAGGAAGGAAAACGAACAAAACCAATGAAGTTAGAGGAGATACAGCAAATAAGAGAACTCATAGAAATTTTCCAGTAGGCTTCAACAGCTTTTTTTTAATGAAACATTCAACAAGCACTTTGAGATTCCGGTGTGCAAGAACATCTCAGGCTTTCTAAGCACCAAATTTGTGATCTTGCATAAAAACACAACCGGTTGCCTCCTGTTGTTAATATTTCACACTTGGTTTTGCAAGACGCTGTATCTAATATCCTCTCTGCATTCAGGCTTCTACCAACTCTGCCTTGTCCATGACGGGGGAGGTTGGAGGAGGAAGGCAATTGCCAAGCGTGTCTGTAATCTATGTAGGAGGGTTTTGTGTAGCTGTAGGGGGAGAAGAGTAAGTCTCATTTCCTATTTTATAGTCTGCTGAATCCTGTGATCTCATGCTGTGTGCTCCTTTTCCAGGCAGAATTTTTCAATTTGTCTTTCAAGTTGTTCTTATTTTTTATTTCCAAACTGGTTAAAAGTGTTTGTCTGTAGCTTGTCAGTAAATTGTTTATGTCTGATTTCCTAAAACACTTCATTGCAAGTCTTGTATGTGTCTCAGGACCACGTTCTTCTTCTCTGTGCCTGGTGACCTAGCCTTTTGGAGTTAGAAGCAGTAGAGGTACAAGGACTCTCCACTCACTCCTTCTCACTCTCTCTAAGAGTTGCTGTAACTGGATGCACCTGGGTAAAATACAGCCTACAACTGCCACGGCTCCTTTTGCCACCCCAGGGAGCCGTACCACCCAGCACTGTAGATTTATCAGCCCTCTTTCAGAAACTCACAGGACTGTGAAGGGCCATTCCGAGTCCTGCGGGGCTGTAGCCCCACACTTGCTGCCATTTTTTTACTTTTTGGGGTTTTTTCCTTATTGGAAGAGGATGGATGTGATATTCCTGAACTGATTCACCTGCCCTCCTTGTCTGTCAGCCTTATCACTCTGCGCTTGGTATGTGTCTTGGTTTCCTGTCACTTCCCCAGGTTTCCTGAGGTGATGCCTTGGGAGAGCAAAGGATGAAGCAGACTGAAGTGATTAGCCTGGACCAGTAGTCATCATCTTGCTGAGGCTGTTCAGGGCACGTAATGACACCCCTCTGTCTCCTGCTCTGGTGTGTAATTATGCTGGCAGAGTGGTCCTTGTGTAGCCTGGGGCAATGCCAGAGGGAGCAAATGAAGCAGCCATTGGTCTCAGGAGGGCTCTGTGTCAAAAGCGCATCTTGGATTTAATGACACACGTGCTCTTTTCAGACTTTTTACAGGGGTCAGGACATGTCAGAGGACTTTCCTGTGTCGTCTTTGTAGGGAGAGCAGCAAACAAACTGTTGTTTCCAAGCTGGAGACGAAACAAACTACTCCCTCTGGGGTATGTAACAAACTGCTCCTGAAGCTGGTTTACCCAAATTTAGGTGAATGGCCTAAATTAGCCACTCTTTCTGCTTGCACTCAGTGGAGTACCTTGTGCTTGATCCAACCGCTTCGTTTGTGCAATGTGCTGTGAGAGGTTGGTAGTACTTGTGTCAGGTTCCTGTGTTGTTCTGTTGGGGAGCCATTGCGTGAAAGACTTACTGTCCCGGGGAGTGCAGGAGAAGGGGGACTGGGGTCCTGGAGTCTCATTTTGACTCCTACCTTGCCCCCTCCTTTGTTTTCAAAAGTTTGTTTAGAAATAAATATAACTTATGACATCTTTGGAGCAGAAAAGCAGTTGTCTTTGTTCCCATCTCCTGCTGCTGAAGTTTATGGCAAACTGGTGCGTGCAGTGCAGTCCTGTACATTTCCTGCTTCTTTCTCTACAGAATTTAAAAAAATAAAAAATTTTAAAAAAGTTCTTTACTGTTTAAAACCAGGAAAGATTATTGTGTCACCCAGACTGCAGAGCAGGAGATGACTGAGGGCAAGGAGCAGCTAGAAGAGGGCTCATTCAGCCTTGCTGTAGTCAGGTAGCTTCCTGAGCATCATCCTGGAAACTCAGAATCCTTTTGGCTTCTCAGCGTTTGGTCCTTACCAGTTTTTCTGTAATAAAAAGGGCTTGTTTTACTTGAGTTGTCCCTGCACTGAGGCAGCTGCTGTCTGGGAGCAGTGTGCTATGAGTCTGTCAGTGGGGATGCAGTGTGGGGCTGCTGTGCCGCAGTGTGGAGCGGACCTGGTGAGTACACCTCAGCTGCTTGTCCCTGCCCCAGTGAGACCCTTCTGCAGTGGTCACTGACTGTATGGGCCTGTCCGTGGTCAGTACCCGCCTGCAGCTGGCGGGTGATGTGGCTAAAAGCTCTCTGTGCCCACATGCCTCTGTTCCAGCCGTGCCCTCTGCTGTGTCTCTGTGCCTGAGGGTCTCTGCCTGAGTCTCTGGGTGGGCATCTCCTTCTCGGGTACGGGGCAGAGCTGCTTGAGCTCTCCTGGGTCACCAGTTACCAGACAAATTGAAGTGCTGCTGTTCCCAAGATCTATCTCAGATCTAAGAAGGCTCCTTTTGACCTTGTTGCATCTTTAACTTGACTGTGCGTTCTCTGAGGTGTGTGGATGGGTAACTTAAGCCTTACAGGTCAGGAGAATTTCCACAGGCACCGGGGATGATGGGGGAGCTTCCAACCACTGACCCCTCCTGTGGGGTTCCATGTGGCAGGGACAGGACAGGAGGGTGTCTCTTTGTTTCAGTACGTGGCGCTGAGGTGCGAGTGCAATTGGAATGGGTCTGTCAGGCAATTTATTTTTTTTGTTATGGTTTTAGATCAAATTTGTATTAGTCCTTGAATTGCCTGAGATAATGTCTCTCGTGGGCACCAGCTAAGGGACAGGAGTGACACTCCCTCAGAAAGAATGAGAAGGGTGTAATTTTTTTTTCTTTCCTGTGACCTCTTGCACATCCCTCTATCCATTACCCTGGTGGTGGAGTCCATTGTCATAGCGAGTTTGATTTCTATTTTCTATGAATGGGGAGTGCCACTGTAAGTCAGGATTAGCTAAACATAACATTAAAAATAAAGCACAGCTATTAATTTAATGGGTTCCTCGTTACAACCATCATAAAACAAGTAAACAGGAACTCTGCCAGTACTGCTGTGCATTTCCCCCTCTGAGCGGCTGAACCAAGGGAGAGATTTGAGTTTTTGCCATTTGATGAAGCAGTGTACAAGCGTGGCTTTTTAAAAATTAATTCTTTACTTTTCCTTCAGTAGCCTTTCAGCTGCTGAAGTCTGGCTGGTGATTGCAATGAAGCTTCGTGGCTCTTAATGAGATGGAGGGGAGAGGAAGGGGAAACACCAGTTCAGGATTTAGCTTAAATCACATCAGCCAAAATAAAAGCTTACAAAAGGCAGAGAAATTGCTCTTTATGTGCTGCTTCAATGGAACAGCCTTCATAGCCCCTTTAATCCTTTTTTACTTATTTTTCTTTGCAATCCTGCTTTGTGTTGGGACTTTTCCCCTCTACTCCTTAGCTTCTGGTGCGCTGTTGCCAACTCATGATGACTTCCTTGGGTTGGGATTTATTGGATTAAAAGGATCGGTGGTGTCCACCTGTGATGGCTACATGGGCTGAGCCTGGCATCCCCGCATGTTGCAGGTGTCCAAAGCTACCTTTTGCCATGAGTTTTGTGGCTGCTCCCAGTCACGGCTCTGCAGCCGTGTGTCAGGGCTCCGTGGCAGAAGGGTTGTCCAAGCTGAGACCCATAGACTTATCTGTGTGCTAGGCTTGCTCCAGACTTAAATCAGGTGCTTGTTGGATCTTTAAGTTAAAGATGTTACAAAGAGAGAAAATGCTCATCCATTTATTTTGGGACTTGCCTTCTAATCATTTTATATAATGCCTTCTGGTACCTTGAAGTATACATTCCCAGGCTGGGAGGCTGTTTAGAAAATAGAATGTCCACGGTAATATATTTAGTAGGCTTCATGGCTGCTTTCCCTAACATCCTAATGAAACCCAGCTGTGACAGCTCAGTGCCAGCTGTTGGTTCCACCCAGCCGCTGGTTGGCCTGACCTCCCTCTTGCCAGGAAAAATGAGCTGTGCTGTCTGAAGGAAAGGGTCGCAATTTAGTCTGTGGCCAAACAGATGGAGAAGAGAAAATATGCTTCAGAGTCCAAGCTGATAATCTTCTTGGAAGCACCCTCAGACAGCAGGGTCTGGTTCTTCAGCTCCTCAAAGAACAAAATAGATGTCCTCTTTGGAGGCTGCATTGCTTGGTGCTGGTATAAACTCAGGTGGTTTTGTTGGAGGCTATTTTCAGCCAGTGAATGGGATTAGATCTGTGCAGGTGATAGGAACCCAATGTCAAGGGGACAGTGTACAAGTGTGGCATCAGGAGAAAGGAAGTCCTTTGTGCATGATGGGACAGATGTTTCAAAGTATGGTTCTGCTTCTGGGTAAAAAAAAAATCTCTGTTCAAGAGTACAAGGAATTGCACAGAAAAATGAGACCCATGTGCACACCGTGATTTTAAGGTAATTTACATTGTCCTTCTGAGAGTGTACTTGGTCGCTGCCCACCTGTGCTTACCTCGTGGGATTGCTTGGGACATCCAAACTTAAACAGCTCTCTGGGAAAACCAAGCACACCCATTAACTGGGAGGTTTTAATAAACCAGGAGAAGTTTAGTCAAGAGAACTGTGCTCCAGATCACTCTCTAGTCACTCCTGGGACTGGAAGATGATGCTTTAACACCTCTACAGACCTTGCAGCACTCCTGGGCAAGGAGATGACAATGTAATCATAGCTGCTCTCAGGAGAGCAGAATTTTGCCGTTCTCAATTTGAGAGAAAATTAGGTTTTAATAAGGAGTACAGGGTAAAAAATTCTGAAACTCAGAAGCCTTTAGCATTCATTGAGAATGTGGATAAGGGAGGAAAATGTGAATCATAGCTCAGCCGTGCTACTGCCCACCGTGCCCACGGGTCACCCTGCGAACGAGGCTCCCTGGGGAGAGCTCTTGGCTCTTCTGACTTCATCTGATCCAAAGTAGTTCTTCCCATCCAGCCTTAGGTTTTAGGTTAAGTAATTTATAAACCAGTTTGTAGTATTTCCTTGTGTGGCTCCAAATCCCCACATATCCTCCCAAAAATCCTTTCCAGGTTTTCAAGTTGTACCAAAGCTCTGCCTGAAGACTGCAAGAGAAGGTCCTTCCCTCTTATGATGTCTGTATGTCCAAAAAGGCTGTGCCTGGCCAGGGCTGTCTCACCCACGCTGAACCTGGGGGTTGGGTGGTTTGTGGGAGTGGAGGGGAAATGCTGATGGAAAAGGGGTGGTTGAAATGCATCTTTGACTGTTAACTTGGGGAAAACTAACAGCCTTAGTTCTGGTTTCCTAAGGGTTCTCCAAGTCCTGAAAAATTGGGTTAGTGAGTAAAGATCAGGTGAGTCTGAGTGGTGTAACAGTGCCCTTAGTCTAACCTTCTTAATTGCAAAGTCATCAGTGATTTTGTAGGCCCTTACTGTTGATAGAGATACTCCTTACCTCAGGAGCGAGATCACAGACTTCCGGAGAAGGCTCAGGTAGTTTCTGCCCTCCCTAGAGTTCTCCGCAGGGCACGGGGGACGTCTGTGCAAACTGAAAAGCAAATTGATCCTGCTGTCTCTGCCTCGTTTTCTCCCCCCAGACAAGTAATTGAGTGGTTGCACTTTATTAATGCCAATAACTTTCTAGTTTGAGCTGTTAGTATACAGTTTGTTATTTATATTTATTTATTTGTAACGTCCAGACTTTGTACTGTCTGGATTAATCCTCAAACTAATCTGATGCTGAGCTATTATTGTGACAATTGAGTATACAATTTGACATTCAGGCTGTACCTTGTGTAGCTAATTTATGTAACTCAATTTATAAATTACATAAATTGGTTACATAATTTACCACATACCTTGTACACTTCACAGTAATATTCCCAGCTTGCAATTTAAACAATCCTTATAGCGAGAATAATTTACACTGAAGACTCTTGAATAATTTTGCAATCTATTCCTGGACAGATAAGGAGTTGCGTTTGTTAAATAAACGCTTCCTGGTGTTGGTTTTAACTTATTAATCACCCTGTCCCAGTTCCTGGATAATCTGTAACCCGCGTGTGTGTGTGCTCCTGGGCAATGCTGTGCTGGTGGAGCTGGACCCTTGCAAAGGTCCAAGTCTTCAGCTTGTGCCTTTCAGGAGTCTCCTGCCTGCGAGTGATTGATTTCTCCCTCTGTCACGCAGTGAAAACAGGGCTTCAGCACAGCTGATCCCACCTGGAAAGCCAGCTCTGCTGCTGCTGGCCTCCTCCAGGATTGTGGACACGGACTTCTCCATGTATGTGATAAGTGGTGGTACAAATGCGGTGAAGGGGATTTGGAGGGAGAGGAAGGGGCATTGCAATTTTTTGGGAGAGCTTGTGGTGCAGGGATGGAGAACATCCAAAGGGAGCCTGCGGGAGAACTGGAAAGGGACTCTTTGTCAGAAAGTGTAGTCCTAGGACAAGGGGTAATGGTTTTAAATTGGGAGAGGGGAGATTTAGATTAGATATTAGGAAGAAGTTCTTTACTGTGAGGGTGGTGAGGCACTGGAACAGGTTGCCCACAGAAGCTGTGGATGCCCCATCCCTGGAAGTGTTTAAGGCCAGGCTGGATGGGGCTTTGAGCAACCTGCTGCAGTGGGAGGTGTCCCTGCTCATGGCATGGGGGGTTGGAACTCGATGATCTTTAAGGTCCCTTCCAACTCTAACCTTCTGTGATCTCCATGGGTTGTGGCCCAAAGAAGTTACATGTGGTGAGTCCTTGGTAAATCTCTGCTTCACCCAGCTGTGGGGTAGAGGGAGGCTGGTCTTGCTCCCAACCTCATGCCACTGGGGGGTCGAAAGGATGTAGTGAAAGTCACATAGAGGAGGAGGATAGTGCTGTTCATTGCCCCTCGTCTGAGTGGCCTGTGAGGCACGGACTGGCTGATTTCCATTGCTCCGGCCACTGGCATTACATGAGTTGCTATGAGTTGTCCTCTCTGCTGGAGTCCACCCTGTGGCCAAGCAGCTCCCGTGTGGGCAGCAGCAAAGCAGAGAGGTGCCAAGGCAGGGAGCCACAAGGGCAGTGAGGACTCAGCAGGTAGGTGCTCTTTTTAGCATCAGCATCACCTTTCCTTTCCTTCTCCTGTCATTTTTTGTCCTGCTGCCACTGCCTGGCTCCCCCTCTTTCCGCAGAAGGGGACAGTGGGACAGACCATTAATTTGGTATCTAGCTGCTACAAACCCTGCATTCTACCCTCAAGCCATTGCCCTGTGACTGATGCCTCCGAGCACCACAAGATACCAAACTGCAAACAAGACGTTACGGACCACAGGGATGGAGGTTGTCTCACTGTCCTGCCAACCACCGTGGCCACCAGCCAGCTCCCACCAATGCCCAGTGCTCTCCCTTTCCCCATGGAGGGGATACCACCTCCTCACCCACCGCTAGCCCCAGGGCATCCAGGGGAGTAGGGCTTGTCCCAGCTCTCCCTTTGCTCCTCCAGATCCACCTTGCAATTAGGACCAACAAGCGAGTTATTATACGCACACAATCCCAACATGTGCATGAGCTGGACCCACGCACCCCACACTCGCGTGGGCAGACCCTGACCCGGCCAGCTCCTGTAATTATCTCCTGCAAGGCAAAACAATTAGGAGTCTTTGCTCTCCTCTCCCTCCCTTCCCCCTTCCTCTTCATTGTTCTTGGCAAAAAAAGGTTAATTAAACTCAGAAAATATCCCTTTTCTCCCCCCTCCTAAGCATGAGACTGTTAATTTTCTCTTTATATTTGTATTTAATTAATTCCTGCAAAGGCTCTGACTATATTTTTTTGGTATAATTTCTTCCTTTGTCTCTCTCTCTCATTGTTAATCCTTGCATATTCAGTTTTTCCCCTCCCTTTTCCCCTATATTTGAAATTCTATTACCATTTCAGAAGGCAGGCGTTTGAAGAGAAAATTGAATACCCGTCCAGTCTTGATAAGAAGGGACATTTGGTACTAACGGTAATTTGTGAAGCAGATTTTCCCCCCACCCCGCGGTCGGTGGCCCCCTCCCTTGCTCCATGCTTATGGCGGAGGATGCTTGTGTGCCACAGGGCGATGGCGGGGAGGATGTCACCACGCTGCTGGTGGCCTATGCAACCCCCTCTGTCCATGGGTCACTGAATTAAGGCCATGGTACCCCAGCAGCTGTGCATGGAGATGGGGTGACATGGTGACAAACTGTCCCTGACACCTTCCACATGCCTCCACGCTCCCTAGGAGCCAGCCTCCCACCCCGTCTTTGCTGGTTTTGCACTGAGGTGATGCTGTGCTGTGTTGTCCCCGTGTTTTTAGGGTAAGTTGAGCTTTGCTCAGGGGGGACCTGCTGTTTCAAGGAGGCCTCCTCTCCCCAGCCCCACCAGCAGCCAGTGAGCCAGCAGGACTGCAAGCAGCAGCCCTGAACCTCCCTCTGCAGGACCCAAGGGGTTTCTTCTCAGGAGGTCCCTGTGTGAAGTGGTGTGACCGTGATCTCTCTGGTCACACCACTTGTAGATGTAGATACCTCGAGGTGTCTGTTTTTTTGGGCACAGGGTCCTGCAGCTCTTGCATTCAGGATGTGGCCATGGGCACAACCATCACTGCGTGCCCATTCCCACTTTATCTTCACACTCTGTTGTAGGTGGGGGGAGCTGCCGGGGCAGTGGGGATAATGTGGCTGCTGGTGCTGGAAATACAGGAGTGGAGATTTATTCTGATTTATTTCCCTCACCCCTGCTCCAGCCCCGCCGTCACCTCCCCATCACTTCCCTCGGCACGAAGCCCCCTGTGCCAGACCCCCAATTGCCCTGTGCCGCCGGAGCGCCCGTCCCGCTGCACCCCCCCGCCCCC
>VXBW01002926.1:3424574-3437953 GCA_013400375.1 Thinocorus orbignyianus
TTTGCTTCAGCTCAATGCTTCCTCCTGGAGCAGTGCTGACGGACCAAGGTGCAGAGGGCTGCGGGAAGAGATTAGGTTGTTCCTGAGCCCTGGGAGTGTCCTTGAGGATGTCTGGTGCCAGGATGGAGGAGGGTGGAGGAGGGGAGAGCCTGGGAGCCCAATGCTGGCTCCCAGCCCTGAAAAGGGAGGTGCAGAGTTAAGGCGATAGCTGGGGGTGTTGGTGGGCACCCTGCTTCCCCTCCCCGCTGCAGGATTTGCCATCTGCTGTGTGAGAAGCGGCATTTGCTCGCTTTGGGGATGTCACACTGGTGATGACACATCCCTGCGCAGCAATGCTGGGCTGTCCTGCCCAGGCTGCACTCTGCTCTTGCCCAACGAGCCTCATGTGTCCAAGTGCTGGGATGCAGCCCGGTGGGTCTGGGCTCTGGAGTTGGCTTGTGGTTTGACATGTCTTGGTTTCATCTTCTTATCCAGAAAGCCAGGAGGTCGGTGGCTGAGACTGCATCACAGGATGCCCAAGTCCCAGCAGCGTCTTCCTTGCAGGGGCTGTTGGGCACCCTCTGGGAGCTACGTGTGGTGGGCAGGGACCAGCCTCACCCTTGCTTTGGGGATGGGAGCAGCGCTGCAGGAGCATCTTTGGCATGGGACACTGGAGGGAGAGGTGGGGAGAAAAGACGGAGAGAGGCAGGAGGGAAGCTGGGTGAGGGAAGGCAGGAGGGGAGGACGGGAGAAGGGGGAGTTGCAGAGAAAGGAGGACATGGAGAAATGTGGGAGCAGGCAGCAGTGCCAGAGGAGCGAGTCCTGCTGCAGGAGCAGCTGCTCAGTGCCACACACCAAGCAAGCCCCACTCCCCATCAGGCTGCTAACGAGGATTAATCACCTGCGCTGGGCTCCTGCACGGGGCCGCACGCCACCACTGCTTCCCCTCTGGCGTGGGTCCCTGGTGGCTCCATGGGTAATTTATGGCCAAGTCGGTGCAGGCAGCTGTTCCCAGGTTGTCAGTTTTGCCGCCAGGCACCTGGGCATGGGTTGAGGCACTGAATAACCCCACCGGCTCCGCTCTCCATCCTGGCCACGCTACCCAAACCGAGCCATAGGTAGGAGGGCAGCGAGGTGAGCATCCTCCCTCCCAGCCCCAGAAATCACTGTGCCCCTCTCACCATCCCTCAAGCACTGGGGTCCCTGGGCAAGGGGAGCAGATGGCTGGTAGCAGCCTTGTTGGAGCAACGGATGGGATCCCTTAATTACTCATGCTGCAATTAAATGGCATTCACTGATTGCTGCTAAATTTTGTTCCCTCACTGCTCATGGGGCAGGGGAGTGCAGGCTGCCAGTGTCTTGCCCAGTGGAGGCCGGTGGCACTTCTAGTTCCTCCCTCCATGCCTGAGGAAACACATGGAGATGTGCTTCTCCAATCTGTTCCATTTTCAGTGCATTTTGGCCATCCCCTGTGAATGATCTCGGAGGGACCATGTACTGTGTATTTCTGGGGACATGGACTCTTCTAGAGCTGGATCTCTGCCCTGTGGTGAAGCAGCCTGGCCAGAGGTATAAGCCCAACCTATAATCCTTTGCCCTCAAGGATGTGGTGTCTCCTGAACCGTGTCCTGGCTCAAGACAACTGAAAAAATGGAACAACTGCCTCCCCAGGCTCCCTGGGCTGCAGTGAGCACTGCCAGCATCATCGCACCATTTTTTAAGGCAGAAGGACGTGACCTGAGACGGTGCTTGCAGCCAGCATCACATCCCCAGGTGAGACGGCTTCAGGGGTGGGTGTGTGGCTGTGGGGCACTGGGGAGCACTAGAGTCACCCCAGCTGTGTGCAGGGCAGGCCAGGGGGGCCATGATAGCTGCTGGCCTTGACCATTGGCATTTTGGGGTCCCTGGGTGAGTACCTCACTTGTGGCCTGACCCGGGGCAGGCTGCCACGGCTCTGCAGTTCAGTACCCGTGCTGGAGCAGAAAAATGATGTGTTTCTAGCACGCTGCTTCTTGTGAGCAGTAATTGTTTTCCAAGGGGTTTGCTCTGTGCTCCCAAGCTTGCTTCCGTTTGCTACATGGGGAATCTTGCCCTCTTCCACAATCAACTCCTCGGGTGCATCTGCTTTCAGACAAATCCAAGTCCCCCAGCATGTGAGTGAGGTCTATGGGGAGAGCAAGGGCCCAAACGACAGGGTGCTTGGGGGGCCCTGCCAGGGCTGGGGGAGAGGGAAGAGCGCCTGGAGGTGCAGCAGTCTGAGAGGCAGAGCCCCTGCCCCTGGTGAGGAGGTGGGTGGGCAATGGAGGTGGTGCATACCTGCACGATGAGGTCTCCTCCCTGACAGCATGAGGTTTTACAGCCTGGAGCCCAGCGGGGCTGCAGCGCAAACAGCGTCGTGCTGGACTTTATTACAAGCCGGTTAATAAATCTGTGCTGGATGGTTTGTTACAGGAGTTAATTTACCCTGGGCTGTTTGCTGATTTGGGTTATCAAACATTCCCCGGGAAGCT
The DNA here is from genome assembly GCA_013400375.1 of Thinocorus orbignyianus. Classification (NCBI taxonomy): domain Eukaryota; kingdom Metazoa; phylum Chordata; class Aves; order Ciconiiformes; family Thinocoridae; genus Thinocorus; species Thinocorus orbignyianus. The sequence continues at coordinate 3,427,064 of VXBW01002926.1, forward strand.
GTGGAATCGCAATCCCTGGAGGTATTTAGAAGACAGGTGGATGTGGTGCTGAGGGACGTGGCTTAGTGGTGCTTCTGGCAGTGCTCGGTTGATGGCTGGACTCGATGACCTCAAAGGTCTCTTCCAGCCCAGACGATTCTATGCTTCGGACTACGAGGCTCAGCCGTGGCTGCCAGAGACTGAGCCTCTCCTTTGCCATCCGAGCATGGTTTGCACTTCAGCCTTTTTCCTTGTACCCAGGGAAGGGGGTAGAGGGGCTCCCAGCGTGGATGGGCTGGGGTCCCTGGAGACATCTCCCTCCTTGTGCACCCCAAGCCCTGGACAGGGCACTCAGCATCCCCTCCCTGAGGGTCCCCATGCCTGCAGGGGGGTGCTAGCAAAGCCCCGGGGCTCGGCTTGGGCTCCTGCCCTCCCCAGTTGCCCCCAGGTTGGCCCAGCTCCCTCACGGCTCCGCCTCGGGAGTCATCTTTAAGAATACATATTGACATTAAAAAAGGCCCCTCTGTACCTATTAATTGAAGTCATTAAATTTAATGGGATGGTTATTGCATGTTAAATAAATACCAGCTAATTATGAAAAACATATTTGCCAAGGTTTAACTATAGAAAAGATGCCTCAATTACATGGTTATTAAACCTCAAAAAATATACACTTTTAATAATGAAGTGACATTTAAATAACATACATTAACTGTCTTATTAAATGTTGATTCTTTTCATATTTAGGGACTTCAATTTAGAGCGTTTTCCCTGGCACTAACTGTACGATGCATCATTAGCTGTCTTTCACTTAGCATTTTGTAAACTTTTTTTTTATATAAGTAGGCTGAAGTGTTTGCCTTTGTTTTTATTTTTCCAGCTCCCAGCCCTCCCTTTAGGCAGTGGGGATGTGCCAGGGGAGAGTGGGAACTTCCAGGCTGCTGCTTCAAATCACTAAACCCCTTCCTAAGGACAGTAAACCCCTTCCTAAATCTGTCCTCCTAAAACAGGCGGGCAGCCGAGCTTTTCAGGATTTCTGGCATGTCTTTATGGAAAGGACCACTCTGCCTCACTCAGGGTTTTCTGGATGAAATAAATTTCTAAGAAGTAGCCAGGAGATGGGGGAGCAGGGCAAGAGGAGGAGCTCAAGGCTGCAGTGGAAGCATCAGCCTGATGCGGCAAAAGGAGGCTTATTTCTGTCTCTGCCACCAAACCCTGGCACTGAACCTTGAAGCAGTCAAGTATTTTGGGGTGCCTGCGTCCCTCCCAGGTGTGGGGAGCCTGCCTGGGGAGGGATGCTTCATGTGGGCACATCCCCAGCTGTTGAAGTGCCTGGACCTGCTGCCCCTGGGGGTTCCTCTGCAGCCCCAGTGGGACACAGGGCAGGGCAGGGGCTGCGGAGACGGCGTGGAGCAGCACAGCTGAAGGGCGTCGCAGGCTCCTTCTGCTTTAATGCATTTATTGATTGCGGTGTACACGTCAGGATATAATTTAGTAATCACTCTCCCAGAATCAATTAAAGGCCTTGCTAGTAATATCAGTGCCTCTTTTAGTTAAAGCTCCCACCCTCCCCTCAAACACGCACCTCACCACCCCTGCTCTGCTTCTGGAGGATTCCTGTCTTCCTCCCAGCCCAGCCCAGGTCCCTCTATGACCAGGACTGTGCTGCAGGCATTTGGGATGTGACACATAGAATCATAGAATGGTTAGAGTTTGAAGGGACCTTAAAGATTGTTGAGTTCCAACCCCCATGCCATGGGCAGGGACACCTTCCACTAGACCAGGCTGCTCAAAGCCCCATCCAGCCTGGCCTTAAACACTTCCCAGGGATGGAGCATCCACAACTTCTCTGAGCAACCTGTGCCCAGTGTCTCACCACCCTCACAGTAAAGAATTTCTTCCTAATATCTAATCCAAATCTACTCTTTTCCGGTTTGAAGCCGTTTCCACCTATCCTACCACTAGATGCCCTTGTAAAAAGTCCCTTTTCAGCTTTTTTGTAAGTCCCCTTCAGATACTGTAAGGGGCTACAAGGTCTACCTGAAGTCTTCTCCAGGATTAATAATCCCAACTCACTCAGCCTATCTTCATAGGAGAGGTGCTTCAGCCCCCTGATCTTTGTGGCTGTCCCTTGGACCCACTCTAACACGTCTATGTTCTTTCTGTGCTGAGGACTCCAAAGCTGGATGCAGTACTCCAGGTAGGGTGAAATTAAATTACTATTGCCACCAAGTTCTAGCAGCCTGTCAGCTGGGTCCATGCTGACTATTGAGAGATGAATGTGATGGACCTTCAGCTGCTTGCACCCTGTGGTGGCTGCCCAGGCCATGGGGGATGGTCTTGGGGTGTCTGAAGCAAATGATTTCTCAAATCCATGACCTCGTCCTTACCCTCTTCCTGTGCTGTTTGGTGTTGCTGGTGAGAGTGTGGTGCAGCTCCCAGGCAAGGGGGACTAAGACCCACTAAGGGTAGCCCCACGACTCCTAACAGAGTGAGTCATCAAGGTGGAGACAGCTGAGCTGGCATGAGTCCGGCTTTTCTTCCTTTGGTGATGTACTTTCATCACAATTATGGGTTGGNCTGTAAAACCCCTTTAGTCAATAAACAAGTCTCCAAGAAGCTCAAGGCTGGGAAGACTGGGATTTGGGATTTTTCTTTGCTCTCTCTCTCTCCTACCCACTGTTAGAGGTGCACGGACTGAAGTCAGAGCTGGAGTGACACGTCCCAGCTTCATCCAAGGAGCGTGCTACATGTGTAACGGTGATGCCAGGACTCCTCCAGCAGTGATGTGAGGAATAAACCCAGCTCAGCTCCTCCTAGGGAGCTGCCTTGTGAATACCAGGCTCTCCAGTTCCTCCTGTCCTCCCAGCAGAAGAAATATGGTGACTAACAGAACCTTCTCAGGAAGGCTTTGGGCCAGGAAGCTAATGCCAAGGGGCCATGGATGCATTGCAGGCTGCAAATGCCCTGCTGCCCCAGGGTGAGGCCTGTGGGAGCTCTGTATTTCACAGGACCAGACACTTCTTCCTCACTGAGGTTTGTGATGCTCCTCAAGGGATCTCTATGCTGCTATATAACATCCCTGTGTAGGGAAATTGTCTTAAGTAATGGTTTCTCTGGGTTTTTTTAAGGTGTATTTATCATATCTTTTATTGGAATAGAAGTAAAGCAGAATTAGAAACTAAAATAATGTTAATTACGAACTTCATGATTCAGTATGTTGTAAATCCTTCAGCATAATATTGTGCCATAAAAACGCTATTTTGTGATAATTATTATTATTATAATTAATGTTCCTTAATTGCTAATGTCGCAGGCATGTGTTATCTCCCAGGTTTTCTTGCAGTGTCTCTGGAGGAGCTCCTCCGCAGGGGGATGCGGGGGATCCAGGCGGGTGCCTGGGAGGGTGCGGGCTGGGTGTGCAGGGCTGTGGGTGGGTGTCCGTGTGTCCGAGTGATGCTGTTGAATTACCCCACACCAGTTTGCCTCTGGCCAGCGGCTCAACACTCCCCAGAGAGGAGGAGGGTAGTAAGCATCAAGCAGAGATAAATGTTATAAATCGTGAATAACGCCTCTGACCCAGGCTTTGCTGTGGTCTCACGTTCACTTGTTGTTGGCCCCGAGCTCCCCCCCGACAGGCAGAGATGGATTGAGAACACTGCAATAGCTTTGCCTAGGGATTGGGTTGGGGTGAAGCAGAATGAGCACCCACCTGTCCTTGCAGGGATGGCTGCAGATACGTTAGTTGTGGCCTGGCTAAGGGATGAGAGCACTAGTTGTAGCTGGAAAGCCCCTGGGTTTCTCCCCCCATCTCCTTGCAGAGCCCCTGCTGTGCCAGGGCTGACTGGTGGACGCCTGGAGATGCCCACCTATGTCCAATCCCATGCCAGCACTGCCCGAGGCAGGCGTTTTGGAAGTTTCTGGAGTGGTTTGAGGCTGACCTGCTTCTGCAGCAAGGTGCCACACAGGATGCTCCTGAGCATTGCATGTGCCACACCACCCCCTAGGAGATGCCCTTGGCAGGGCACTCCTTGTCACTGCTCTCCTTGCCATCCTGCAAGTGACAGAGCTTCATCATTAATGAGCTGCCATTGCTTCATCTCGTATCTGAAGCGTAGCCCCGTTAAAGAGGTATTGGGGCTTGTGGCCATCTGGTTGTTGAGTGGCATATGCCAAATTTCAGCCAGGTGTTGGCCAACCTGTCCCTTCTCTCTTCACCCTCAGCCTTGGGCCCAGTCTCTCCTCCACCTCCTCACCCCCAACCACCATTTCCAGAGCACCAACAGTGAATTAAATCCCCTCCGGTGCCTGTCAGGAGCTGTGCAAGATGCCAGCCTTGGGTGACACATCCCTGGAATGAAAATGAAGAGCAAACAGGACGCTGCAGCCTGTGGGTTCTAAAGCGCCTGACTCCTTGCTCCCATCCCCATCCAAGCAGGAGGATGACGTAGGGAAATGTCCTCCCTGCAGGTTCAGCTCCCACTGGCTCTTAAGTGGCCAAGAGCCTGTGAACCCTGCAGCTTGGTGGAGACTGGGAGATGCAGGGTGCAAGCAGGGGAAATGTGCAAGGGAGAATTAAGGCTGGCCGGAGGGATGTGGGGAGAAGGTAGCAGGATGGGAAAGTGGTGGGATTGATGCTGTGGCCAGCCTGGGGCTTAGCAGTTCTCATCAGCATCCTTTATTAGCTTGGAGGATGCTGCTGGGGTCTGGGACACAGCAACAGAGAGTGGATCCTCAGGCCCAGGTGTGAGGGAGGAGCAGGGAGCAGAGGGATGGAAAACGCCTGATGCCCAATGCATGAATTTTTCATGTGACCCAAAGGCCTCGTTCCTACCAGCATGGGGCTGTCCAGGACCAGCTGAGAGTGGGAAAGCATGAAAACAGCCACTGAGCCACCTGCTTCACAGGAATGAGGGTATATGATGGGATGAAGCTGAAACCAGGATGCATTTTTAATGATGCAAGCAGGGCTGAATTTCTTTAAATAAGACTAGACAATGAATATGTGCTCCTGAAGCCGTGTAGTGCACCACAAATGCATTATTTACAGCAGCTTCTTCCTTGTCCATTTTAATTTTACATGGGCACTGGAGAAAGGGAAGGGACTCCTTGGTGTCTCATGGTCACCCACTTGTTCCATGTGATGGAGATGAATTTCTGAGCCGCCAAAGGATTTTATGTTGATCTTTCCACTGACCTGAGTCATGGGGGAAACAGCCACCTGGGGATGGATCGTGGCACCTAGAAGTGGGGGCAATTATGGCCTGGCATTTATTTTGGCTGATGCATCATTGGATCTTAATTGTATAATTTTCTGTCTTCTCCACATGCATGCAATGAAAGGGGGATGCTCTTAGACCACCGTGACCACACATCGTCCCTGTGCATACTGAACTCAGCATCTCTCCTCCCGGTGCTGGTGGTGGATCAGAGAGCCTTTGGGAAGCAGGTGATGACAGATGTCATCCTGATGGTGAAGGAGAAGGTGAATCTGCTCTATGAAAGGGGTCCTCAGCTGGCCCTGGTGAGGGAGGGCATGGTGCAGGTGGGAGTAAGCAGCAGTGGGATACAAGAGAGGGGATGGAGGCTGGCTCTGAAGGATGTGGCATTTCCCCAGGAGGAAAGTGCTGCCTGGTTCCAGCTGGTGACAGACTGGCCAAGGTGGTGAGCTACCTGACATCAAGTAGCTATTCCGCCCTTCACCATTAGATATCAGAGTTAACACCTTCTGCAATTATACCTCATTTGTAACCATTGGGTCAATCTGCCCTACCTTTTTCCTGTCTCTGCAAGACCATCCATGAACCTCAGCCCACCCCAGGTAACCTTCTGCAGGACCCAGCACAGTGGCCATGGCACACTACCGTGTCATGAGATGCCCCCGGCAATCTCTGAAGGGTGATGGCTCTGCACCCTTCTGCCTGCTGCAATGAATCATGGAGTTCTTACTGGCTATAGCTGTGTCTCCTGGTGGGGTGGGCATCCCCACACCATGTCCAGGGTGGTGATGATGCATCCATGGTGCCAGGAGAGTAGCAGAGATCCACGTCTCAGAGACTTTCTGTGTAGCTGGGGAGTCAGAAAGTGACTTTCTTTCCTCAGTTCAAAGTTGCTCCAACTTGAAGACGGATGCTGTGCAGGGATGGTGGGGTTTGGCTCATCAAGGGCTGCCTGATTTCCTTGGTGGGGAGCCCTCAGGCTGCTGGGGGGAGACACAAAGTGCTTCCAATGCTCCTGAGCTGCTGCAAAGGTGGGAGCAGAGTTCAGGAGCTGACGGACATGAGGCTGCTCTCCCCGGCGCTTCCAGCCCTGAGAGGGTTGAGATGGCAGCTTGACGGCTTGGAAAATAGGCTGAGATGAAGGAATATCAATACAGAGAGCGAGCTGTTCCTGCCGAACAGCCCCGGGGCAGCTAACGTGAAATGCTGGTTGTCTCGGAGGAGTTGACAGGTGTCTGCATCAGGCTTCCTGCTAATTAAGCGCCGTTGTGAGTCACAGGGCTGTGGGATGAAGGAGCCAGGAAGGAGCTCAGCTGGTGCAGGTGTGGCTGGGGGGGATCTCTGCAGGACCTCCCTGCCCACCGGGGAATGGTGCACGCGTGGCTCGTCGGATGGTGGATACAGTCACTGGGGCAGGCAAGTCTTCTGGGTGCTGGGGATCAGCTTGGAGAAGAGCAAAGCGAACTGTCCTTCCGGGTGTCTGTCCTCTCCTGCCACAGAGGGTGTCTTCTCCTGGGTCTCATGTGCTGTCACTGATGCCTGGCCCTCTCCCTGAAAATATCTCCCCACAGACACAGCTCCCAGTGTCTATCCCAAATCAAAGGGTGCATCACTGCCAATGGGACAGCCTGGGGAAGCAAAGATCCTCCCACATCCCTCTTGCCTCCCGACCCCCTTTGAGGTGATCCCCTTTGCTTGCAGATCTCTTTCTTCCCAGCCCCGGCTGGGGAGGAGCTTCTTACTGTAATTAATGGCAGTGCAGCCTGCCCACCGAGACCTCTAATAGAAAATTCCCCATTTTGAGGAGCACAGGCGCAGTCGGGGGGAGGAAGGGGCCACTGGCCAGCGATGTTTTGCAGACCCTGCAGATCCAGAGGGTGCCCGTAGCAGGAGGCACAGAATAAGCTGCACTGGCAGCCAGCAAAGTGCCTTTCTTCTCTGTCAGAGCTGGGACAGGAGGAACACACACCACCCTAGTGACAGCCCTGGTGCAACCTTCCCTGTATCTCTCTTCAATGCCTTTTACCCACTGGCCCATCTGCCTCTGCAGCAGCGATCCCCTGAAAAATGGCTCTATTCATTAAACATTTTAATTTTACCATGGATCCCCAGAGCTCCGCAGACACAGTTTGTTATCCTGGCTGTCAAGAAGCTTAAAGAGCTGCTGATGCCTCCTGGAAAACTTTGACAAACCCTCTGGTTGGACCCAGCGCTGCCTCCCCAGCCAGTCTGTCCAGCCTTTCTGTTCCCAGGTCTAGAGGGAAGATGTCTGTGGAGATAGGAGGAGGAGAAAAAACCTCCACTGCTGACATCTTGGCAGAGCTGATCCTCTCCTGGGGCCTGTGCCCTTCTGGAGGATGCCCTGGGGCTGGCTGGGCAGAGCTGAGCTGCAGAGCTTGGGTGCGAAGGTCCCCAAAGCCCTCATTTGGGTTGCTCTCTGGGTTGTTCTCTGGGCCAGCCAGATCTCACAGCCCAAAAGGCCTCTGCGCTGAGGCCACCGGATTTATCTCATCCCTGTGTAGAGTTGTTCAGTGCAGGGGGTTTAAACCCTGGTAACAGGTTCATTCTGCGGTGGCCCAGGAGAGATAGTGTGTGCTTGAGGACCTGGGTGCACTGAGCAGGAGTCTGCCTTTGAGCAGAAAGTTTTGGCAGTCAAAAACAGTTGAAAAATCATGAATTTACCACACTTTTTTTTTTCAGCCCCTCACCACTCAGGCTAGGTCAACCCACTGAGCTGAGCAGAAGAGCCTCCCCATCTCTTTGGGCTCTCTCCAGCAACATAATCCTCTCCCAATTAGTTTTATTTCTACAAAGTAGTTGTCAGGCTGCTTTTAAAGAACAAAATGCCCCTTGGTCTCTTCGGTAACGTACAGACCAGACACACTGAGAACAGATTGTCTCTCAGTGTAATTTCGGTCAAAGTTGTGGGTAAGAAATGCCAAGTCAGCTTTTAGCGTAAGGAGAGGGAGCCGGGCAAACCCTTCACCGCTGGGCTTTGGGTCCAGCTGCCACTGGAGCCGTGTCTTCTGCCTCCAGCCCTTCCTCCCAGCACCCTGCTGAGCACGGAGCTGTCGAGTGTCTTTGAGGTGCCACTCAAACCGGCTGTCCTCAGGGCACAGCAAGGCTGTCAGCCGGCGGGTCTGTCGGGAGAGAGAGGTGGGTAAGGATGCACAAGAAGGCTGGGGAATGAACAGAGCAATTAAAGCCCCATGGGAGGTAGGATAAAAGGCCAGACTTCCCAAGATAACGAGGGTCTCTCTGCGGGGGTGATGTGCCCGGACCTGGGGGGAAGCCACGTGAGTGACAAGCATGTCCCAGTGCCCGCCGGGCACACTGTTGGATGAGCCATTGGAGCAGCAATAAGAGCTCTGTGAGCCAGGGGCTGCTTCTCACCCAGTACAAACCCAGGATGCTCCCTCCCTGACCCTGTGCTGGGCTTCTGTCACAGGGGATGCTTGAGTTTTCTTAATGTCTTTGTTCCTTGCTTGGGGCTTGACCCTCCTTGGCATCTCAGGGAGGGGGCTGGCGGTGCACCCATAGCCGGGACGTCCGCTCTTTTCTCGGCTCCAACACCTAGGTTTCCCTTGTTGCTGGATGGATGCTGACGATTCATCTTTCACCAAAAATAAATTGCTCCGTTTTCCTTCTCACTGGTGCTGAGCAGGGGGACACAGGGATGCCGGCAGTCGGTCAGTGCTGCTGCACCACTCAGTCCTGCCCCGGGAGGAAGAATTCATCCCCCTCCTCTTGCATCCGCAGCAGGAGACGGCAGCTGTGGAACCAAGGTGCCCATGCACCGGTCCTGGAGGAGAGTGGATTTAAAAGCAGCGTTGGGAGATTGCCTGAATATCTCTCCCTTCTTCTTTATATGTTTAAGAGGTTTCACTGTCTCGGTAACTCCCCTGAGAGAGCCAAGCAGCAGCCGCCTCTTTGGATGTGAATACCTGACAAGTTTTTAATGTGAAAGGAATTCACTAAATTTAGTCTCTTGGAGGAAGGAGGAAAAAAAAAAAAAAAGAGATAGAGAAGTGTTTCTTTCAGTCTGGGGGAAGTGATCCAAACCCCAGCCATTTCCCTGCCGGCAGAGCTCCCTGATTTCTTCTCTGTCTGGAAAGCTTTTAAGTCTGGGCCCCATGTGCGTCTGCACAAACAAGAGATGGAAGAGTGGCAGGCACCGATGCAGCGTCCCGGGGGAATGAGCCCATTCCTGGCTCCTCCTGGCCTCCAGGAGAGGAATGCTGGTGAGGGCAGGATGGGGGAATAAATGAGGAGAAACCCCTGTGCTGGAAGGGATTTGTCGTCTGAATCATGGGCATGGCCACCTTTCCTCTCAGGTGGGCTTTGAGCAAGGTATGAATAAGCCTGAGGTGCTGAGTAAGGGAAGAGCATCTCTGCTGTTGTAATTGGCTAAATCACCTATTTTCATCTCTGTCCTCCTTCCTACTCTTGCTGGAGCCTCCAAGGAGCTCCCTTCCTTCTCTGTTCTGGTGCTTGATGTTGACCAGGAGCCCTCAGCTCTCCTTCTATGTCCTCTCCCAAAGGACCTGTAGTGGCCTCTCTGCTGCTTTTGCTGAAGGAGGCTTCCCGGTTCCTCCCATCAGTGAGGGCAAGGAGCTGTGTAGGTGCCCATACCTTGGCCCAGGTGGAAGCACACACACCTGCCGGGAAGCCGGCAGAGGAAATCTGCGCATGTTTAAGGTGAGCACACGCCTTCCATCACGGAATGGAGCAATTCCCAAACCCTAATGACACGTCTCTGTCTAAAGGGCAAAGTGTGCCCCTGTGATGAGATTTGGTGGAGATTTAGGTCCGGCTGGTTGCACCCATGAAAACCTGGGCGAACAAGCCACTCTGTATTGACTGCCCACGGAGGTGCGACCCCGTGGCCCCCGTGCTGCAGCGGATGGTGGGGCCCTGGTAAACTATAACCATTTGCAGCTCCATCTCCTGCTGGGCGAGTACAGATAGAGACATTCCCTGCCATTTCCACCCCATGAAACTGGTGGAGATTATAAACACTCCAGTGTATTATAAACACTGTACTTATTTCTGTTGGGCTTTACAAAGGTCTGCTCCCAGCTGATGGATGATGGCGGGTTTCTGCCTCAACAGACACGCAGGACCCCTCTGCACTGGGGCAGGGAAGCTGTGGCCGGAGGGATAAAAGCAAGGGACAGAGCCCCAGGGTGCGGGAACAAAGGTGACAAAAGTGGCTGGCACCGAACGTGCTTAAAAAAAGACAAACAACCCCCGCAGCTCTCCAGCTGACCTTTTCTTTATGGATTTTATTATTCTTTTTCCCCTTTATGTAATTTTACTTTCAGGTGGGGTGGATGCGGTGCCAGTGGGAAGATGCTTCACGGGCATCCCTGGGGAAGGCGGTCCCGCCATGTGCTGAAGTGGAGAGGCCGAGGAAGAGCCTCCCAGGTGTGCCCTGTCCCCACGGTCACCCCAAACCGCGACCGCGTTGCGGGGTGTGTGCTCAGCCCCAACCCTCCCCACGCCCGCTTTAACCCCCCCCCCTCCCGTGCCATCGCCCTTTTAAGGGCGGGCAAGGGGGCGGGGCGTCTCCACCCAGCTCTCCCGCCCCTCGGGCGCCCCCTGGAGGCAGCGACGGCCTCCTCCTCTCCTCCTTCCCCCTCCCTCCCTTTCCCTCGCGCCGCCGGTGCTGGCGTGCGCGTGCGCGCGGCAG
>VXBW01002926.1:3438289-3475293 GCA_013400375.1 Thinocorus orbignyianus
ACTGGCTGTCGGCGAGGTTGGCTTCCCCGGTGCCGCACGGCGGAGAGCCCACCGCCCCGTCGCCCACCCGAGTCCGGCACCGCTGGAGACGTGTGCGTGGGGCGCAGCCTTTCCCGGTACCCGCGTCCCCCTTGTCTCGGATCCACGCCTTCTCCCGGGCTCGCTGTCGCCCTTGTCTCGGATCCACGCCTTCTCCCTGCCTCCGGTCCCCTCTATTCTCCCTGTCATCCCTGTATCCTGCTGCCCCGCATCCCTGCTCACGTCCCCGCATCCCGCCGGCCGGGGCGCGGTGCTCGGTATCCGAGCTGGGCTCGCCCCGAAACCCGCAGAATCGCCGTTTTTCCCCCCGCCGCGCATCCCTTTCCCCGGCAGCCGGCGTGGGGATGCCGGTAGGACCGGGTGGGCTTTGGCCAGCGAGGCGGGGCGCCGTTGCGGGATGGCTGCCGTCGCCCTCCTTATAATAAATCGCGACTATTGTGATCGCGGTTGTAGTTTCGCAGCGCGGCGCCCGGGCACCTCTCCCACCGAGCCGCGGGAGGCTGCGGTACCTGTGTGCGGGGCTGCCTGCCGGTGCGTACCGGCCGCCTCCGGTGTTAGCGGGGAATTTGGCACATAAAGAGGGGTGTGTGTGTGTGCTGAGTGTTTGGTGCCCCTTACCCCTTTCTGCTTTTCCCGTTTCTACTCCCTAAACACACTCGGCAGCTCCAGCGTGCGAGCGGGGAGGGATTTACCAAATCTCTGTGGCACGCTGAAATAAATCCCGAAATCCCTCCCTTTTTCCCTTGTCCTCCTTGCGGGGAAATTCTTCCTTCTGCCCCTGGCCCAGCGCCGGGGTAGGGGGAGCTAGGGGAGGGGAGGGGGGCTGATGTGTAAACAGGGCTTAACATGAAGGTCACTGGTTAAAGAGGAGATGGATGGGAGAGAAAAGACAGGCATTAACCTCACTTGTTAGCTCCCCGCTTCCTCCTGCTTTGGGGAGGACAAAACAAAAGCCTAACCGGCTAACGGGGAGCGGGGGGATGAATATTCATGATCCTTCTCGTACACTCTGGGACACGGAGGGGAGAAAAGTTGGGAAGATGAGCTGCCTTTCCGAAGCTGCTTTTCCTCCGGCTTGCAAGAAAATCCCTTTTTGCTGAGCGAGGGCTGTATCGGGGGGAATTACCAGCCTTTTTGCTGGATTTTTTTTTTCTTTTCTTTTGTGTGTGGCTGCAAGGAAAAAAGAAAAAAAAAAAAAAGAAGAGCTGAGGCTATTGACTACATCAAAGGTTATCCATTTGAAAACACCATTTTCCTCTGAACAGCGGCTAATTGCTTCCTGAACAATCTCAGGGTCTTTTGTATACACTCAGTGGGTAAAAATGAGTGACTCGATGTCTCTCTCTCAAGACACCGGTGACCGAACGGGGTGGAAAGGTGGAGAAGCCAAGGAAAATCAGCCGGGCAGAAGCCTCTAGGAGGATGCATGGATAATTTCTTAAGTGCCTATGAGGAAGGAAGGTTTTTTTGCCTTCTGCCCGCTTGCCGTGGTGTGATTTGCTGATGCCGGTGCTGACAGTGGTGCGGGGCCGTAAGGGAAGGCTGGTAAGGAAGTTTTGGATGCCAAATACCCCATTGTGCCTGCGATCCGGTTGCTCCCCGTCTTCTGCCTGCGGCTTGGGTTGCTGGTGCCACTCCTCTGAGAGCGGTGAGCTTGGATGCGCTGCTTTCCGAATGGATGCGGGGAGGCTGGGCTTTCTGTCTTGCCGGATGCTTGGAGCATCCCTGGGGTAGTGCAGTAGCAGAGCATCGGGCCCCGGACACAACCGGCGCTGCCTCAGGGATGCTCCAAGCATCCCTAGATACCCCAGGGATGCTCTGAGCCCCTTCTCTGCTATTGCAGAGAATCGAGCCCTGGATATAACTGGTGCTACCCCTCTCCAAGCAAATCTTGGCGTCATTGTAGAAGCTCCGTGAGTCCCTTTTGCTTTACGTGCTTAGTTAAGCAACTTGCTTGTGTGTCCAAATATTCCGGCTCTTGGAGAAGTAAATCCCTGGTGAGAGGAGAGGCAGATTCCTGTCGGTGCTTGTGTTGGGGGAGGAAATTCCCCTGTGCCCTGCAGACTAAAAGTTTCAGTAGCACCAGCAAGAGTTTTCCCCCCTCTTGGCTTATTATTTTTCTTTTTTTTNTTTTTTGGCAATACACGCATCAGATTTGGAGCAGAGGCATCCGCCTTTCGCGCACAGAGCTGTGCTCCCCCTCTCCCTAACACAAAGCCCTTTTCCCTGTGCTGGGCGGAGGGGCCCTGCGAGCCATAAGCAAAATTCCCGACTCCAGCGGAGCCGGGGTGGAGGGCCGTGCCGGCAGCAGCTCCGGGTGAGTGCTGTTTCGCCGGAGCTTTTTTACGCAGCCGAAATGGAAGAGGGTAATAAAAGCGGCGCTGCTGCGTGCTGGCAGGGCTGCCTCCCCTCCTCCATCCCAGCAGCAGCCGGCCCCGGCCCCACTCCCCGGGTGTAAATGTCATGCTGGGTGATTTATGGCTGGTGGGTTCACTGTGTTTGACATCTGAGGGACAAAGGGGGGAAGGATTCGGCCCTGCGTTGGGACTTAACGATCGATGGAGGCTCCTCCGTGTTTATTCCCGAGGCTGAGCGTGGGTCAGGGCCTTTGTTGCTGCCTGCCTTGCTCCCGGCTGCAGCACTAACCACCGGCGAGAGACGGATGGACTTGGCCCCGAGCTGGGAATTTCCAAGCAGGAGAACCTGGAGCTGCTGTGCTGGCGCCGCCGGCTCCCTGCAAACCCGGGGGGAGCCTTGCCTGCAGCGTCAGGCTTCTGCTCAGTCCCACGGGGCTTTCTCCTGGCCACCGCTCCGCCAAGAGGGTTTCGGTGCGACGGTCAGTTTGTGTCCACAGTGGATCGTGTTTTTCGACACCCCTGGCACAACATAAGGAGGGTGGACCTTGGAAGAGATAGGGCTGCGGGGGTGGTGCAGCCCCTCTGTGCGGCAGCAGGAAGGTGGACCACGGGTCACCCTGATGCCCACAAGCCATCCTCGCTGCCTGAAAGCTTGGGTTATACATTGACCTGGGCTGGTGGAATATATGCATGGGGAGACCCTGGGTTGCTGTTCTCTGTGTTCCATTGATGTCTCTTCCAAATTGTGTGATTAGATACTTGTGTGCTATATGGAAGAAGGCGGTGGGCAGAGGGCTCCTGGCTAGCGTTTAACTGGTGAATGGCACCATGATGTGCTGTGCGTGTGGAGAAAGGTCCAAGGACTGGGAATCATGAGTGGTAGGGAGCTTGATTCAGCATGGCCCACTATCCTTTTTCTCTCTTGGGTTTGGGCTGGGGCACCTTTTCCCAGCAAGGTACTGAGCACTGTGGTTTAGTGCTCAGGGGGCAAGGGAGTGTTTGCCACTGTCCAGTGCTTGTGTGGCTGGTTTGGCTTCAGGCAGGAGGTAGTCACCTTCTTCTCTTGACTTATGCTGTGCGGTGCTGTGGGGAGTATCCCCCTGCAGTGTACTCTGCCACTGGTCCTGACCTGCAGCCTCAGCTATGTCCCTCATAGTCCTGGCCACGGGTGCAGCATGGTAACTGTGTAGATACCCCAACATTGTCCTCCAGCTAAGCTTGGAATAATAGAAGTCAGGTTTGGACAAACATCTCGTGCATTATGGAGGAGAAAAACTCAAGCCAACAAATAAATCTTGATGGTTTCCATGCCAGGCATGGGCAGACATGGCTCATCTCCCCTGCACTCGGCATATTGTGTAGCCAAGACAGGCATCTTCCCACCAGCTTGTTGGAGCATGGCTGGGCACGGAGCAGTGTCCTTGCTTGCCTTGCTTCCCTGAGCATCCTGCACTTGCCTCCAGCCCTTGTTCCAGGCGGAAGCCACCACTTAAATGTTTTTAATTCAGGGTTTTAAAAGTTTGTTTTCCCTTTCGCCAAGGCTTGGCAAACCTCCTCCTTGTTGCCGGTGTGCCGAGATGTTTGAGTCTGGAGAAGAACTCCACGTCCTGACTGTCGGGCTCATGCTGCACAAATCCTTCTGCTCCTTTCTCTTCTGAAGTTCTCCTTGCGTGGTGCAAGGTAGATTATTTTGACTCATTGGTCTGTCCCTATGGTATAGGGTGCCTTAGTGTGATGGGGACCGAGTCTGCCCCTGCCCTGTGGGCTACTGTATGCTGGGGACCAAGACCATTGTGAGCCACCTAAACCTCAGAGGGGATTTGTTATCACCGAGGCTGATGATCCGGGGCCCGTTGTGAGCCATGGCGTGATATCCTCTTTGCTCCTTGAGCTGAGCTTGCGAGGGATTTCGCTGGAGAAAGTGTCTGGGGTGAGATCGTAGCGGCGATGCTAGGGATGGGCTGCAGGGCTCTGGGGGACCCTCTACGCAGGGTCTGTCTCCTCTCCATCCCTCCTCTTCCTCCCTGGTAGCCTTTGGATCAACCCTGGGGCTCAACCCCCACCTCCCCATCTTGAGCATCCCACAATCCGTCGGCTGACTTGGCACGGAGAGCCAGGAGCGGTAGTAATCCAATTTGGGCAGTTTAGCTGCACTTTGCTATCCGTGCTGCCGGCCGGAGCTTGGGAACTTTAATCCGGCTAATGACCCCAGCTTCGGGGGGTTGGGTAGCCAACGACCATTTGCTTGATTTGGTTTTCCTTTCTGGTGGCGGAGGATAGAGGCTGAGGCTGTTTCCAAGTCCTGCCCCTGTTATCGGCGACAGTTTCCAGGTCTAGGTACGTGGTGAGGGCAGCGTGGAGGGGCACCGCGATCCCTGTTTTCCCTTCCTGAGATCTCTCCATCCCCCTTTCCCATTTTCCGTCTGCTCCCCCTCTTTCTCTGGCAAAGATAAGCCTTTCTGCCGGAGCTGTTTTGCAACATACTATTATTTTCAGAAAGGCGAAGCCAAGAAAAATAAAGCCTCTCTCTTCCTTCGGTTGCCTACTGTTTAATGTACAAAATACAGGGGTGGTAATTGCATTAGAATGTATATAATTATACTGGAGAGAGAAAAAAATGTAAAAAAAAAATAAATATAAAAATCTCGCTAATTGCACGAGTGTTTTGAACTGATAAATGTTGAGAGATTGGTGGGTTTTTTTTGCTGTTGGTATGTTGTTTTGTTTTGGTTTTTTTCGGGAGTTTGGTGGAGCAGAGCTGCGGATCTGGCATGTGAGGGGTTGGGAGTGGGGCTGGTTTCCCACCGTTTGCAGGAAACCATCTGGGTTACGCACCCTCTTTGGGGATGCTCCAAACCCTTCCTTGGGGTAGTGCCGGTTGTGTGCTATTGCAGAGGATCGGGCCCTGGACACAACCGGCACTTACTCCCCCATCCAGGCAAATCACTGCAAGTCATTTTGCTTTACGTGCTTAGTTAAGNAGGATGGTCTGGCCTTTTTGCCTTTTGGAGTGACATCCATGTGAAAAAGGCATTTTCTTCTGGGAATGCTGACACCCCCCTGCCCCCCCATCACCCCGAGTTCCAGCTGCTGATAACATCGCAGGTAATTGTAATGGCAAGAAGTTGTTTGCTTTGTGCGAGCGGCTGTGCTCCGGGTAGGGGCGGCAGCTCTCCTCTTCCTGTGCAGACTGTTAGTTTCAACAGGGGAAGAGGAAACCCCAAAAATATTTTAGGAGGAGTTTAAAAATAATCTTCCAGCTTGGCCGGTGGGCAGGATGTTTCACAGAATCATGTTCCCTGCTGGTCCCAGTCCAGCTCTGCGGCCCTCGGAAGTCTTTGCTGGGCGGTGTTAAGCCTTGTCATCTTGTTTTGGCCAGCCTGAGGACTTGCTGTCAGTCTCCGAGAGCCAGAGGGGACTGGGAACCAGCCCCTTGGATTTGGCTTTTGCACTGGGTGGGTTGAACTGCCCCATACCTGAAGGGTGGTGAAGCCAGGGTGTGAGCCTAAGCGCCAGCTTCCAGGTGCTGAGGGCTCTGGAAAATGTGAAAAATCTGCTCCCCAGCGCTGCGGCGTTGCACTCCCTCCACCCCCGTCTCCTTCTGCGTGGTTTTATTCCTCGAAGTGCTGGCGTGCCAGCAGGATCTCTGCCCTGCCGCCTGCCTGCCGCTGCTTATCTCAGGGTCCGGCTCCTGGATGGCTGCATCCTTCCAGGAGTCACAGGGGGCTCTCCCAGTCTCCGGCGGGACCAGAATCTCGCCCTTCTGAAGTCAAGAACCTGTTTTTCAGGCTGATGTCATCGGGAAGAAATGGGGGAGGAGGAAGGCAGCGCCACTTCTGAAGGAGAGCAGTTGCCGAGCCCCTGACGCCACCGGCAGCCTGGGCTTCCACCAGCACCNAGGCAAATCACTGCAAGTCATTTTGCTTTACGTGCTTAGTTAAGCAGCTGCTTGTGTGTCAGAATATTCCAGCTCTCGGAGAAGTCGATCGCTGGCGAGAGGAGAGGGAGATTTCCCCTCGGTGCTTGTGTTGGGAGGAAGAAATTTCCTGCGTGGTGCAGCCTCCCCCATCCGAGAAAGGGCTCTTCTCCCCCTCCCCGGGTTAACATCACCTCGGGGTGGGTGGGTGGGTGCTGCTGGTGGCCGACCTTCCGGGGTAGGGGGAGAGGAAGGATGGTCTGGCCTTTTTGCCTTTTGGAGTGACGTCCATGTGAAAAAGGCATTTCCTTCTGGGAATGCTGACACCCNAGGGTGGTGAAGCCAGGGTGTGAGCCTAAGCGCCAGCTTCCAGGTGCTGAGGGCTCTGGAAAATGTGAAAAATCTGCTCCCCAGCGCTGCGGCGTTGCACTCCCTCCACCCCCGTCTCCTTCTGCGTGGTTTTATTCCTCGAAGTGCTGGCGTGCCAGCAGGATCTCTGCCCTGCCGCCTGCCTGCCGCTGCTTATCTCAGGGTCCGGCTCCTGGATGGCTGCATCCTTCCAGGAGTCACAGGGGGCTCTCCCAGTCTCCGGCGGGACCAGAATCTCGCCCTTCTGAAGTCAAGAACCTGTTTTTCAGGCTGATGTCATCGGGAAGAAATGGGGGAGGAGGAAGGCAGCGCCACTTCTGAAGGAGAGCAGTTGCCGAGCCCCTGACGCCACCGGCAGCCTGGGCTTCCACCAGCACCCGTTATTATTCCTGGTTATTGGCACGGTGGCAGTGCCTGGGGGGCTGCCGGCATGTGCGGGAGGAGGTCCCACCTCGTACCTGCCTGGTGAGAGGTGGGAGGGATGCAAGGGTGGCAGGGGCGAGCATCAGCTCGCACCAGGTCTCCCAGCAGGATGTCTTTGGGCTCGCCGGTTATGCCACGTGTGGCTCCCTGCCCTCTGTGGGGTGACAGCGCTCTCTGGAGCTGCCATCCAGCCACCTTCATTAGCAGAAAGTGGATTTTTGGCAGAGGTGCTTGGACAGCCCTCCCTGGCTTTAGGCAGGCAGTCGCGTCCTCTCGATTTTGTGGGTGAATAAGTAGATCCAGGATGGTGATGTCTGTTGGGGTCTTGGCGCCTTGTGCACAGCATCGGGGGGGCTGCGTCCAGTGTGGGTTGGAGGTGGAACTGGGATCTGGAGGCAGAGCAGCAGCACCTCTTGGGCAGCGCTGTGCCCGTGCTGTGAATTTTGCTCTGCCTGTATCAGGTGGTCAGGGTGACACTGCCAGCAGGAGAGCAGAATGCAGACACAGCCCCTGCCCCCCTGTTTTTATCAGATGCCCTGCACCAGCCCAGCTGCGAATGAAGCCCCCTTCCAGGAAGTCCCTGGAAGCAGTTTTCCCTGTGGTGGTGCTGCTGTGGGGAGGCTTTGAGGACTCTTACACTCTGTCCATCTGGCTGTTGAGGGAGCCAGGCTCTGTTATCTCCTGGGCTGACTCACTGCTCCTGGGTCTACTCCACCTTGGGCAAATAAAGCATGGACCTCGCAGGGGAAGACGATCTGGGTCCTGAGCTGATTCCAGCAGCAGAGCTCAGGGTAGCGTGGCTAGAATGGGAAAGAGGGAAGGATGGGAAGTCCAGGGGGAAGGGAAAGGCAGGCACAGCTTGGGATTTAGCTTGTGAAACCTCATTTGGAGAAGTTTTGTGGTCTTTTTTAATCAGACCAGGCTCTGGAAGTGGTCGTGCTCAGCTCGCCATGTGACAGTGTGAGCACTGGTGTCAGCATGAGGCCAGGCGGAAGCACGGGAATTTCAGCTCAGCCAGGATTAAGCCAGCTCCGGAGCGACCTCCCTTTGCTGGGGGCTGAGGGGGTCCAGCACCTGGGAATCCTTCTGTGCCAGTACGCTGTTGCAAAGTGGGAGCTCTGAGACCTGGGGGAAGCACAGGTCAGGAGGTGCAGAGATGTCTGTGTGTGTCCCCGAAAGGGAAAGACCCTCCCTGGAGAGCTGAGCTGAAAGAGGTGCATTGATCTGGGGAGGGTCGGGTCATCGGGCTGTGTTCGTGGCTGCCCTGGGCCAGTGAAGGACATGGAGCAGTGCGTTTGGGAATGTTGAGCGATGTGTTATGGAACAGGGAGTGAGATCAGACAAGGGAAGGATGACTGTGACCAGAGGATCTTTTGTTGGACTTCTCTGCTATCTGTTGTGGAACCTGGTTTATGAGTGTCCTTCTGGCTCTCTGTAGGTCCAGCTGGACCATGGTGACCTCTGCTGGCAGGGCTGTTTTTGGGGATTTTTGCATGGGCCAGTGGACTGATGGGTTGTGAGAACCAGGGTCTGGAATGCAGGAGCCAAAGCCAAGGTGGAAGGTGACTTTCAGGGGACTTGCTCTGGACTTCTTTGCTCTGGAGCTGGGGACAAATTGTTATTAAGTGGTCCTGATCCAAGATGGAAAAATTCACATCAGTCTGGGGTGTGAAGCTTTGAGCTGGCCTGGATGTTGATAGCAGGAAGCCACTGCAGATGGTCAGCTGTGGGCTGTGCATTGGTCTCCATCCTAGGCATTAGTCTGTCCAGGTCTTCATATTGCTCCCTTGGCCGCTGGAGCTCAAGAGAGGGATGATGCACCCTCTCCTCCTGGGAAGTACACATCCAGCTCGTGGGCTGCATGTAGAAAGCCTCTTGGCAGACCTTATACGGTCTCTGTAGGGACTTTGATACTCAGATGAGTTGTGAGAGTAATCTAAAGGACAGCCATTGGCTTGCACTTCTAGCATTGCTGAATGGAGTTGGAGAACACATGTACTGTCCTGGTCCATGCCTGGTTTCCATAGCGAGGACAAGCAGTCCTGGCAGGACCTGCTGAGACTATCCTTGTGTGCCTCTTTGCTTTGGGATGTTGTCGTTGGGGGAAACTTGTATTTCTGTCTTGGAAACGCTTGTGAACCTGTTTGGGAATGGCTTTCTGCAGGGCTCCAGAGCTGTTCTCCTTGGTGTGACGTGAATTCTAGCAGAGGATTGGTGAAGGGGAATTGTGGGCTTGATAAATGCTATTTAATTTCCTTGCTAGTTGTTCTTCTGTGCCCTTTTTTTGCTAAGGGTCAAGCTTTTTCTTGAAGCGCTTGGGCAGAAGATGACTGCTTCTCCTCGTCACGTTTCCCAGGAGAGAAGTAGTTGAATTCCTTGCCCAGAAGATCCTTGCAGGGCAGGAGTGGAAGCTGCTGTATCCATGTGCTCTGCAGTGGAAAGACAGGATGAGGACCTTGGTTCCTGCCTGTGGGGGATGGCAGGAGCCTTGGAGGAAACTGAAGATGCTGAAGATACTCCTGATGCGGGTGATATGGAGCAGGGCAGCTTCCACAGTTGCCATTGATTTCGTCAGGGTGTGGTTTGAGCCAGGGATAAGACTTGTAGTGATTTAACTTGCTTGCGGGGGAGAGACCCCAGCCGAATAGTTTTTAATGACTGTGTGCGGTGAAGGAAGGAGTTAAAGTTTAGCCCTGTTGCAGAGGATTGCATATGTAGTGCAGCTCTAACTTGGTACCACCACCAGCCTTTCCTCATTGTTGCAAGGCTTTTCCCAGGCAGACGAACCTAAAAATACACCAGCTGTATGGCGAGGCTGACTCTCCTGTGGCCTGCGGGCTTTTCTCTCCCCTGGATAATCTCCCCTCTCTTCCCTTTGCTAATTACTGGCAGCCTAGCAGCTCGTGGGTTTGAAAATGGAGCCGGTTCCTTCTCGGACTGTTTCCTGTCTCTGCTGAGAGCAGAAAGTGCCTTGGAGAGATTGCAGGTAAAGACTCATTAAATGCCATTTCCTCTTTTTGGGGTCAGTTACATGGGGGTTTTTCAATCCCAGTGCTTCACTCATCCAGCCTCCCTTTCAAAGTGTGAGGCTGTAACACTCTTGGGGCAGGTTGCAGCTTTGTCCCACGGCTTGAGATCAGCTTCTGTGCAAGACAAATGATACTTTCCCTGGCCCTAGGGGTGCAGAACCCCCCCGGACCCCTGTGGGGCTCCTCCTGGGACATATGTGGTGGTGGGGAGCACCAGCAGCTATGTGAGTCTGCTGGGCTCTTGGTGGTGCAGGAGTGGGGACAGAAAGTGTGTCTGTGGGTGCCAGATGTGTATCGCAGTGCTTGTCGGCACGTTTTAAAGCCCTTTTTCTGTGAGAGCCTGCTGCTTTTGCAGCTGAGATGCCTGTGCTGACTCGGCATCTATCAGTGCTCTGGACTGGCTGCCCAGATGAGTGGAGAGCTGGTCCTTAATGCTCTGTCCAGTCTTTGCCTTTTAAGGTTGGTTTTTCCATCCCAGTACTCCTGCTTTGTGCTATCAAAAGTGATGGTTGTTTTCCCAAAGTGTGATCTCTCATCCCAAACCCAGGTTTCTGACTGTGCTTCAAAGCCCATGGGCTGGGGGGATGAATGCTGTGGCCCCTTGCCACCTCTTCAGCAGTGCACAAGTGGGCAAGCTGATGGCTTTTTGACGAAAGGCTCTTTTGAAGTTGGAGTGCGTGAGTGTTGGCCGTGGCAAGGTGGGCAGCCCTGTCCAGGTCATGCAGCAGCTGTGACTGTTGTCAGTGTGGCCACTTTTTGAGGTGGAACCGTGAGCAAATGTCCTTTCTGGCGCGGGATGAAAGGGGCTGGGGCGGATTTGGTGCTTGTGCGATTGCTTCACCGGCTTTGTTTCTGATGGCGGGTTTCCTGCTATTTGTTTATGTGTGTGTGCGTGCACATAGCTATATATATATATTTATGTGTGAATGGAAAACAAAGACAAGCCCTTGGTACTGTCTCTCTGGTGGCATGACCTGGCTGCAGGGTGAGCCAGACCTGCATGGGGATGCTCTCCAGGATGCTCTGCGCTGCATTGCTTGCTGCCTGGGCAGCATAACAGGGTGTGCTTCTGGTCCTGCTCTCCCGGTTGACACATGTGCACCCAGGCTGGGGTGTATAATTTTATTGTGACAGGTTTCAGGGGTGGGCTCGGCCCCAGGGTGTCTCCTTGGGGTTTTCCATGCTTTGGGGACTGCAGTGGCAGTGTGCATGGTGCAGGTCTCGCTTCCTGGCAGCTCTCGCCTGGTTGTCCTGGGCTGGGTTCTCCCCATTGTGAGTCCTGCCTGGCTGAATTTGGGTGTTGCTGTGGTTTAAAGCATGTGCTGGTAGAGGATCTGCCCTGCTGTTATCTGTGCTGTGACCTCCCCGTGGGAGACAGAGGCAGTGGGACAGGAGGGAAATGCCCTTTGGTCCCCGTGCTGCTCCTCCCTAGTTGTTCCTGTGGGCAGGGAGCTGGGGCCGTGTGGATGCCTGTGCTCTGGTGCAGGGCTGCAGCTGGACCCCACTTTAATTCGGTCCAAGCCTCACTCAGGTACCAGGATCATTTAATCCCAAAGAAAGCAGACAAACTAACCATTCCTGCTGAGGTTATTTATTTATTTATTTGTTTTCTTCTTCTTCTTCTTTTTTTTTTTTTTTTTTTTTTCCCCCCCCCCCTGATGGTTTTACACAGGACTGGAAAATTCCCCTGCTGGTATCAGGGCACTAAGATGAGATGTTGCTACTAACATGTATTTAGGAGCAGAAATCTCAGCAGAGCGCTGCAGGGTGTCACCTCTCTGCTGGCCCCAGCTCTGCCTTGTTTTGCTCTTGTTCTAGCTCCTGAGTAACAGTTCCAATTTGGGAATCTCCTGTTGGGCTTTCTAGCCCTGCTTTATAGCAGCAGGCCGACCTCCAGCTCTCCCGTTCCCTGAAATAGAAGCGATGAATCATAGAAACACGCTCAGAAAGTGGCTTCCCTGTCCCCGTCACCTGTCCCAGCAAGGTGATGCTCTGGCTGGCATCTGTTCCCACACTGCACCGGGCTCCTGCTTCCACCTCCACCACCTTTCCTGCTCCTTCTCCTCTCTGTGGCTTGTCACTGGGGCTGGAGTTTCACGTCGCTGGTGATCTCCTTGTGATGGAGCCGGACGTACTGTTCCAGGAGGACCTCAGCTCCGTGTTTTGCAGCAGCTTGGTGAAAGCCAGGCTGGTTTCTTGGGGTGGGAAACCTCCTTCCAGCGACTTGGGAGGAAACCGCACTGCCTGCCGCTGCCGGGCTGGTGGTTTCTGAGCCAGTGGGTTTGTGCCGACAGCATAATTTGGGCCTCATAAACTCCGGTCTGGGGAGGTTGTGGTTATGCTGTGACCTTTAAGCCTGTGCAAATGAAGGGGCTGGGCAGCGTGGCTGTCCCTGGGAGCACGCTTGTCCTGGCAGTGGTGGCCTGGTGCTTTTTGCTAGGATGGTCCCAGTGTTGCAAAAGGTGATGGGAACGGGAGATTAGGACCATGCAGGTGATTTCTGAGGCTGGTGACTCCATACTTTGGTGGTCTCTACACCTATGGAGCTTTCTGTACCTGACTTTGATGTCAGTGCTGCTCTTTTTCTGTTTCCCAAACCTCCCTTGAGGTTATTGCCATGGAGGGGGCTCTGTTTTGAGGGCGTGAAAGGGAGCAGGGTCATGAGCACATGGGCAGGGGAGAGCTGGTGGCGCTGGCAGATCTGCAGAGAGGGTTTGGAAGCAGCGTGGAGGCTTTGCCCCAAGTGCTGGGGGCCCAACACAGCTGGCAAGGATGCAGAATGGCCTTACCCTGGAAAGGGAGGAGAAGGTTTCATATTTGTTGGGAGTGGGAAAAGGGAGGGGAAAAGCCTCTCCCTGGCTTGGGAAGGGAGCAACAGAATTGAAGGATGCTGCTCAGGATGTCAGTGTACTGTGTGGCCCAACCGCTGGGCTGGTGATGATGCACCTTGCAAGGTCTGTGTGGGTCCTGGCTGGTGGGTCCCACAGCCCAATGGGGTGCAGGCTGCTGAGTCCTGGGGTTCCCGTTTCACTCTGCACATCCCTGCCTGCTCTGGTATGCTGGCAGAGCTGCGCAGTCACCGCAAGCCATGTTTCCTATCTGTGCCACTCCCTGGTGGGGATCCTCCCGCAGGTTATCCTCGCCTGAGTCAGAGTTGGGCGATAAGGAGAGGAAAGCTCTCCTCCTCCGCTTTCCAAGCAGCTTATCTGCCAGGGCTGGGGTGAGGAACTGAAGGCTGAGCTCCTGTCCCCACTGCAGACCTTGGGAGGGGTGATCCCACCCCTTACTTACAGGGAGGAGCTGTGCTGGTGTTGGTGGGACAGGACATGTGCTGGCAGGGGGATGTCACAATTCCAGGGGTGCTTGTGCCTCTGGAGGGGATGGAGAGGATGGGAGGAGGATGCAACAGGGGGCTGCTGAGCAGACAGGGAGGGCAGAGGTGTCTGTGTCAACTGCCTGCAGCCATCCCCCCACTGCCAGGATGCAAAGGTCACACTGGCGAGGGATTTTGGCTAGCTCCGTGCTTCTTTGCTGCTCTGCATTGGTGAGCCCCAGCTGTGGCACAGCAGCGTGCAGAGCCTGCATGTGCCCCTTCGTCCCTCTAGAGCCTCTCAAGCCAACTGCCTGATGGCTGGTCTTGCGTTTCTTAATGCATATAAATGCCGGAAGGACATGCTTCTCCTTGCCGTGCCCACTCGCTCCCTCCAACTCCCTCTGCCCATGACTCTCCTGGGCTTCGTCAGGCAGGCAGGTGGGAGGGACAGCAGGCAGCATACCAGGGCTCTCGACCCTCCCAGCACCCTTAAAAGGTCCTCCTCTGCGCAGGGGTTTGGGCTGAGCTTCCTGCAAACTGGGTTTTTGCATCAGCTTCCAGGTGGAGCGGGGCAGGGGCAGCAGGCCAGGGGGCTCCTCTCGGGGCTTGTTAGCAGCCATCCCTGGCTAACACTTTGGTGCTGCTGGTGGTCTTAAAAGCAGGTTGGTGCCAGCCAAGGTGCTGTTATGCAGTAGATGTGCTGGAGCATGTCGCAAGGCTGCTGGCTGACAGGGATGTTCTGATTGGGTCCAGCCGGCGGCTGCAGGCACACTCAGGTGGCTGCTGCTTTGCTTTTCCCAAGAGCATCTGGATAGTGATGCAGACTGGGTGATGCTTCTCTTTAGGAGGCCACTGGATGGTGGTGCTGGTGGTTGAGGCTGGAGTGGTGAGACAAAGTGCATGACAAATGCTTGGTTGGGACATGCTGTGGGCGACCAGGTGAGGAATTCCTTAGCGTCTCGCAGGCTCCCTTGGTTCCTGCACTGGGCATGTGTCTTCTGCCAGGGGAGGAGGTGGGTGCTGGTGAGCGTTTTGTTAGGCTGCCTGCAAGAAGAGTGTGAAGCAGCAGTGTCTCTGCTGCATGGGGTGGAACAGGCTTGACACCATGCAGGAAAATCTCCTAACCCCACTCTTCTTGTCTTTCTCTTTCTAGGGCTGACCGGACCGGCCGTGCCCACGATGCCCTGAATGCTGAGCGCAGCAGAAGCAGAGGAGACTGTGTCCCATTAGCTCCTCCTCCCTCCCTTCTCCCTTTAGTTTGGGTTTGTTTCTATTTATTTTGTGGTTGGGTTTGCGCATGGCCTTGACTGGATGTGAGGCCGCTGCAATGTGGCTCCTTTGGCTCAAGCACCACTTGTCCATTAACGTTTGGACCTTACTGCTCTTGGGGAGCACCTGGCTACCGCTGGCGGAAGGCAGCCCCAAGTCTCCCTTTAGGACTTTCCCGGTTACAGACTGGAGCTTGACACACTTGGTGGTCCATAACAAAACTGGGGAGGTCTATGTGGGGGCTGTCAATCGGATCTACAAGCTCTCAAATAACCTCACACTCCTGCGGACTCATGTGACGGGGCCTGTGGAGGACAATGAGAAGTGTTACCCTCCGCCCAGTGTTCAGTCCTGCCCACACGGGCTGGTCACCACCAACAATGTGAACAAACTGCTGCTGGTGGACTACTCGGGGAACCGGCTGATCGCCTGTGGCAGTGCCTCCCAGGGTATTTGCCAGTTCCTGCGGCTGGATGACCTCTTTAAGTTGGGTGAGCCCCACCACCGCAAGGAGCACTACCTCTCCAGTGTAAATGAGTCAGGCACCATGTCTGGGGTCATCATTGAGGTGCTGAACGGGCAGAACAAACTCTTCATTGGGACGCCTATTGATGGGAAGTCGGAGTACTTCCCTACGCTCTCCAGCCGCAAGCTGATGGCCAACGAGGAGAACGCAGAGATGTTTGGCTTTGTCTACCAGGATGAGTTTGTTTCCTCCCAGCTCAAGATCCCCTCGGATACGCTCTCCAAGTTCCCCACCTTTGACATCTACTACATCTACAGCTTCAGCAGTGAGCAGTTTGTTTACTACTTGACCCTGCAGCTGGACACCCAGCTCACCTCACCTGACTCCACCGGGGAGCAGTTTTTCACCTCCAAGATTGTCCGCCTCTGTGTGGACGACCCCAAGTTCTACTCCTACGTGGAGTTCCCCATCGGCTGTGTGCAGGATGGCATCGAGTACCGCCTGATCCAGGATGCCTACCTGACCAAGCCTGGCAAAGCTTTGGCCAAGTACCTGGGCATCTCGGAGAGGGAGGATATCCTCTTCACCATTTTCTCCCAGGGCCAGAAAAACAGGGTTAAGCCTCCCAAGGAGTCTGTCCTCTGCCTCTTCACGTTGAAGAAGATCAAGGATAAGATCAAGGAGCGTATCCAGTCGTGCTACAGAGGGGAAGGGAAGCTCTCGCTGCCCTGGCTCTTGAATAAGGAGCTGGGCTGCATCAACTCGGTAAGTTCCTGATTGTCTATACCCAAGTCAGGCTGTTTCTGGCTCCTGGTGGTGCTTTCTGGCTCCTGGTGGTGCTCTCTGGACAAACCCTTGTTGGTGACCTGACCTGAGCCATGTTTTCCCAGTAGGAGCAGTGGTGTGCTGCTAGAGCTGGACACTCAGCTTGCTCAGTAGCATTCCTCATGGAGATCATGGCTTCATTGTGGGGTGGCCATCTGTGTTTGGGTTCCATTGGTACCCGCAAAGAGCCCCAAGCAAGGACCCCTGTATCGATGCAGGTGTCTGCTTCTGGTGCCTGTGCTTTGTGAATTTGGGGATTGTTGGTGAGTCCTAGGAGGGTGGGATGCTCAGTCCTCTGGGCACCTGCTGCAGCTTGGCTGGGGTGTCCCTTGCAGATGGCATGTGTGAATTTGGAGTGTTGTGTCAGCTAGGGCTTGGTGGCGGCCAAGCAGAAGGTGTTGGGGCAGTAGGATGTGGGAGACTGAGAGCATAGACCTGATGGAGGGAGGAGGGAAGATTGGTCATCCCGTTATTAGATGCTTAACATGGAGGGACCGCATCCTTTATAAGGAGTGCTAGAGAGGAGCGCAGAGGGTAGCTCCATGAAGTGTTTTTTGAGCATGGCCACTGCGAACTGTCATCCAGAGGTGCAGGAGTTGAGTGCTGGCATCCCAGAGCCAAGGGAATGTTCTCCTCTGTTCTGAGATGTGTCCTTCTGCCTGGTACTCATGTGTGTGCCTCTGGCCCCTGCTTGTGGCTCAGCTACTCTGTGTGGGGTCTGAGCAGTGCGGAGTGGGGGGACCTCCCTGCTTGGCTTTCTGGGTTTGTTTTTCAGCAGAGCTATTGCTATTGCTGGATTTTTTTCCCAGGCAAAATTATAAACCATGAGAGGTCACAGGGAGGCTACAGCTCTGGATGATGGGGAGCTCTTACTTTGGGCATTACCAAGCTGGACTGTGTAGTCCCCAAACAGGATAAGATACGTGGTGGAGAGGGGAGTTTGGTTGCCGCTATATGGATTTGGGAGGGTCTGGTGGGGGTACCAGCACCCCTGCTATTGCCCACTTCCCCTCACCCACCCCGCTGGTCCTCAGCACCCATCTCAAGCCCCCAGCCCTGCCTGAGCAGGGTTTTGGGTGCCTGATGGTGCAGACAGGTGAGGTGGGGGGGGGGGCCCATGGAGCAGCTCTGCCTTCCCTCTCACCATCCCTCCCTGCAGCTCTGGAGGAGACAGCTAACAGCTGCCTGACAAAGTAAAGGGTTTGCTGTCAAGAGCGCTGGGCTCGCAAATCAGATTTTGGCTTTGAACTAATTCAATTCTGCTGGAAAATGATGAAATCGTTACACTGCTGCCTGTTGGGTCGCGCGGCTGCTGGCTCCGGTGGTGGCGGCGATGCTCGCTGTCTCCTCCCACACTCCCAACTTCCCTCCCCTGGCAGCAGAACTGTGCCCTCTGGATTTGGGGAGGGGGCTCTGACATCTTCTGGGATCACTACCTGATGGCCAGCCTGCAAGAGTAGGTGGATCTTGAGGTGCTCTTTGGGTCCTGCAGACATGACCCTTGTGGGGTGGAAGGATGCACACCACGATGGGGTGGCTCCTGCTTTCCAGTGGGTTGGGCTGGGGGATGCTGTGCTCCCCCAGGAGAACCAGGTGGTGTTTTCTGTCCCTAACCTTCTTCAGCTGCCAAGAAGAGCCTGGAAAGGCATGACTGGATTGCGAGTCAAGCCCTCAGCCCCTTGCTGTGCTGAGCGCGAGCCAAACCAGACCCCACAGAGCATGTAACCTCTTTCTGGCAGGGATCTCCGTGCCCCTGATAAAACTCAGCCACCTCTGGGGTGGGTTGTGGCAGTGATGGATCTCTCAGTGGTGAGGACTAGCCAGAAAATAAAGAGCATGTTTGTTTTTTATTTTTAAGGAGGCAGAATGTAATTGCTCAATTCAGTAGTTGCTTGGGATTTACACCCCACCCATGTGGAAAATATCCCAGGAACTCTCTTGCTCCGCTCCTTTGTGGTAGCAAGGGGCTGAGGCTGGTCCATGCTGGAAGAGGATTTGCTGGTGCCACACTCCCAGACATTGAGGGATGGGGCAAGGGATGCTCATCCTCCAGCGCTGAGGGCAGCTCTGATCCTCTGGTGCTGGAGCCACGAGAGGCCACCAGGCTTGGCATCCAGCTCAGATGTTAGTGGTTCCTCTCTGGTGCTGGTGAGCGGAACAATTTTCTGTCTCCAGTTTTTCTCTCTCTTCTGGGATCCAGCAATCTTGGCAGTGCGAAGAGGAGCGGACCCAGCTTGGAAACGAGACCCCTCGTGCTGGTTAGTGCCCTCAACTGAACTTGCACAAGTAGTAAAGGCACCTTGAGGAGCCATCTGATCCATTCCTCTGTGCCAGCCTCGCTGCCCAAATTGCTCCTGAGCCTGTCCAGAGGTTTTGCTGCTTGTGGTGTTTCACCAAGAAGGTGCTTGGTGTTGTGTAGCCTGGCTCTTTGCTTCCCTGACACAGTGCAGGGACTGGAGGTTTGTGTGCCCACAGCCAAATGTTCTCAGCGCATACGCCCAGCATACCTGTCCCCAAAATGGAAGGATGAGGGTCAGATGTAGCTGGGAAAGGGCAGCGGGTTGGAGCTGGAGTGGAGATGCTGCAGTAGAAAGAGAAAGAAAATGAACTTTGAATCCTTGGTGGGGCTTACTGCCCAGCTGGTTGGCATGGGGCAATGACTGGTGACAAACTGGCCCAAACTGGCCTGGGATAAGCCAAATCCTCCCCTGGGGCAGCCAGAGAAATGCATATGTTAATGAACTGTACCACACTGAGATTATTCCTGGGCAGCAATTCACTTGCAAAAAGCCTGGCATCCCCGCCTGGCACTTGGCACCTGCCTCCTGCAACCTCCTCCCGGGCTCTTCGTGTCCCCTCGAATTCTCCATTGCAGCCCCTGAGGGGCACACAGGGGGATGGGGTATACCTGTAATGGTGTTAACTGGTGAATTACTGGCTAATTAATAACGCTGAGCGGCGTGAGCCTTGCTTCTGCTGTCTGCTCCCTCATTGCTTTCGTAAGTGGGCTTGAAGAGAGGCAATGAGACAAGGCACATCAAGGAGACGCCTGCTCACTCAGTGCTGCAGGTCTGCCTTCCCCCCTCTGGCAGGCCCCTTACCCCGGGAAATCTGAGTTTCCTGACCCTGTTTTGGGAGGCAGGTTGGTGCTGGGGGAAGAGAAGGCTGCAGTACCGCAGATGTCAGGGCCGGGGCAGCTAAGAGGGGTGCCAAAGGAAAGCACTGCAATAAAAAGAAAAAAAATACATAAAAAATACTTCCAAACCCCCAAAACAAACAGCCTCTGCCTCGTAATGGGCTGAGTCCATGGTCCGTGCAAACACCCCTGCAAATGGGAGAGTGGGCAGAGCTCAGTGCCTCCTGCAGATCCCGGCATCTGCAAGCTGAGATGCTGCAAGGTCACTGGCCCTCACGTGCCATGGTGTGTATCAGTCCCTGACAGCACCAGTCGGGGGACTTCTGTCCTTCTGTCCCTCCATCCCTCTGCCTTGCCTCTCCCCACATCCGCCAGGGATGTGGGTTGATGCCATAACCCCTGTACTGCTGCCCTTGGCCCGACCTCGCCATGCTGCCTGCCTGTGCTTCCTCTAACAAGGCAGTTTGCTGTTAATGAGCTAATTGTTGGTGTAATTATTTATCGAGGTGATGTCTACATCACGGCAGTGGTGGCGGGTGCTCCTTGTGGTCCTGGAGCGCAGCTGTATTTGTCGTTTCCCAGAGAGTTTGTTGAGACAAAGCAGAGAGGAGTAAACACCGTAAACATCTCTCCTCTTGCATATTCAGCAGCGGAAGGGTTGGGGAAGCTGCAGATTGAACGTGGAGCGAGCAGAAACTGCACCCAGGGGCTGCTGGGGCTTAAATACCTTCATGGTATAAATACCTTCAGCTATTGCTGGTGGCTGGGTGGGGGGTTCTGGGATGCTTTACTAGGGCGGAGGGGCTGTCTGGGCCAGAGGGGTTTTTTTCCCAGCAAGGCAGCTGGAGGATCTCGGATGTTTGGATGGGGGCTGGAGCATCGCTCCCATCTCATTCCATGGTTGGGAAGATAATTTTCTCAGACCTGCTGTTTGAAAATGTCCAGGCTGGTGATACGGAGAAGGATGCTTAGTGTGTGTGTTTGGCTGGTGGATGGGAGAGGACGCTCGCAAGGCTGGGATTCAGAGGATGGGTGGAGAAATCCTAATGCTCCTTTTCCCCTTTGGTTGCAGAGGTGCCCCGTGTTCCTGTCTTGGGGATCCCCACATCTCTCACACCCAGCTGTAGGAGTTTCCCCAGTGTAGGGAAGGTCGAGCAAAGGTCAGGCAGGGAAGGGAGTCTGTCTTTGGCTGTGAACTAAATCAGGCACCCCACAAAACAAGAAGTCAGAGTAACTGAGGAAGCAGCCCAGCATCCCCAGACCGACTGGGGAGGCTGGATGTGACCAGCTGGTGTCATTCCCAGTCCTCCCTCGCTGGAAGGCTGGCACGGCACTGAGTCTCGACTGCAGCCCGGTGAGGGACCGCTGACCACGGGGCCAGTGTGGTGGCACGAAGAGGAGGGCGAGCAGCCTTGCCGTGGCTGTGGGAGGCTGAAGCCATTGTGGCTGTGAGTGTGTTTCTAGTTGGGCTAGATGATCTCTGGAGGTCCCTTTCAACTCTGACAATTCCGTGATTCTGTGTCTGGGATATGGAAAAGCACTGAGTTTTCCCTCCTCCCTGTGTGTTGCTGATGGGAGCCGATCCGGGCTGACCACTCCAGCAGAGTGGGAATCGTGGAGCCCTTGCGTACGTGGATCTCAGGAGCTCGGCGTTTTCCCATATGCTCCATGCACATGCTGCATGGATTTAAAACCCCTTGGGGACTGGCATGCATTTGGAGGCCGCTGCTTGCCAAAAAACCTCTCTCCCCTTTAAATTCGAAGTTACATAAGGAACCTCGTGAAGCGGAAGAGTCCCGTGGCTGGGGCAGGCTGTCTCCCGTCGGCCGTGCCTGCCTTGCCACCCTGACCTCCTGCACCCAGGCTCGCTGCCACCCTCAGGGATTTGGCCAGAACCCCTCACTTCCTGGGAACAGGCCAGTGGTCATGGGTGGTGGATTTTGCTGGTGCTGTGTGACCGCTTGGGACCTCCATAAGGACCATGTGCCACCTTCCCCCGGGCCGAATCCCTGTGGCCAGGGCCTGCTGTTTTACTCAGCAGGTCAGGGCAATGTGGTGAGGATGTTCAGTGGAGGGAGCGAGTGCTGCAGAGCCCAGTCCTGCTCCCATTTCTGTATCTTGGCTTTCACAGGGGGCATCCCTCTGGCTTTTCCTTGCCCACTGGTGCAGGCAAGAGCTTGCAGAAGATTCTCCCAGACCTGTGGGTGAGTGCTGAACTGAGGAGTCAGCTGCCTGAACCAGGCGCCTTGTCTGGGGCAAGGCAGCAGGAAAAAAATGCGGGGATTTCCCAAATACATTCCTGCGGGAGGAGGAGGAGCAGGGCTGGCAGGTGGGTAGGGTGTTTGCTGGAGGCTCTTCTATCTGAAGTGAGGCTCTTTCAGGAGCCCTGACCTGTTTGTCTTGGCATGGCCTTGACTGGGAAGTGTTTAGTCTCTGGGGGAAAGGCTGGGGCGCAGGATATGGCCCCTCCTGCATTATTGCCAAGCCATTTTCTTTTTGAAGCTACCGCCAAGGTGAGGAGAAGTGGAGGGTGTGTGTGTGCTGGGGAGCTTCTGCCAGCATCCCGTGTGTCTGTGGTGGCAACGGTGGAGATGGAGGGGGAGGAGGGATGATGTGCTGGCTCCCGCTGGGTTTAAGAGTGCTGCTCTGTAAAATGCAAAGGACTGAGAGCCTTGGTCTTCGTCTGCAAAACTTGTTGAGATGCAGAGAGAGGGGCTGCATGCCTAGGATGTGTCCCAAATGCCTTACATCAGCGCATAGGGAATTTTAGGGAAACATCATCTTATCCTTTCCCTTGTCTGGTGACAGGAGGGACGAGGGATGGAGCTGCTGCAGCTGATGGGGCAGAGGTGGGAGATAGCTGATGGCCGCCTGGGAGGTCCAGCATGTCGAGGCATTGGGAAAAAGCTCATCTCTCTTCTGTTTTCCTCTGACAGCCGCTGCAGATTGACGACAATTTCTGTGGCCAGGATTTTAACCAGCCACTGGGGGGGACAGTCACTATTGAGGGGACTCCGCTTTTCGTCGATAAGGAGGATGGGATGACCTCGGTGGCTGCCTATGACTACAGAGGACAAACCGTCGTCTTTGCGGGCACACGGAGTGGAAAGATCAAAAAGGTAGGAAAGTTCTCAGTGATACTGATGGGGAGGGATGAGTACTCACCTTGCTGCCCTTTGGGGCTATGGGTGGGGCTGTTCCTCTGTCATGGCGCGACTTGATGTATTGGAGGTAATGTCCAAAGGGCCAGCGAGGGGCAATTTCTCTTTGCTCCTCTCTGCCAACCAAATTTACAAAACTGTGGTCTTTTGGAAGGGTTACAACCTAGGAAGTTGGGTTCTAGTCATTGGCAGACTGGAGCCTGTCCCATTGTGTCTCAGGGCAGGTGGGTTTGCCCTGTAGTTGCCACAGGGCAGGCTCTGTCTGTCTGGGTCTGTATGGCTTTGTCATTGACCTGGGTGGAGGTGAGTGGAGGTGGTCACTGATGGCTTCACCCAGGCTCAGGGGGAACCTGTGTTCCCATACCCCACCATTGCACAAAAGGCTGCTTGTTGGTGGCAATTAGCAAATAGCTCCATGCGTGCCTTTCTCTGCCTGCATCTCCACAGGGCACAAATTTCCTGTTATCATAACATCGTGCCTATAATTACAGCTTTACATGCCCTGTATAAACACAGCTTGCGTTAGCTGCATCCTTAGCCAGGGAAAGGCAATATAAAGGTCCTGGTATTGTCCCTGTCAGGGGCAGGAGGACCAGGGCTTGGCTGGGGGATCTAGCCCATTGCTCTGTGGCTTGCAAGGTGCTCCATCACCCTGTCCTGGGTACAGCACTGTCTATATTTTTGTTGCTTCTCATCTATGCTGGTCAGGGTGCCTTGGGGGATGCAGGGTGGCTTCCCTGGCAAGAATCAGGAGCAGGATGCTGCTGTGGGCCATAGCCCCCATGTATCCTGCTCACCCTGCCCATCTTTCCCCTGAACCCCTGACCTGCCTGCAACTCTGACTATTAGCAGTGTATTTAGGGGCAGGGAGGACATGGGTAGCATGTGTTGAGGTGGGGGTAGGATGCTGGTGGTCTTCTCTGCTTTCTGTGGTCCTCTGGGAGTGGGGGCACAGTGGCGCCAGGGCTGAGCAGGGCTGTGCGGGGAGCTGACGGAGGCAGCTTGTCCTCTCTTCCGGATCGATGAAGGATCCAGAGGGACTGGTGTCACGTTGCTGGCGGCTTCTCCTGCCACTGGGCTCCAGATGGAAGGTTCTAAATGGGGGGGGGAAGAAAGAAGCATGTGGGAGGAAGGTTCACAAAGCCACAGGGACAGTGTTACACCTCTAGTTCCTTATTTATCTATTGGAGCTGCAAGTCGCTTTTTACATGGCAGATTTTTTTTTCTTTTCCCTTTTCTTTTGATTTTTCTCTAGTCTTTGCACCTTCCGAGCCACTTAAAAGTGGCAGTCTAGAATGGTTGCCTGGCCCGTTTGCATCCTGCAAAGCTATGACTGAGGCCAGGACTTGGAGCCCGGGTGTGGTTTGAGCATCCTCCTCTTCTGCAGGGCTTTCCCCAGCTTTCTTTTTGCTGGTTTCTGAACTCGGTCTCCTGAAGAGCTGCTCTGGCTCTCTTGCCCTGCAGGGGACAAGGTCATGGAGCAGCAGCATGTCCCAGCACCTGGACTCTGGGCAGCTTTTGTAGACTCTTCCTGCCTGAACCCCTCAAAGCTCCTGGGGTGGTAGATAGCAGCGAGGGAGCATTTTGCAGGCTCTGAGCCCTCTGTTTCTGGGTCCCAACTTGTTTCCTGCTGTGACCTTGGAGCGGGCAGCACAACCCTTCTGTGGCAGCCCCTGCCTTGTTGGCCCGGTAAAGTGCTGCCTCAGCAGCTACCTGATCCCCTGATCCTGCTGTCTGGCTGCGGATGGGGCCAGAGGGAAGGGAGAGCTCCCCCCTGCCTGGGGACCACGAGAGGGGGTCTGCTGACCTGTCCCCGACTGGTGCAGATCCAGGGAACAGGATGCCTGTCCCAGTGTACAGCAGAGAGCAGCCAAGGCGTCTCTCGCAGGCAGAGGATGCAGGATGGGTGCATCCCTCAGCAGCCGTCACAATGTCTCTGCTTTCCAGCTGTTGGTGTTTTGCCCCATCCCCTTGGCAAGCGCCTACCTTGGGCTTGGGGCAGCCTTGTGACTTCTCTGCCTTCCTGCTGGTCTCCCCACCCTTGCTGGCACCCTTCGGTGTCTCCTTGTGTGGGGGAGGGCTGCGCCGGCAGCTGGGTGCTCCCCTCCCCATCGCCGGGTGCCCCGTGATGGATGCTGCTCTGCCGAGGGGGCACCCATCTCGCCATCTGGGCCCGGGGTAAGGTCAGGGCAGAGTCACTGCCGCGTCTGGGTTTTCCTTGGATGGCAGCTCCCATGCCCAGCATTTGTCCAGGCTGTTGCGTGCAGACAGAGCCTGCCTTTGTCCCCCCTCCCCTAAAAAAGCCACACAAGCCTCTGGCTGCCCTGCAGCCTCTCCCTGGCCCTGCCGCCAACAGTTGCTGCCATGAGGCCAGGGTGATGGGCAGCACCTGCTGTCGCCACAGCTGCAAGGGGGACCCTAATTTCGGGGGGGTTGTAGAAGGATGTTGCTAACAATGTCAAATTTGTGAAACTGGGAACAGTGTGGGATGGGGTGGTGCTGGGGGAATGGAGATAACGGGATGCTGGGTGGGTCGCAGCAGCGAAGCCCACGGCAGCCTGCTCTCAGCTTGCCACCGCTGGGTTACCGGGCAGGCGGTTATCTTTGGCTGGCCCCGAGTTATGCAGGCTTGGAAAGCCCTCCAAGCCCCACGTGCTTTCTCTCCTATGTGCCAGTAGTCATGGGATTTGCGGTGGTTGGGGAATTCCTGCCT
This sequence comes from Thinocorus orbignyianus, assembly GCA_013400375.1. NCBI lineage: Eukaryota > Metazoa > Chordata > Aves > Ciconiiformes > Thinocoridae > Thinocorus > Thinocorus orbignyianus. The sequence goes on from VXBW01002926.1 coordinate 3,463,306, forward strand.
CTGCCCGGGTGAGCAATGCGGGGATGACTTCCTACACTGCTGGGGCTGGTGGGGAGCCACTTCCCCAGCTGGTGTGATGGGGACTCGGCCTTCCAGCTTGTGGTCTGAGGGTGCTGCAGACAGGGAAGTGACAGGGGGACGTGAGCAACGGGGCATGCTGCCGTGGGGCTGTCCGGGGGATATTTGTGCAAGGGAAGCGAGGCTTGCTTCCTAATGCTTGAGTTTCATCTGGAAACCACCCATCCTTGCTTGGCAAACTTTTTATTGGGCGGTTGTCTTTTTCCCAGATTGTCTTTCCATTTTTTTTGGGTGGACAGAAAGCAGTGTGTATAATTGCAATGGTAGTGCTCAGGCACTGCTCCTGTAGTCACCTCTTAAGCTGTGCACACTGAGGACGTGATTTTGGGCGTGCTTGAAGTGTTGTACGGAGAGAGGGAAGGAGGAGGGTGCTGGAGCTGGGTGTGCTGATGGTGCAGCCCCCTCCCAGTAACTGTGCTGTGCTGGGCTGGCAGCTCGGAGCTGGGGCAGTGGGGCATCCTGGGATGTGCAGCGCAGAGACGGGGGTGCCCTCGTTAGCTTGCCATCTGCTCCTCGTTATGCAAACAAGGCACTGCCTTAGGGCTCCGGTGTGACCCTTGTGGGTTGACCCAGTTTTGGGTGCTGCCTGGCTATTTTTGGGGGGTGAGGTGAGCTCCTTCCTGGAAGCAGCTGATGGCTCCCTGCCCACTGCCATCCCCTGGCTGCTGTGGAGGATAGGAGTCTGCGGGCTGTCCCTACTGCTGCAGTCCCCCAGGAGACATCCAGTATCCCCTGGGATCCAGGCGCTGGGGAATCCCTAAGGTAGGCATGATAGTGGGATGGTGCAGCCAGTGCATCCCAGCCAGGAGAGTGTCTGACAACGTGTCCCTCCCAGCCAGCTGAACTCTCATTTTTTGAGGATTATCTGACTGCCCTGTTGCCACTGTAATGCCTGCAGCTCCTTGCCCTGTCCTGAAACAAGCTGGCCGTGGACATGAACGCATCAGGACGTGTCTCCATCAGGAATCTGCTCCCCCCACCCAGGGCTCACGCTTGCCGCAGCTTGTTTATTCTCTCCTGCGGAAAGTGCAGCTGAACCGGCCCCACGTCTGGCTTCCTTGGCTTCTCCACTTTAATAATAATCATAATATCAATAAATAAACTCTTCACACTAAGTGGGTCATCCCCTGTCCCTACTCAACAGGACCCGGTGTTGCTCTCCTGTACTGGGTAGAATCCAGCAGCTTCTTCCTGGGCGCAAGGGGATGGGAGTCCTTTCTGGGGACCAGGTTTGGGAGCCTGTAGAGATACATCCCCTTTGAGTAGGGTTCTCTTAAAGCTTTGGAGACAGATGGTTTGGTGCATTCACGACCGTTGCTGTGTCTGGGCAGTGTAGCCTGTGAAAATAGATGTTGCGGGTTAGGGGAACTGTGGACAGGGGGCTTTTTGGGAATTTCCCTGTTGCCTGCTGGCTCTCTTCCCATCACAAAACCCCCTGTGCATCAGCCTCTTGGGTATGATGCATGACCTGACCGTGGTCCATGTGAGCTTCCAGGAGAAGCTATTGGGCTCCCTGCTGGTCCCCGTCCCCATGGGTCCTTTTGCATCGCCCTGGGCTTAGTGCTCAGGGTAAGAGGCTCTGGCTGAAAAGGGGCCCTTTGTGTTTCAGCGCGTGAAATCCGGCTCCTGGAGCGCGAGGCCCCCCTCGTGACCCTGCTGCTGGTTACACTGCTTACTGTCTTTGGGACTTTTTGGAGAGCAGGGGTGCAGTTTTAGGGCATAAAGCCTGCCCTGGTCCCGGTGGTGTCAGCTTGTGACCCTTGAGGACTCCTGAGCGTTGACCCCAGCGCAGCCCCTGGAAATCCTCTCCTGCAAGTGTTGCTGCCTCTTCCCAGCTGGCTGCCAGGCACAAGGGCCTTTTGTTCCTCCTGCCTCTTCCCTCTGCTCTCTCCCGCTCCGTGTCCCCATCCTATCCCCTGGGGGACCCCTTGCCCCCTCCCCACATTGACTAAGCCCCTGCGCCCAGGCCCAGGAGGGAGATCTGCTCCTTGGAGCATGCGTCTGCACCTCGCCCCAATCAATGGCAATAATTTTATTGCCATGACAAGGTAGCCGAGGGTTGCCAAAGTGAATCCATCAAATACCTCTGGGCGGCTCCCCGCCCCCTCGAGAGCTCTCGCTGGAGTCGTTAAGCTGTTTTAATCAAGGTGGTGGCTGGAGAGCTGGCATGTTAAGTGGATGGGGTGGTGGGAAGGGGGTGGTGGAGCCTTCCCGGTCCCCCTGCTCGTGGTGGAGAGCGCTCAGCATCGCCCCGCTCTCACTCAGCAGGAAGGGGCCCCGCTCCCTGCGTCGGGCTTTGTTGAGCCGCCTGGCTCCGAACAGGATGTCTCATTGTTGGAGGAAACAATTAGAAATTCATCGTGAACCGTTGGCCTCGGGGACCAGCCGGGGCAATGGGGCTGGGGCTTCAGGCAGCTGCCAGCTCCGTCCTCGAGTGACTCCTGAGGAGGGCTGCCGCTGGGGTTGGGGCTCTTGCCTCATATGGGATGGATAGGGCCGAGTGTTTCTATGCCTCCTGACTCTCCAAGTGATGCTCCAGCATGCTCATGCAGCCTTGGTGGGGGAAAGGAGGTGCTGGGGGGCTTCCTCCCTCCAAGCCCCGCTCCCTCCACCCCCTTTTTTCCCTTTTTTTTTTTTTTTTTTTTTCCCTCCCTTTTTCCCCATCTGCTCCGCTCCCCGTACAAAGCCGGCAGGTGAGCAAGGGCTGGGAGCCTGGCTCCCATCCAGCCGGGGAGGCAGCAGCAGCAGCCTCCAGCCCCGCTCCAGCCTTCCCCTCGGAAAGCGCTGACGCTGCACATCTCGTCTCTCCCTGGCTCCGGCGCTGGGCGCCCGCAGGCAACGCGCTGCCTCACCCCAATCCATCAGCCCGCTCCTGCTGCCGCTGAGATGCTGACGGGTAAGGCAGCATCACCGCCAGGATGTGCCGGCGTTGGGGCAAGGTGACTTTTTGGGCAGCAACACCATGCAGAAGTTGGAGGGGAGGCTCAGGAGTAGAGGTGGATTCTAAAGATCCCATGTCTTCAAAAGGGTGCAAAGCTGCTTTCTGCAATCATCCCGAAAAGGGGGTTTGAGGGCAAAATGCCTTTCAGCGGCACCCTGAGCTGGCTCGTGCTGCCCCGTGGGTTGTGGTCAGGAGCTGGCAGGTCTGCACCAGCATCACTCTCAAAAACAGTCCCTGCAGACCATCGCGTGCCTCAGCAGGGGCTGCTGCCCTGGAAATAGGGTCGGGAAAGGAAAAAAAGCGAGAGCCTGCAAGTTTGTGCCTGTGTGCCATCTCTGGTCCTGCTCCTGTTGGTGTGGGGCTGTGTGAGGCAGTGGGGGCCTTGGCTCGTCAGCGCTGGGAGACTGGGGAGGAGGAGTGATGATTTGAGGTTGTTGGTGGAGACACCGAGTCCCCCTAAACTTTTGGGGTGGCTACATTAGAAAAGGAGGTGTGTGGACTTACCCATTACTGGGGTTGTGCAGCGCTGGCCGCGAGTACTTAGTTTTCCCTCCAGGCCAGTGGGGTTGGTTTGACTGGTGAAGCATGAAGCTGCTGAGCATTCTCTCTGCATCTCTTTGCCCCCGAATGGGGGGCCGTGGCCCCTGCCTGTGACCCCTATTCTACTGGGACAAGCGGGAGTATGACTCCTGCTTTGGACTTCCACTCTTGTGGTAGCCCCATGGGGAGAGGGCAGGGTGAAAAGCCACCCCATTGAGATGGAAATGAGCTGGGAGGCCCCAGCTCTGTTGGGTTCCTCCTATTGGACATTGTGCCTATTCACAGGCTTGAACACTGACTAATTTTGGCTTTTCAGGTGGGAGAATACCCCCGGCCTCCCGCCCGGTGGCTCATCAGGCAGGCAGTGGTTTGGGAGGCAGGGGCTTTGAGTATGCCTGGGTGGGAAAGGCAGCACTGGTGTCCTGCCTCCCCTTGGTGCAGCTCCATTAACCCAGATTAATGATGCCTGAGGAATTTGCCCTGAGCTGATGGCCTGCTGGAGGAGGCAAGATGCTGGAGGAAGGATGGATGACGTGTGCTCAACTGGGGCCAAGCTGGTTTCAATGCTGTCTGAGTCTGTGCGTGTACCAGTTCAGCCTCAGGTAGAGATGTGACAGCGGGGAAGGTCAGCTGTCCCCAGTCCTCTTCTCCAGAATAGGAGGAAAGTCTGTCATAAATCAAGAGCAAGGTGGAGGTGTGAGAGGGTGCTTCGGGATGCAGGACGTGACTCTCGCTGCCCCTGGGTGGCTGCTGGAGCTCATCATCCATCTCTGAGACTTTGATACATATGGGGGTCATTTGTCTCTGCTCCAGGTCCAGACGGGGACGGCGGTCAGCCCCAGGCCACTCAAGAGCTGCTATTTGCCCTCCGTTGTCCCCAGCCCTTATTAATTATGGGCTTTTCTGAAATGCAGCAGAATGGATGCTAATGGCAGACTGGTGCTGTTGGGGAAGGTGACAGCAAGGTGCCCTGCAGGTTGGCATCATGGAGTGAAATATGGAGGTGGAGGAGATGGGGTGGGTGCTGGGTGTTCGTAAGGACACAGACCCTTGGGACTGTGTCCCTGTTTCTCCTGCTGTTGGGCAGCAGGGCTGGGTACAGGAGTTCAACCCTGTCCTGTCTGATACCTGAGAAGCTCATGGGATTAACGTCTGGGAGGACCAGAGTGCTCAGCCTGCATCTTGCCTGGGTCATGCTTAGTATGATACAAGTCAAACAAACCCAGGGTTCAGGGCAGTGCTGTCGTGCAGTGGGGATGAGCAGGTACCTGGAGCTCTGCTCTTCAAAGGGCCATGGAGCTGGACCCATGGCACTGGAGTTTAGATGTGCCGCCCGGGTAAGGAAGGGGGTCTCTCAGCCTTGGGGGATGTGGGTGCTAATCCTGGCTAAGGCCACCACAATAGGGATAATGCTTAGCATTTTGCACGGTGGTGCCTCACGATGAAGTGAGCTTGATGTGCTCTCACTTCAGTCCCTGGCTGGATGCAGGGTGAATTGGAGCAGGCGGGTGGGCAGAGCCGCGGTGGAGCATCTCCAGCAGGGGCAGGAGGAGCATCAGAGTCCTGTGTCCATGGGATAGACTGCAGGTTCCACCTCCACTTTCAGTTCCCTTTCTACCCAGAATGGAAACATTCCCCATTCTTAATTTTCCCCTCCATTTCACTTTTTTCTTTCATGTCTCCTACACCCACCAGAGCTCAAAATATATCTGGCTGAGGCACACTAGCCCTACCTTCTCACTCTCCCGCTTTTGGTGGGTCCTTGAGTTTCCCATATCTCATCTCTTGACTGAACAGAGGAGCGGTGTTGAAGGGCTTTGCACTGAATAAACCTTCCTGAACCCTCCCCAGCTGCTTCCAAGCTGGGAAATTTCCCTATTCCTCCCCCCTCCCCACTTTCCCTTAGCATTGCAGTTGGGTCAAGACCGAAGTGGGAGAGCGGGGCTGCAGGAAGATGCAGTGGGGTATGTGACGGGCAGGAGGAGTGCCGTCGTCCAGGGCTTGACACTGGATTTTAGGGCCCCAGGGTGCTTTCCCTGGGTGGTCCATGCTGTATGAGAGATGATCCTGGCACCTCCCTGCTCTTTGTGTGCCCATGGACCAGCCACCAGCACAAAACCTCCCTGTGGCAGCGAGAGCAATTGTCTATGTGGGAAGCAATAGTGGGAAAGTTTTATTTAATGGATGCCTAGTTCTTTTAATGCCATTTAGCAGCTAGAGAGAAAGAAGATAGCCAGTGCCATGTGACAAGCTGTCTCTCTGCACACCGAGGACAGGCTGAGGTGGTGGGGAGCATCCCTATGGCAGAGAAAGGCAGAGTAATCTGATTGCACTTTAATTTTGCCATGCTCTGTGCTCTTGAGGGCAGCATCAGTTGGTCTCTCTGTGCCCGGATAGATCTGGCGTGGCTGGGGAGCTCGGTGGGGGGATGCAAGGGGTGCAGAGCCAGTGCTGGGGGAAGCATCTCCTTCCTGCTGTAATCCCTGTACGGGTGAAGGAAACTACGCTGGGCTGAAAAAAGCCCGCGTGGTTTTTATTAGCTACAACCCTAATGATGTACTTTGGATTGCTCTCCTGCGTGGATAAAAATTACCAGACCTTGAACAAAGGGGAAAAAACACATCTCTCTGACCTTGAAGCTGTTCGTTCACTCGTCTTCATTTCATTCCCCTCGGCTGGGGATACGGGTCAGTTTTGGGTGCTATTTATAGTTCGCTTCACTCAATGGTTTTCTTTACAAAGCGAAAGGTTGTCACCTTTGTTTCTGATACTACAGAGAGGAGTCGCTCAAGGGAAAAGGAAGAATAAATGAGAAATTTTTCAGAGCATTCCTGTACATGGCAAAGCTTTGTAATCTGGAAGGATCAAAAAGCCCCATGTTGCCACACCAAGCTTCTCGTGCCAACATAGCCAGGGTCCGTGCTGCCCGGAGGGGTATGGGGTGATGCTCTGCCCTGCCGGTGAATGACTGCTGGGAGAACCTTTATCTGTTCCAAAACGGTGATGCTTTCCCTTCCCAGCCAGCTTGGCTTCTCTTCCATATCTGGCACAGTTGGCTTAGGTTTGAAACAGAACATTAGCTTAATTCTTCCCTTCTCCCTCCCTCATGAACGAAGCTGTGGCTGCATTTCCCACCTTCACCAGATCCTCCCACCCAAAGGAGTCCTGCTGCCGAAATGGCATCACCCACCCGCCTGTGCCTTCATCCCTTCCTCTGGCCCCATCCCTAACTGACAGACTCGTTGAAACAACAAATGTTGCCTTAATTTAATTTTCAGGCAAACAATAGTCCGGGGACAATTCATGAAACTGGCTTAATGTGATGAAATTTAATGAAGCAATTTGTGCGCTAGCGTGGCTGTGCGCGGCTCCGGGGTAGCGGGGGTGCTGCTCCATCCCGCTGGGCGGTCCCTCTTCAGGGATGAGCTGGGTAGTCTTGCTCTGAGGGAAAGGCATGGTTGTCCTGCTTCTCCCCAGGCTGTGTGTGCTCTTGGGGGTGTAGCTTTTCCATCCTGTTCCCTGATCCTGCTGTGGTGCGGGCTGAGAGCCGGTGAGCCCAAGCTCCGTGGTTTGGCCAGGAGGAGAAGGGTTAATAGAGTTTTTGAGGGGGCTTGCTCTCCACAGGCTTTGCTTTCCCTGGTCCTTTTCTCCCTTTGCCTGAAGCCCAGGGAAGATCTTTTCATCTCAGGGGGGTCCCTGCTGTGGGGGCCTTTTGGTGAGGGCAGGATTAGGGAATTGCCCCTTAGCACTGGGCACCAGAGAAAGGTTTGGCAATGGACAGGTCCAGGAAAAGGGCTCCTGGCCATCCTGCTGCTGATGCTCCAGCTGCTTCTGAAGACCTCTTGTCCCTTCTGGTCCCGGGACAACCACAAATGCAGGCAAAATGCAGAGAGGAACTGTTTCCTTCTGCTGGATCTGCGTCCTGCAAGGTTTCTCCTCAGGGGTGAGGAGATCTGTGCAAATGCACTCTCCTCCATGAGACCCTGCTTTGGGGTGCCAGATGGAAGCCTCAAATTCTCTAGCACCTCATTTCCCGTGCGCTGGCTCTTCCCCACAGCGGTTACCTCCAGGGCCACCCTGGGCTGCAGTATCTGTGAGGCTGTTCCCTTTGTAGCATGAGTTAGGAGTGATGCTGCACCGGGAGAGCACGGGCTTGTCTTTGGTGGGGTTACAGTTCACAAAACGGGTGTGAAGAGGCAGTTTGGAAGGCAGAGAGCCTGGCTGCTTGCTCCAGGGGTAGGTTGGATTTGTGCCACCCTGTCAGCATCCCTCAGGCGCCCTGGCACCAGTAACGCATAGGCTTCTACTGTGTCCCGGGAAAGGTTTCCTTGCCATTTCTTTCCCCTTGATGATTGACAGAGCTCTGAAGATCTTAATTATCTGCTGGCATCTGCAGAGCAAACCTGGTGCTGCCGTAGCTGGAGGCTTAATGCTGGTAATGCTGTTTGCTGGGCTGGGTGGATGCTGAGGTAGGGGGCTTCCTTGTCTTTTTGAGCAAAACTCATTGTTCTTGCTGGGTTCAATGGACCTCTGGAACTGTGTGGGTGGGAGCTGGGGAGGTAGCAGGTGAAGGGATGATGTTAAATGTACGTGTGGATAATTTCGCTGTGACTGTTTTCTGGTGAAGCTTAGGGAGGAGGGAGCTGGAGACACATGGATGCTGTCTCCCTCGGAGTGAGAAATGGAACGTCTGGTGTCATTCCTGTGTCTCCAGCAGGACTTTTCTCAGCTACGGAAGTCCTTCACAGCCCTCTCACATCCTTCCAATTCTCCGAACAGTAACCCCTACCAAAACATGAGCTCTGCCAAACTGATGTCACTCTTCCCAGCCAGGACTTAAATCTAAGTTTTCAACAAAAGATGCAGCAAAAATCCTTTTGAGAGTGGGTTTTGGGCAAACTTGAGGTCTGTAGAGCAGTTTGCAGTCCTGGAAGCTGTGAAGGCATCGGGTTTGCTGGTCTCGGAGGCTGGGTCAGTGCTTGGCTCTTCCCCAGCTCCCTTGGGTTTTTTGCTTTCCATTGGCAATGGTCAAAAATTAATCTGTAGCTGCTGTTGCAACTGAAAATATTAATGGAGGAAAAATGTGGTGCAGTTTCGATGTGTGTGTGTGTATATATATGTGTACTTTTTAAAAAAACTTGCAAAAATAGGCCCATCTCTTGGTCAGGATGACTGCCTCTGTAATTAGCTATGGAAAGTGGGTGCCTTAGTGAGATTGGTATGTATGCAGCCACCCAGAAAAGCTCAGTGTCCCCGATGGGGAGGTTAGGACAGGGGACCTTGGGGACGTTGCACACAACTGGAGGGCCAGGGGGTGCAGGCAGTGGGTTCCCATGGTGTGCTCTGGACCCAGCAGCTTTTGTGGCAGAGGCTGTCCCCCTGGACGGAGATGCTGATGGGGTTTGGCTCACTGCTGCCATGCCTGGAGGGGCTGATGCATGTGGTGTTTTTTGTAATAGATGAACAAAGTCCTTTAAAAAGACCCCAAAACCCTCAAAACTGCGCCTTGCCTGCGTGGCCCGTACCAGCTGATTCCTGCCCTGTCCGAGGGATGGAAACTTCTCAAATTGAATTCTCTGTTTATTTCCCCAGGGTTTCTCCGTGTTACTCTCCCTCTCTTTCTGGTATGTTTATGAGCCTCAAGGGATCTGTTTCTACGCTCAACGTTTAAAATTAAAGATGTGTTTCTCCTCTAGCAGGTGAGATAAACACTCCCAGTCTCAGCTGGGGGTTTCCTTCCTGCCTCTCCTTCCCCGAATCTGCTGGTGGGAAAGTGCGAGCCTGTGGCTGGAGCAAATAACCTGGGAATGAGATGCCTGGGCTCTCCTCCCAGGGGGACGAATTGACTTCAGTGAGGGATGTGTGAGCTTTGGCTTCTTCCTTCAGTGGCTTCTTGTTTTAAAAGAGGGCAAAAATTGCTGCCTTTGGCATAGGAGGAAGGAGGGAATAGGGAGGTGAAAAGGCGCTTGCTCGAGCTTCAAAGTGTGGTTCATCTTGGTGACGGAGGGCACGCCAAATGATGATGTGGTGCTGCTGCTCATCTGCAGGAGGGCTCATTAAATTGTGGTGACTTGGTTTGGTGGCAATATCAGGGTTTCTGGCCTGAGGCTCTGTGAGGGCTGGCACAGCCTGGAGTGGGCTGTGGTCCCCATGGTGTGTGCTGCTTGGGCTGCCTCAAGCGTGTCCCCCTTTGCTTTGTCCACTCTTTAGCCACTGACCTCAGTGCAGAGGTGGAGAACAACTGCGTCCCATCAGCTTAAGGAGAGGTGGAGAAGCTTCCTCTTGTGCCCCTTCATGGAGTCCAGCGTCACATTTCCCTCTGCAGCCTCGTCCTTTTAGACTGCAGTTGGGGTTGCCTGTTCCCACCCAATGCTTGCTCACCCAGGCTGCTGAAACCGAGACCTGGGCTTCGTTAGGGAAATGGAAGCAATTAAAGAGCATGCAAACAGCTCCAGTCCTCCCCGACACCATATCCGCCCAGGTGGCTGTCAGTGCCTCTCTCCTGGGATGGAAGCATCTCCGCTCACCTCTGCTTGGCTTCATTTCCCAGCCCCCTCCATGTGCAGCCGCACGCCTGTGAGCATCCTCACTGCCGTGCTCTGAAACCCTTGGCTATAAACCCAGCCCAAATGCCCAAGAACACAATTTTTCAGCTGAGACTTGGCCCTCTGTGCGTTTCTGAATCTGTGCTGGAGGTGGTACCCGCATGCCTGCAGAGATGGGGTATTTTTGCGAGCATCTAGTGAGTCTTGCCCTGGGTGTCCCTGCCGCGGGTGGCGTCTCTCACTGGCCAAGACTGTTGAGTCAGAACTGTTGTTTCTGACCTCCCTAACTCTGTTTATGCTCATGAGGAGGGAGAAATAGAGAGCAAGCGAACGTTTTTTTTTTTAATGACTTGCAAGTTTCTGGTGGTGTTTTTTGTCAGGAAAATGATAGTTATATAGCAGCAATTAATTGGAGGAAAAGTTTATGGTAATAAATGTCAAGAATGTTTCAAGGATGGTTTGGATGTAATACATTTTTTTAAAGCCTCCCAGCAAAACCAAAAAACTTGCCCTATTTTGAACCTTGCCAAAGAGAAACAACTTCAAAACTTCAATTTTCTTTTTTATTTTTTTTGGTGTGTGTGTGTAACATTTAAGTGCTTTTTTTCCCTGTCCTCAGCCTGTGCTCCTTAAACAAAAGCATGTGTTTTCCTGGCGCAGCTCCCCAGAGGCAGCTCTGCTGGAGCAGAGGGCAGGGGCTGCGGAGGTGACAGCCACACAAGCCCAGGCAAGTCCTGTTTTTTGGAAGGAACTAGAGTCCTCCCTTTTTTGGGGGCTGGTGCACGGTGGTCAAGTTGCTTCTCCTGCCTGTGCCCCAGCCCCGTTCTCCTTGGTGCCATCTGCGGTGGTGCTCACAGCCAAAAGGAGGAGCAAGCTATAGGCATGCGTGGAGAACTTTGATATCCTGGGGCAGAAGGTGATAAAGGAAGGAATTAATGCTTCAGAGCGATGTTAGCGCCTTGGCTGCCTCTCCCCAGGCAGCTATCCTCTGCAGCTTCTGGGCTGTTGGTAAACCCACTGTGCCCTAGAGCAAAGTGAGGGCTTGGGGATGTTGGCATGAAAAAATCCAACATTTCATGGAAGAGGTGATTTCCTAGGGGGGGTGTGTCTGTCTCCATGCGTGGTCTGGAACATCCCTGGGATGCTGTGGCTGTGTGAATTTGCGGGAGGCAGGGCCTCACCCCAGTGCGGCTGAGCCCTGCTGCGCGCTGCCTTCCAGCCACAGCCGTACCTTCGGCCCCAGCTGCGGGGCTCAGCGCTGGGGTGTTTTTCATAAAGGCTCTTAATCACATACAGGATGTTTCTGTTTGTTCAAGCAATGAAATCACACAAACAACCCACCCCCAGTTTGGCTTTCGCATAGCATCAGCTGCTCGACCCAAGTCCTAGGCAGAGCCCGAGCAATCCTTTCCTCCTCCTCCTCCGATTCCCGACCCGGCAGTGCAGCGAGAGCGCGCCTTTCATGTTGCGGACATGCCCTGGAAAGGCGCCCAGCACCGGGAACAGGATTAGATTAGGGCTGGGAGCCGGGGCTGACTCATCGCTGGGGTTTGTGCTTGGCCCCAGCATCTCATGGGAGCTGGTGGAGAGGCTCAGGGACCTGGAGCCCGGGCTAGACCCATGGGCAGGCTCCGCTGTGCCAGCTCAGATCCTCTCCTAAGAAGAGAAGGTTGTGGATTTTTGTGGGTGGGTTGGAGGTGGGCTCCAGACTCCGTCTCGTTCCTGAGCGCTGGGGTTGTGTGGTTTTGAATTGCCCCAGCCATCCAGCCCCAGATGGAGACAAGGCAGACCTGCCACTGCATTGTCATCTTTTGCTTTGAGCTTTGTCCTTTGGGATATGAAATGGAAGGAGAATGGAATGCATCAGGATGGATCAAAATTAAA